>CM072817.1:32041055-32641055 GCA_036937905.1 Salvia rosmarinus
CATAACCTTGAGTTCTTTGCGTATAGATGTCTCTACCTTCCTCAAGGTAACCGTTTAGAAAAGCGGTTTTAACATCCATTTGCCAAACCTCTAGGTTCAAGTTGGTTGCTATGGCTAGAAGAATTACGATGGACTTGAGCATTGCTACGGTGAAAGGTCTCATCGAAATCGATGCCCTCAATCCGAGTGTGCCTTTTCGCCACAAGCCGGCTTTAAAGCCGAAACCTCTCCATCGGAATCTCTCTCCTCTCAGATATCCACTTACTACCTATGGCTTCCTTGCCATCGGTAGAGGTGTCTTTTCATATACATCCATAGCCGTTATGGACTCCATTTCTAAGTCCATAGCGGTGTGCCATAATCTTGCATCAATATCTTGTATCGCCTCCTGTATGTCCATGGGTCGATTATTGCATGTTCGTCTCCGGGACTAAATCCGAAGATTCACCCACGAACATAAATCGCTCGGGTTGACGAACAACCCTCCCACTCTGACGAGGTTCTACAGCACAATGGCAACGGTGGGTGCGGAGATACTTGTGGTTCTCTAACTTGCACAACTTCTTTGTGTAGGTACCACTTATGCGGTCGGTATCTCCAGTGGAACTCGACCCACTTCAATTTCTTGAAGTATCGGTGTCGATCCTCCCACTAGACTCGACATCTCGTACTTTGGCCTAATCGGTGGTGGAATACGATCATCTTCTAATTCTTGAAGAATGATTTCAACTTTGGACTTATGATTTTCATATAATCCTCTTCTAAGAATCGGGCATTAGTCTAATAATGACCTTCCGATCCTTAGGACTATAGAATAAACCACCTTCGTTCCTCTAGGATAGCGATAAAAATGACCTTGCGTCGATCTAGCCTCAACTTGTCGACTTTCTTGTTCAAAGACGTGTGCTAGGCGCCCCATATCCTTATGTGGCTTAAATCGGGCTTACGCCCAACCACAACTCGAAGGGGTCTTTTCGGTGACTTGGACGGTACTAGATTTAGCAAGTATGCCGCCTCTAAGGCATACTCCCGAGCGAAATAGGCAATGTAGCATAACTCATCATAGATCTAACCATTTCCAAAAGAGTCCTATTTCTTCGCTCGACACACCATTTTGTTGTGGTGTGCCGGTGAAGTCTTGTTGGGATGTAATCCCACACTTCACTAGATAGTCCATAAACTTCGTTCTTGAGGTATTCGCCACCGCGATCGAGCCTTGATGACTTGATACTTTACTAGCTTCGTCTCCACTTCCGCCTTAAACTCTTTGAATTTCTCAAAGCATTCGGACTTGCGGTGAAGCGGTATATGTATCCGTGCCTTCGAGTGTCGTCAATGAAAGTGACAAAATACTCGTACTCTCCACGAGCTTGTGTGGACATTGGTCCACATAGGTCGAATGGACTAACTCCAACATTTCTTTGGCTCTATAACCCTTCGCTTTGAAAGTCCGGTCGACATCTTACCTTCTATACGAGATTCGCAGACTGGGAGCGAGTAACCGAGAGATCACCTAACGCTCCATTCTTAGCGGTCTTTGGATCCTATTTAGATTGATGTGACCTAATCTAAGATGCCAGAGAAAAGTAGAGTCATCTTCTTGAAAACTTTCTCTTTTAGGGTTTGATGAAGATGCAACATAGTTATAGGTATTATGTTTTGCAAAATAGTATAAAGCGAATTATATAAGGTGCCAACACGAGATAACCGTCATTTCTTATGATAGAAACACCACTATCAAAAATAACGAGAATATCCATGAGTAAATAATTTGAAAGCGAAACAAGGTTCCATGAAAATCCGGCACATATAAAGCGTCTTTCAAAACTAAAAGCTGTTGTCCCAAAACATAAAGAACATCTCCAACTGCAAGCAACTTTTCTTTCGCGCGTTGCCCATGGAGATCGTTATCTCGCCATCAAACGACTCCCTTGTCGCAGGAACCCGCAGGTGTAACAAACATGATCGATTAGCCGTATCTACTACCCAAGAATGGGTAGAACAAGTCGCTAAACATGTTTCCGTTACTAAAGCAAACGGCGTACCTTGAGCCTTGAGCATAGGGCACTTGGCCTTCAATGCCCAGTTTACCGCACTTCAAGCACTTGCCTTCTCCTTCGGCTTCTTCAAGCCTCCGGTGGCAACCATGTTCTTGCTCCCATTACTCCCACTATTTCCTTGCCTTTACCACCTTTGGCACCCCTTTTCTATTTCCATTTTGCAACGAAAATTTTGGGCCCTTAGATGTGCTAGCAAGAGCATGTGCTCCTTTTCCCATAACTCCTTCCGCAACGAGATCATTAAACAACCCGACTAAGTGTAAACTCGGTCTTGCTCATGATCGCATTCACGCGAAAGTTCTCAAAAGACTTGGGCAGTGTATTGAGGATGATATCGACCTTGGCTTCGCCGTCAATACCTCCTCCCAACTGATCAAAACTATCCATGAGATGAGTCATGTGGGAGACATGTTCATGGACCGAACTTCCTTCTTCCATCTTACACGCCAAGATTTCTCTCATTGTGTGGAAGCGGACTGTCCGATCCGACTGCCCAAACTTACTCTCGAGACTTGACCAAATATCAGTCGCGTCTACCATCGATCGATCTTTGCATTACCGCAAGCCTTTGGACATCGTAGTCATCATATAGCATTTAGCCATATTGTTTGACTTATTCAAAGTCCGCCGACTCTCGCCTCATTAGTCGATCGTCGATAAGGGCATCGGGTTTAGAGTAGTGAGAACAAACATGTGTTCTTCAAATGATAAGAACATATTCCATGTTTCATTTCCACTCGATAAAATTTGGACGGATAACGGTTTTGTGCGAGCATATTGATAATCGGCGTAAGAGACATATCGAAGCGATAATGTAAACACATAAGCATACGATCGCATATAATTCGTAACAATAATATTGTAACCTTTTGATAAAACAATATTAATTGAAACCTCCAATCGCCCAAGGAATTCCACATGCAAGCCACGTGTGGGCGTTTACATGAACCCTCGACCGCACTAAAATATACCTTTTAGTCGTTTAATTTCAATCCATGTCAACTTATCCTTATGACAAATGAAATTAATGATTGGACCTTACTAGACCACATCACTATCGCAAGAAGGGACATCGCGAAGTTGTACTTGAGGTGATGTCTAAGCATTGACCACAATTTTAACACAGAAGATGAATTCTAAGAATTGGTATACTCACTCGGACCATACCGCTTCCAATTCAAATTCTTTGTTATCTCATTTATATCTATCTCTAGAGAACTTATGAAAATCTCACATGCAAGCAGCGTGTGGGCGTTTACATGAAACTCCCACTTCTCAATAGATTTAAAATGTTTTATTTAGAAATCTCATCTAACAAACTTATGATAAGCAGTGCAAGCAAGCCACGCGTGTGGGCGTTTACTCACGGTCCGTCTCACTTTGTTTAGAGATCAAAAGTGGAGGTCTTGACATTTTAATTTGAAAAATTAATTTGTCGGGTTGCTTGCTTAGTCTTTTTATTCAAAAGGTTTGTCCATGCGAGATCACGTAATCCTAGCATGCTTTTCTATAGAACTCAACATGTAAAACATGCTCGCAGAATTCTAAAATATGCTTGATAAGCGCGATAAACCTAGCATGCTTACTATGCGCGTCCAATTACGTAAAACACTTAAAGGTTTGTCAACGTAATATAAACATACATAGCATGCTACTGCGTAATTTAAACATCCACGACATGCATATGAGCGATAAAATAAAATAAAGCGTTCATCGCGCCCAATCGTGAAACACGCACATTTAAATCTAATCTATTACATAGATTTACAAAGTACGAAATTAAAACTTGAAAACGGGCCTCGCGTGCGGGCACGGACGGATTCAACAATTGGGCCTCGCGTGCGGGCACGGACGGAAAATCTGGAAAAAGCGGTGCGGGCGGGTCGGCCCAAACCGCTGTCTTTGGGCGGCGCTAGGGCAAAGCCCGATCGCGCCACGACCTCATGCGCCGCGCCAGCGTGCTCGCTGGCGCTTCGCTGCGCTCGGCGACCGCGACTCCGCGACCGCGACCCGTCGGCTGCCGTTTCCCGAGCGCCGAACGCGGCCGAGCGTCGCCGCCGCCAATGCCCGGCCGAAACTTCGCGACCGCGAGTCGCGCTCGCTCATGGCGCTGGTCGCTTCGCGCCAACGCCGCCGCCGCTCGCTCGCTCGCCGCCGCTGCTTCGCGCCGCCTCGCGATCGCTCGCTATTTCGCGTGGCGCCGAGGGTCTCGTCGCGAACGCGCCCGTCGCCAGCGCCCCGTGATCGCCGCTTGCGACCGCGAGGCTTGCTCGCGATACCGTCGAGGACCGCCGAGCTACTGTTTTTCCGTCGTTTCGTTCTTCGTTCTTTCGTCTTCGTTCTTCTTTTACAGATAAGATTTACATAATAAAATCTAATCTAACCACGGATTTTCTCGTGGTGTAAAAAACAAAACCAACAAAACAAACGAGCCACGATGAACGACAAATCCACAATTATAATAACGCACGTAATAATCAAACGTGAATTAATCCAACAGGCCAAGATTCGAACCTGGCTCGATACCAATGTAGGAAAACGTATGTTAACCCTGCCCGAGGATCCATCTTGGTGTTTAATTCACCATACATTGATTATAAACCTAGCATGCGTCTATATAATTAAATCGCAACACGTTGGGGTTTACACGTGTTTACCTTTGGATCTGAAGAGGTCGATGGAACGAGATGAACGGATCGAACGGATCGGACTCGTGCTTTGACCTTCTGGACTGTATCCCGGTTGCCCAATCTCCAACGTCGAGTGAGGACGATCTATGGAGAATGCTTCGGAAAATCACCCAATGCTCTCACAACCAAACTCTCGAAAATTCTCTCTCACAATCATGAGATGGCGAAAATCTCTCTTCAATATGTGAGCATTAGCCTAGACATTATCTCATACCTTATATTTATAATGCACTACCTTAATCCTATATGGAATATTACCATAATCCTATATGGAATATTACCATACTCTTAGGATTATTTCCATACTCTTAGGATTATTTCCATACTCTCAAGATTATTACCATAATCTTATATGGAAAGGATCTATGCATATACCATAAATATAATTATATCCTTGTGGATAAAGAGAATAAAATCTTGCCAATTGAGAGCATGAGGGCGCCGATTTTCTTGGCCACGGCCTGGATGGGCCGACCAGGGGATCAAATGCGAGGAATAAAGATGGGCCTCAAATAAATTAATTATCTTATGTTCGGCCGAACATAAATTAATTTATAAACATTCGATCATGCCACTAGAGAAAGAATGTTGACTTACCCTTTATTACCGAAGTTGAGTCGGGCTTGCACTTAGACATTACTGAATCCTCGTATTTAAGATATCGAGCGTCCGTTAATCATTTATAGCAATCATTCGCTTAAACGATTAATAACTTTATTTCCTTAAGTAGTACCACTCAACCTTATTATTGTACTTGAGCTAACTCAACCTGCAGGGTTTAGTACAATAAACCTTTTGAGCTCCTTAAGGGGACGTCATCATCCTAAACGGATACGGTGACTGACATGATAACTAGCGTGACATAAGACATCGCCACCACCCAAGATGCGGAGAATCTTGGGTTAGAACATATAACCCTCACTCATAACAAGTCAAAGTGATGGTCAGCAACTCATACTCACCTAATACCTTATCGAGGTTTAGATCATCGTAAGTCACCGAGATCTTGGTTCTTCACGACGGTCAGAAAGAAGAACTCATCTCACTGTGATCCTTCAATACGTCAGAGACGTACCAGCATAGACAAGCAACTAAGTCAAGTCACTTCTTATCTATACTGCAGCCTAAACCCCAATTGTAGGGAAAACGTATGTTAACCCTCGCCCCGAGGATCCATCTTGGGTGTTTAATTCACCATACATTGATTATAAACCTAGCATGCGTCTATATAATTAATTGCAACACGTTGGGGTTTACACGTGTTTACCTTTGATACGAAGAGGTCGATGGAACGAGATGAGCGGATCGAGCGGATCGGACTCGTGCTTTGACCTTCCTGATCGTATCCGGTTGTCCAATCTCCAACGTCGGTGAGGACGATCTATGGAGAATGCTTGGAAAATCACCCAATATCTCTCTTCTAAAATTTCGAGAATCCTCTCAAGCTTACTATGAGATGCACGAAAATTAGCTTTGGATTAATGAGCATTAACCTAGACTTTATATCATACCTTATATTTATAATGCACTACCTTAATCCTATATGGAATGTTACCATAATCCTATATGGAATATTACCATAATCCTATATGGAATATTACCATACTCTTAGGATTATTTCCATACTCTTAGGATTATTTCCATACTCTCAAGATTATTACCATAATCTTATATGGAAAGGATCTATGCATATACCATAAATATAATTTTATCCTTGTGGGATAAAGAGAATAAAATCTTGCCAATTGAGAGCATGAGGCGCCGATTTTCCTCGCTACGGGCCTGGATGGGCCAGCCAAGGGATCAAATGCAAGGAATAAAGATGGGCCTCAAATAAATTAATTATCTTATGTTCAGCCCAGAACATAAATTAATTTATAAACATTCGATCATGCCACTAGAGAAAGAATGTTGACTTACCCTTTATTACCAAGTTGAGTCGGGCTTGCACTTAGACATTACGAATCCCGTATTTAAGATATCGAGCGTCCATTAATCATTTATAGCAATCATTGCTTAAAACGATTAACAACTTTATTTCCTTAAGTAGTACCACTCAACCTTATTATTGTACTTGAGCTAACTCAACCGCAGGTTTAGTACAATAAACCTTTGAGCTCCTTAAGGATCGTCATCATCCTTAACGGATACGGTGACTCGACATGTATAACTAGCGTGACATACAAGATCGCCACCACCCAAGATGCGGAGAATCTTGGGTTAGAACATATAACCCTCACCCATAACAAGTCAAAGTGATGGACAAAGAACTCATACTCACCTAATACCTTATCGAGGTTTAGATCATCGTAAGTCACCGAGATCTAGGTTCTTCACGACGGTCAGAAAGAAGAACTCATCTCACTATGATCCTTCAATACGTCAGAGACGTACCAGCATAGACAAGCAACTAAGTCAAGTCACTTCTTATCTATACTGCAGCCTAAACCGACAACTCGTCCTTAAGTCGTCTCAGCTGTGAAACTTTTTATATCTCATTAAGCTTGACCAATCATACGGACTTCGTGATCTTCTACACCTTGTATAATCTAACTTATATATGAGATAAGGGACACCGATATATGCAATCAAGTATTCAAATCGGATAGGAGATTGTAATAGTGGTAACGAGAAACATTGTATACAAGCTCAACCAAACGCTTTCAAGATACAACCAACAATCTCCCACTTATACTAAAGCAAACTTTAGTATACAATGTGTCTTTCTACTAGCTATTACAAACAACCATCACTTTGCTTCTCCCACTTATACAAAAGTTCCTTTCTAAGTGGGTGCCATCAGCATAATCCAAGTCCTCTAACGTGTCCATCGTAGACTTTTGCGGCAGCTCTTTGTGAATGGATCCGCTAGATTTTCCGTCAGATCAATCTTTTTAATCAAGACGTCACCGCGTCTAACGATTTCTCGTATGACATGGTACTTTCTCTCTATGTGTTTGGTCGCCTTGTGGGTCCGTGGTTCCTTCGAGTTTGCCACTGCACTTAAGTTATCACAGTAAACTATGATACTCTTGGGCAAACCAGGTACCACATCTAGATCCATGAGGTAGTTCTTGAACCATCTGACCTCCTAGAAGCCTCGAAGCGGCTACATATTCGGCTTCCATGGTAGAGTCCGCAATGCATCGCTGCTTTGCACTCCGCCAGGATACGGCTCCACCTCCCAAGGTAAACACATAGCCCGAGGTTGACTTTTTCTCATCACGGTCAGCTTGGAAATCCAGTGCAGATAACCCAAAGGCATTAGACTATCTCGCATGGTAAACTAGCCTATAATCTCGAGTCCTTTTCGGTACTTGAGTATATGCTTTCTTGCGATCCAATGAGCTTGTCTGTGGTTAGATCGATATCTAGCTACTATGCCTACCGCATAGCAGATATCGGGCCTCGTGCATAGCATTGCGTACATGAGACTTCCTACGGCGGAAGCGTAAGGAACTTGTCTCATTTCCTCTATCTCCTTTGCGGTCATAGGTGATCGTTTTAGATAAAGGCGCGCCATGTCCGAAAGGTAGCAATCCTTTCTTGGCGGTGCGCATACTAAAACGAGTAATCACAAGATCAATGTAAGGCGCTGAGATAAGCTCAACATTTTCTTCTTGCGATCTCGGTAAACCTTGATCCCAAGAATGTACGCATCTCCTAAGTCTTTCATTTGAAACTGATCGGATAGCCAACTCTTTACGCTCGATAATGACTTCACGTTGTTGCCAACTAGAAGGATGTCATCTACATAAAGTGCAAGAAATACCACATCACTGTTGACATCTAACCGATACACACAACTCGCTAGAGCAACTGGGTAAATCCATAGGACTTTACCACCTCGTCAAAGCGTAAGTTCCATGATCGGGAGGCTCGCTTAAGTCCATAAATGGACTTCTTAAGCTTCCATACTAGATGCTCTTCACCCTTTACCACATAACCTTCAGGGTTGTTTGATATAGATGTCTCTACCTTTCTCAAGGTAACCGCTTAGAAAAGCGGTTTTAACATCCATTTGCCAAACCTCTAGTTCAGTGGGCTGCTATGGCTAGAAGAATTCGATGGACTTGAGCATTGCTACAGGTGAAAAGGTCTCATCAAATCGATGCCCTCAATCTGAGTGTACCCTTTACCACAAGCACGGCTTTAAAAGCGAAACCTCTCCATCGAATCTCTCTTCTCTTGATATCCACTTACTACCCATGGCTTCCTTGCCATCCGGTAGAGTGTCTTTTCATATACATCCATAGTCGTTATGGACTCCATTTCTAAGTCCATAGAGGTGCCCATGATCTTGCATCAATATCTTGTATCGCCTCCTTGTATGTCCATGGGTCGATTATTGCATGTTCGTCTGCGGGACTAAATCCAAGATTCACCCACGAACATAAATCGCTCGGGTTGACGAACAACCCTCCCACTACGACGAGGTTCTACAGCACAATGGCAACGGTGGGTGCAGATACTTGTGGTTCTCTAACTTGCACAACTTGCATTGTGTAGGTACCACTTATGCGGTCGGTATCTCCGGTGAACTCGACCCACTTCAATTTCTTGAAGTATCTGGTGTCGATCCCTCCCACTAGACTCGACATCTCGTACCTTTGGCCTAATCGGTGGTGGAATACGATCATCTTCTAATTCTTGAAGAATGATTTCAACTTTGGACTTATGATTTTTCATATAATCCTCTTCTAAGAATCGGGCATTAGTGCTAATAATGACCTTCTGATCCTTAGGACTATAGAATAAACCACCTTTCGTTCCTCTAGGATAGCCAATAAACAGCCTTGCGTCAGATCTAGCCTCCAACTTGTCAGCCTTCTTGTTCAGCACGTGTGCTGGACTGCCCCATATCCTTATGTGGCTTAAACTGGGCTTGCGCCCAAACCACAACTCGAAAGGGGTCTTTTCGACTGACTTGGACGGTACTAGATTTAGCAAGTATGCCGCCGTCTCTAAGGCATACCCCCAGAACGAAATAGGCAATGTAGCATAACTCATCATAGATCTAACCATTTCCAAAAGAGTCCTATTTCTTCGCTCTGACACACCATTTTGCTGTGGTGTGCCCGGTGAAGTGCGCTGGGATGTAATCCCACACTTCACTAGATAGTCCATAAACTCGTTACTGAGGTATTCGCCACCGCGATCAGAACGCAGTGACTTGATACTTTTACCTAGCTTCGTCTCCACTTCCGCCTTAAACTCTTTGAATTTCTCAAAGCATTCAGACTTGCGGTGAAGCAGGTATACGTATCCGTACCTTGAGTAATCGTCAATGAAAGTGACAAAATACTGTATTCTCCACGAGCTTGTGTGGACATCGGTCCACACAGTCCGAATGGACTAACTCCAACATTTCGTGGCTCTATAACCCTTCGCTTTGAAGGGTCCGGTCGACATCTTACCTTCTATACGAGATTCGCAGATCGGGAACGAGTAACCGTGAGATTACCCAACGCCCATTCTTAGCCGCCTTTGGATCCTATTTAGATTGATGTGACCTAATCTAAGATGCCAGAGAAAAGTAGAGTCATCTTCTAAGAAAACTTTCTTTTTAGGGTTTGATGAAGATGCAACATAGTTATAGGTATTATGTTTTGCGTAAATAGTATAAAGCGAATTATATAAAGTGCCAACACGTATAACTTCGTCATTTCTTATGATAGAAACACCACTATCAAAATAACAGAATATCCATGAGTAAATAATTTGAACAGAAACAAGGTTCCACCAAAATCCGCACATATAAAACGTCTTTCAAAACTAAACTGTTGTCCCAAAACATAAAAACATCTCCAATCGCAACAGCTTCGACTTTCGCCGCGTTGCCCATGGAGATCGTTATCTCACCATCAAACAGCCTCCTTGTCCGCAGGAACCCCTGCAGGTGTAACAAACATGATCATTTCGCCAGTATCTACTACCCAAGAATGGGTAGAACAAGTCGCTAAACATGTTTCCGTTACTAAAGCAAACGGCGTACTTGAGCCTCGAGCATAGGGCACTTGGCCTTCCAATGCCCGGTTTACCGCACTTGAAGCACTTGTCCTTCTCCTTCGCTTCTTCAAGCCTCCGTGGCAACCATGTTCTTGCTCCCATTACTCCCACTATTTCCTTGCCTTTACCACCTTTGGCACCCTTTTTCTATTTCCATTTTGCAACGAAAATTTTGGGCCCTTAGATGTGCTAGCAAGAGTATGTGCTCCTTTTCCCATAACTCCTTCCGCAGCAACGAGATCATTAAGCACCGACTAAGTGTAAACTCGGTCTTGCTCATGATCGCATTCACGCCGAAAGTTCTCAAAGACTTAGGCGGTGTGTGAGGATGATATCGACCTTGGCTTCGCCGTCAATACCTCCTCCCAACCGATCAAGACTATCCATGAGATGAGTCATGTGGAGACATGTTCATGGACCGAACTTCCTTCTTCCATCTTACATGCCAAGATTTCTCTCATTGTGTGGAAGTCGATCGTCCGATCCGATTGCCCAAACTTACTCTCGAGACTTGACCAAATATCGATCGCGTCGCCATCAATCGATGTGCGCATACAAGCCTTTGGACATCGTAGTCATCATATAGCATTTAGCCATATTGTTCGACTTATTCCAAAGTCCGCTTGACTCGCTTGCTCATTAGTCGATCGTCGATAAGGCATCGGGTTTAGGAGTAGTGAGAACAAACATGTGTTCTTCAAATGATAAGAACATATTCCATGTTTCGCTTCCACTCGATAAAATTTGGACCGGATAACGGATTTTAAGCGAGCATATTGATAATCGGCGTAAGAGACATATCTAAAACGATAATGTAAACACATAAGCATACGATCGCATATAATTCGTAATAATAATATTGTAACCTTTTGATAAAACAATATTAATTGAAACCTCCAATCGCCCAAGGAATTCCACATGCAAGCCACGCGTGTGGACGCTACATACGAACCCCCGACCGCACTAAAATATACCTTTTAGTCGCTTAATTTCAATCCATGTCAACTTATCCTTATGACAAATGAAATTAATGATTGGACCTTACTAGACCACATCACTATCGCAAGAAGGGACTTCATGGAAGTTGTACTTGAGGTGATGTCTAAGCAATGACCACAATTTTACAAAGAAGATGAATTCTTAGAATTGGTATACTCACCGGACCATACCGCTCCAATTCAAATTCTTTTGTTATCTCATTTTATATCTATCTCTAGAGAACTTATGAAAATCGCACATGCAAAGCCACGCGTGTGGATCGCCACACATGAAACTCCCACTTCTCAATAGATTTAAAAGTTTTATTTAAAAATCTCATCTAACAAACTTATGATAAACAAAGGCAAGCAAGCCAATGCGTGTGGGCGCTTACTCACAAAGTCGTCTCACTTTGTTTAGAGATCAAAAAGTGGAGGTCTTGACATTTTAATTTGAAAAATTAATTTGTCGGGTAGCTTGCTTAGTCTTTTTATTCAAAAGGTTTGTCCATGCGGATCACGTAATCCTAGCATGCTTTTCTATAGAACTCAACATGTAAAACATGCTCGCAGAATTCTAAAAATGCTTGATAAACGCGATAAACCTAGCATGCTTACTATGCGCATCCAATTACGTAAAACACTTAAAGGTTTGTCAACGTAATATAAACATACATAGCATGCTAATGCGATAATTTAAACATCCACGACATGCATATGAACGATAAAATAAAATAAAACGCTCATCGCGCCTGAATCGTGAAACTCAGACATTTAAATCTAATCTATTACATAGATTTACAAAGTACGTAAATAAACTTCAAACGGGCCTCGCGTGCCCGCACGGACCGGATTCAACAAATGGGCCTCGCGTGCACGAGCACGGACCGAAATTCGAAAACGGTGCCGCCGTGGTCGCCCAAAGAGTCTTTGGGCCGCCAGGGCAAAGCCCGATCCGCGCCCGACCTCGCCGCCGCCTGCCTGCCCGCGTGCCGCCTTGGCGGTCGCTAACGCGCTATCACGACCGCCGAGCACGCTGCTGCGTGCACGCCCCCAGCGCCAACGCCCGCCGAGACATCGCCGCCAACCGCCATACTCGCGATCATGAAGTCTCATGCGCCGGGTTTCGCGTGTGAGCGCGCCTGCCGCCCGCTAGCTCGCACGGCCGCAGCCTCGCGGGTAATCTCGCGATCATGAAGTTTGCTCGCTAGCGCCGGGATCTCGCGCGAACGCGCCCGTCGCCGCAGCAGCCCTCGCGATCGCCTTTAGCGATCGCGACTTCTCGCCATGAAACCACCCGTCGGTCACCGAGAACCCTGTTTTTCCGTCGTTGCATTGCTCGTTCGCTCGTTTCTTCTTTACGGATAAGATTTACATAATAAAATCTAATCTAACCACGGATTTTCTCGGGTTTAAAAACAAAACCAACAACAACAACAAACGAGCCACGATGAACGATGATCCACAATTAAATAAACGCACGTAATAATCAAACGTGAATTAATCCAACAGAGCCAAGATTCGATCCCGTGCTCGATACCAATCAGTAGGAAAACGTATGTTAACCTCTGCCGAGGATCCATCTTGGGTGTTTAATTCACCATACATGATTATAAACCTAGCATGCGTCTATATAATTAAATTGCAACACGTTGGGGTTTACACGTGTTTACCTTTGGATCTGAAGAGGTCGATGGAACGAGATGAACGGATCGAACGGATCGGACTCGTGCTTTGACCTTCTGGACTGTATCCCGGTTGCCCAATCTCCAACGTCGAGTGAGGACGATCTATGGAGAATGCTTCGGAAAATCACCCAATATCTCTCTTCTAAAATTTCGAGAATCCTCTCAAGCTTACTATGAGATGCACGAAAATTAGCTTTGGATTAATGAGCATTAACCTAGACTTTATCTCATACCTTATATTTATAATGCACTACCTTAATCCTATATGGAATGTTACCATAATCCTATATGGAATATTACCATAATCCTATATGGAATATTACCATACTCTTAGGATTATTTCCATACTCTTAGGATTATTTCCATACTCTCAAGATTATTACCATAATCTTATATGGAAAGGATCTATGCATATACCATAAATATAATTTTATCCTTGTGGGATAAAGAGAATAAAATCTTGCCAATTGAGAGCATGAGGGGCGCCGATATTCCTTGGCTACGGGCCTGGATGGGCCAGCCCAGGATCAAATGCAAGGAATAAAGATGGGCCTCAAATAAATTAATTATCTTATGTTCAAATTTCGTAACATAAATTAATTTATAAACATTCGATCATGCCACTAGAGAAAGAATGTTGACTTACCCTTTATTACCGGGTTGAGTCGGGCTTGCACTTAGACATTACGAATCCTCGTATTTAAGATATCGAACGTCCATTAATCATTTATAGCAACTCATCGCTTAAAACGATTAACAACTTTATTTCCTTAAGTAGTACCACTCAACCTTATTATTGTACTTGAGCTAACTCAACCGCGGGGTTTAGTACAATAAACCTTTTGAGCTCCTTAAGGGGCGCCATCATCCTTAACGGATACGGTGACTCGACATGTATAACTAGCGTGACATACAAGATCGCCACCACCCAAGATGCGGAGAATCTTGGGTTAGAACATATAACCCTCACCCATAACAAGTCAAAGTGATGGACAACAACTCATACTCACCTAATACCTTATCGAGGTTTAGATCATCGTAAGTCACCGAGATCTAGGTTCTTCACGACGGAGAAAGAAGAACTCATCTCACCGTGATCCTTCAATACGCCGAGACGCGTAAAGGCATAGACAAGCAACTAAGTCAAGTCACTTCTTATCTATCTGCAGCCTAAACCGACAACTCGTCCTTAAGTCGCCTCACCAGTGAAACTTTTATATCTCATTAAGCTTGACCAATCATACGTACTTCGTGATCTTCTACACACCGTATAATCTAACTTATATATGAGATAAGGGACACCGATATATGCAATCAAGTATTCAAATCGATAGGAGATTGTAATAGTGGTAACAGAAACATTGTATACAAGCTCAACCAAACTGCTTTCAGTATACAAATCCAACAGTTTTGTTTGTAAATATTTGTTTTATTTCTCGTTTTGTCTCGTTGTTTGAGTGTGATAATAAATTGCCTTGGCTTTGTTAAAGAAGATGCGGGGTTTGTTCTAAAATGGTATGTGGAAATTTGGACTGCAGGTGTGGTACATGCGTACCTCTGGGCGTAAATTCTGAGCATTGTGCTAGTTTTTGTTCCAGTAAGGGACTTGCAGAAAGAGATAAAGTGAAATAAGAGTGCTATTTTGGTAAAAAGAGCGGGAGAAATTTGGTTGACCTTTGGGTTTGGAAGACCGTGCCTTTTTCTCTCCCTCTTTATATTCTGTCAATTTTGCTATTTCCCCTAAATTTTGTCAGCGCCTTTGCTCTCACTTTTCACGTCCGCCTTCTGTTTCCTCAAAGTTTTTGATCTCTGAAATTTAGTTGTCTTCTTCTCCTCTGCCGTGAAATTCTGCTATTATGCGGAGATTTAGCAACAGGGTTAGGAAGCAGGTGGCACGTATAAGCAATGACTCTGCCACAGCCATCATCATATCGGCGAGAGTTGTCACCCAAGATTCACCGGTTCTTCATGGCTGTTGCGCCTACTTCTTCCAAAAGAAAAATTAGTCAGAGCGACAAGGGTAAGGCCAAAATAGTGGAAGCAGATGAACCTGAGGATACTCAAGGCAAGAAGGCGAGAGTGGACAAATCCTCCTCAGCAAAGGCAGGACGTTCAATCGACGCCATCCCCAAATTTCGAGCTCATGGTGGTTCGAGAGTTTTAAGCGCCTGAAACCTAGGCATCTATGGATAGAGAAGGGTTTTCAGAAATCAAAGGAAACCCCGATGTTTGTGGTAGAGCTGATTTCACTAAATGGATGGGCAACGTTTGCGGCAATTCCACCTCCACCCATTACACCATTGGTTAAGGAATTCTATGCAAATATCACACCTTTGCCGAATAAGGAAGGTTTGTCTGCTGTGGTGAGGGGTAAGTTGGTGGTTTTCTCTCCAGAAACCATTAATGAATTTTATGAATTGGAGAATGTGGTGGATGATGCTTTCTCCGCCATGAAGAGGGCTCCTTCAGCTGATGATCTAGAAGAGGCACTAAGATTGACGGCTGTCGAAGGCACAGAATGGGCGTTTTCCACACAGGGGTGTCGCTCCATTAAAGCTGCATCGTTAAAATTGGAGGCTCATGTCTGGCTTCACTTCATTAAACGTTGGATTTTTCCCACCACCCATGATACTACCGTGTCAGAAGAGCGGATCTTTGTTACTTCTGCATTTTCATTTGGGAGGTCCAGTAAATGTGGGCGCCCAACCGCACGAGGTGGACGAATGCGAAAAAACCGAAGAAGGGCCGATGTTCTTTCCTTCTCGATTACTCGCCAGTGCATAAAGGCCGGGTGCCTTTCGGGGATGATGAGGATCGCCTCGTTGAGAAAGCTTTCATAGATATCAAGACCTTGACTCATCGTCATGGTACGTCTGATGACCCAATCTCGCGCACCGCACAAGTTGGTCTACTTCCACCCATGCCGACCTCGTCCGAGCCTACTATATTAGATATGTCAAGTTCCTCCGCCTACGATCAAAGGACTCTTGCTCGATCCGTCGCATTTGAGGACGACCAAACGATATTGGGTATATTGCATAAGCGAGATCGTGTAATGGAGGACTGCCTCGCATCGTTATCCACGGTAGAATCGCCGCTTTCCCCAATTTCCACATCGGATATTCGTGCTTGCCTTTACCATCGGATTATGATTACGAGGCGAGTTGAGAAGGAAAGTGAGGCGAGGCCGGACCGAGCTCAATTTGCGACAAAGACTGCCCCTGCTGCATCCACCGAGGACCAGACACCAGTTGCTCCATCTACCCACGCTTCTCCTACTCCTTCGGGTTCTCCCGAGGTGTAGGTCAGGGGCGTTTTCTCTAACTCAATCCTTGGTGTTTGTTTTGTGTTTTGTTTGTGTTTAGCTTTAAAATATTTGGTCGGTGTTTTGTTGATGTTGTTCTGATTTGTTCAATAAAAGCATGTGATTCTGTTTTCGATGATTTCTAAGGATGATGTTTGGTTGGCAAGAGATAGCTTTATGATGTCAATTTGTTTTATTTATATTGTGATCTTTGGTACGCCTTATTGCTTGTCTGGTTTTCACCCTTATTTTGCGGGGTGTACTTCTATTAATTTTGGTATCAGCATATTAGCTCCTATAGGGATTGACCATTGCATCGGTGAATCTTAATTGGCCTACGGTTTTGTATGAGTGCCTATCTTTTATATTGGGTTGGTACTCCCCCTTGAGATAATATACGTGAGTGTGTCAACATGGATAGGACGTAGGCCCTTTTTGGATCGATTGTGCCTTTCTAGCCTTCCCTAATATCATATTTTTCCTAGGGTCCCCCTTTTAGCTTACAAGCTTTTTCTTTCTTGCATCCACTAAATATTCTCCTGTATACCCGCATATCTTATTCCTTACCCTTCACTTTGGGCATGCCTAATTGTGGTTCGATCTCGCGATCTATAATAGTGCCCGTATTAATCTCTATGTCAAGATAATAGTGTCTCACCCCTCATTTTTGTATAAGTCTCAACATTGGGGACAATGTTATATTCTAAGTTTGGGGGTGGGCGAGGTAAAGTAACCTCGAAAGTTGAGGGTGAAGCTGCTAAAAAAAAAAATCGGAGATGATAAACGAAAAAGGTGAAGATGCGGGGTTTCTATAAAAAGAAAAGAGAAATGTCAGGCAAGTTGGAACCAAGAATGAGTTTAGGTGCCGGTGTTTTGAGCTACATTATCCCAAACAATCCTACCGTCACCAAGCTAACATTATAAGTCATTAAAGACTTATCGATCCAAGATTGATGACACTCATGTTAGTGGAGAGGGTTGATCGAATCGAATTGTGGAAACATCTGTGCACTTGATAATCAAAGCATGGTCATATTAAGAAGAACTAAGTTATGGGAAGATTCATGTAGTGGCTAATGTGTTATATACATGTTGATATCTGAAGGGCGACATCCTTGCAATACGAGGTGATTGACTAGACTTAACGGAAGAATCGAAGGATTCATTTTCTTTGAAAGAACCATGATCGAAAGCGACATCCTTAGTCGATTAAGTCATCATCTTGGCTATCGTCGGAGCATTTTGAACATCGCTTCTTGTTTTTGTGGGTGTGTTTTTGTTGTGTAACAGAACATCACTCGGGGTGTGATAACTCTTATAAAAGAGTTATTACATGACCTTTTTGATGATAATATCCTTGAGTCTAACGGGTTTTGTTCGTTAGTTTGTTGTTTTGTTATATGCTTTTGTTATGTTTGCGTGTGTGTGTGTGAAGGATTGAGTCAGGTGAATTTATAGGGTTTTTAATGGCAATTATGCGTTATTAGTTATGGCATGAAGAAGGAGGAACGGCAGTGAAAACGAGGTTGAAGTTCGCTGAGTCAAAGTCAAGCTCCAGGTTAAACGTGCAAGCAAGGCCGAACTCGTGAGCGAGCTTGACTTCGATGTACGAGGAAGGATTGAACGGATAATGCAGGAAAAATACGGGAGCAAAGTCGAACTGCAAAGACGAAGTCAAAGCTCAGGAAAAGTGAAAACCGAGGAGGCTGGAGCGAAATCTGGAAGCCGAGCTCAAGACTACCGAGCTCAAGACTTCCGAGCTCATGAGCAGAACCGAACTCCGAAAAGAAAGAGAACAGAGCCGAGCTCGCAACCTAAGCCGAGCTCAAAGATTGAAAAGTTCGCAAGTTCGAAAGCGAGGCCGGACTTACAAGTGAGGTCGGACTCTTAGCCGAGCTCGAGAATGATGACCGCAACTGAGATCAGATTCATGAACGAAGTCAGGTCCGTTAAAAGGTCAAGCTCGGGAGAAAGGAAAGAAAGTCAGGCGATGTCACGACGCCGAAATTAGACGTGAGAACGGACCTTTGAGTAAGATCGAGTTTGTAAGGGGTTGAGTTCGGATGTGAGGTCTTCATCAGGAGTAGAGGAGCTCGTATTAGCAGACGAAGCCGTGCTTATGAAAGAAACGAAGAAGAGATCTGCAGGACCACAGCCATGTGGCGGCTAGCCACGACAGCATAAAGGACACGCGTTTTGTCAGAGCCAACGGAAAAAGAAAGAATCAGAGGATGAAGGGCTTGCAGGTGCCTAGTCTGCACACCTAAAAAGTGTCAGAGTTTGTTATTAAAAGAGAGGGCGACAATCAGGAGATTATTCATTATTCAGTATCTGAGAAGAGGAATCAGGGGGGAAATACCTTGGAGAGGAAGCTATCGGAAGAGGCGACGATCCAAGGAGGAGCAAGTGATTCCGACGACGAGTGTTAACTTTGAATCTCGAATTCTTTTTACTTTGCTATGGCATTTGTGTATTTGAATTCTGTTGCACAGCTCTCTATGAGCTAAATTTGTAGGACTTGATCTTTTGATGAAACCCATGCTCGTGTGACGAGCTCCGTTCTCTGCTTATTTTGTCAAGTTATTATCGTTTTCTTGGGGATTATTTATCTTGCTTGTGATTGATCACCATGGGTGAGATTTTAGCTCTATGATTTCTGGGAAGCTCTCATAGAGTGGAAAACAAGAAAGTGACGCAAGAACATGATTTAAGTATTATGTGTGTGAATAGCATAGGAATATGTGTTTGCCTTGCGTGACATAAATGAATGGAATAGTAGAGATACTCTTATAGCACTTCGGTATAGGAATATATTAAAGAGCTTGGAGGGTATAATCTTAGATTTAGAAAAATCCTAAGAGTTGGAAGAATTCATGTCATAATAACGAAGCAAAGATAATGTTGAAGCATAGCGAGTACGGAGCATGGGTGGAATCAAGTGGTCAAGTCTATTTTTCCCTCTTAAAATCAGTTGTTTAATCATAATTTGTCTGGAAGACCACCTCGTTTCGGTGTAACATTTCTCTTTAATTGTTTCTCTCTCATAATCACAAACAAATTGTATTCGACGTGGTTTAAAAAGTGCGTTCCCTGTGGATTCGATCTCGGAATATTTCCGTATATTACTTGTTGATTACGTGCACTTGCGTAGAATTGTGTTGCATATATCTCTCAGGTTTCGCAAGCTAAATACTTGAAAGAGTTACTGCTCAAAACAAATATGAGCAATTGTCATCCCTGTGCTACACCTATGACTCCTGCAACAAAGCTTACTAGAGTGGGTGGTCCTGTGTTTGAAGATCCCGCTATCTGAAGCACCATCGGCGCTTAAGATCTTACTCACACACCCACCGAGATATTGCGTTCGTTGTCAACAAGCTGAGTCAATATTTGCAAAATCCTACCACGCATCATTGGGCTGCATGTAAACGATTACTACGCTATCTTAAAGGAACTCAAGATATGGCCCTTCACTTCACACCTTCCTCATCCTCGCACTTGGTAGGGTTTTCGGATGCCGATTATTCTAGTTGTCTGGATGATCGAAGATCTACTGGAGGACACTGCGTATTTTATGGTAATAACTTGGTTGCGTGGAGTTCAAAGAAACAACATATTGTCTCACGCAGCAGTACTGAATCAGAGTATTGCTCTCTAGGCAATGCAACATCTGATATGGTTTGGCTTGATGCTCTTTGTGTTGAGCTCAGTCTGCCGATTTCTTCACCGCATCAGCTTTGGTGTGACAATACAAGCGCTGTTGCCTTATCATCCAACCCAGTGTTCCATGCTCGAACCAAACACATCGAAGTGGATGTGCACTTTGTACGGGAAAAAGTTCAGAATAAATTCCTTGATGTTGGTCATGTCCCAGCTGTTGATCAAGTGGCGGACATCTTCACTAAATCTCTGGCTGAAGCACGTTTCTGTCTCCTACGTGATAAGCTCCTCCTTCAACCAAAAAGTGATCATGGATAAATACCTTTTTTTGGAGCATGTTAAGTTTATCTTTTCTGTTATTCTTCTGTTATTAGTTAGCTTTGCTGAGTCAGCACATTAGTTAGCTCATTTCTATTATTCGCTTAGCTCATTTTCTGCTTTCTCTCAGAACCGTTTGGCGCTTCTCTTCTTGCTTAGCTTTGTATATAATCATCCTTGTAACTCGTTTTCACTAATGAGAAAATTAAAGAACTTCTTCACTCTTCTATCTTCTACTTCTGCTCATTTGTTTACTCTTTGACACATACCCTCAACCGCATCCTTCCGCCTAATTCCTTCACCATTTTTATTGTAATTCTCTTTGTAATTCACCTTTTCTTTCCTATAAACAGTATTTTTCGCATCTTCCGCCACCGAATTACTACGATGGTGCAATCCCTCCGCCACACCATTAACCCTGTTTTCCGGCATCGAAATCACGCCAAAGCTCCCATTTTTCCTAGCCTTACCATCTGAATTCTTCGAAATCTGTTCATCTTTCTCAGGAACCCCATTTCTGCCAGTTAAGACGCCCCTTGAGCTCCAGATTCACCCCCAAAATCGAGGTTTCTTTCGATTCTTCCACGAGGGCCTTTGAAAAATCCATTTTTCTTGAACAAACGGCCACCGCTGGGGCCCTCGAGAACTTGTCGCTCGCTTTTTTATTGTGTCATTGGATTTACGGTGGTGGAGTGTGAATTCCATATTTGCGCGCTGTTTTGTAGAATCGAATATCGTAGACAACTATCGGTGTCTCGAATCTTTGGCTGTACAACATTTTTGCCAGATTAAGGTGAAAGAAAAGAGATTCTTGGTATGCGGCAAGATATTTTACAAACAGATGAAATTGAGTTCATGAGAAGAAATAATCTGTTGATTAATACAGACAACAAGAATAGGTCATTTAAATATTATTTGTATTTTATTTATTTATTTTTTATTTATGGGAACTTCCCGCTTCTACTTTTATGGTAAACAGTAGTGCAATAATCTGCAAACAATACATGATGATGAAATCACACTTGAAAAATTAGGTGTGACAGACTCAAAATCCATAGAAGCGTTAGTCTAATTCGAACATATGACATTTTGATCACAAGAACTCACTTTATCATTGTATCGTCCCAAATTGACAAATTGTTTATCTTTTAATCAACAAACCCACTTAACTCAACTGGTAAGTCGCTTGATTTAAAACACATTTGTGTAGTTAGAGTAAAATTTTCACATTTTTATTTCGTTTTGAAGTACTTTTATAGTCCACTGTTTATGCAAGCCTCTGTCGATTCTTTTGATTTTCAACTTCCGTACTAGTGAATATATTCCATAGGTGATAAATCACTTGATCCGTTGCTTGTGATCCCCTATCGATTGTATTTTAGTCTTATTCTCGTGAACATAATCCATTAGCGATATATACTGTTAGGAGGAAAATCTTTCATATCCCACACATAACAATTTGGTATGGTATATCCATATTACGTTTTTAAATGTTTCGTGCTCCATTATTCGAAGCTATTCCTTACTGATCCAATAAATATAAATATGTGTCTCTTTTAAATTTTTCAAGAAGAAAAAAGGCAAAAATGCATTTAAATACATGAACTATATTTGTCATACCGTTTTAAACATGAACTTTCAATTTTTTCTGTAAATACACAAACTTTAACCCGTGTTCAATTTTTTCACGATTCGAGATTCAGGCTAAAAAGAAATCGAGTTGGCAGTCGACGTGGTGGTCTAAATGGCATCCTTAATTTATAACTTATTAAACGAGGAAAGGCGAAAAGCTTCTGAAGAATCTTGCGCATACATCATTGACGGACGAGTGGAAGGTGTGGAAGCTCTTGCTTTTTCTATTGTCGCGAGTGAGGAGGAAATCTGTGGTGGTTGTGGTGGTCCTAAGCTTTTGTTTTGCAAATGGCGGATTGGTAGAACTTTTGCTCATTTTTTTTTAAAACTTATAGCACTTTGTATTTTAGCTATTAGTTGGAAAATGCTTATCATTTTTAATTATTGTTGTTTAGTGAAAATAGGGTTCGAATCTTTTGTACCAAATTAGGGTTTTGAAATTGTTTTTGAAATTAAGATTCATATTGTTGAATTTCTGCTGAATTTCTATTATTGAATTAATGTAATAATTTTTATATTTGGTTGAATCAACTTGCAGTGACACATTCTCGATGTATATACATAATGGAGGCAAATTCATAGATGTTGGAGGTTCTAGGTTTTACTTAGGGGGTGATATTTTAGGGAAACATGGGTTTGATCCTGATATTTTTGGATATTTTAATTTAAAGGATGAAATTGAAAAGTTAGGTTATGAATCTTGGAAATGTATTGCCTACAAAGTCCCTGGAACTCTTCTTTTCATTAACATTCGTGATGATAAAGATGTTATGCAAATGCTCAAGCATTTATCTGAAAATTCTAGATGCTTCAGTGTTTATGTGGATGATGGAAAGAAGAAGGGGGGAGGGGATGCAAAGGGGGCTGTGGATTGTAGTGAAAGTGAGTACTCATATGGGGATGAAGAGGATGATAGAGATCGTAAGAATGAGGAAACTGGTAATGATAGTGATTCTGTAGATGTTGAATTGATGAGTGAAGGGGATGATGAGGAATACTTAGAGGCTAGAGAGAACATTAGGCAAGAGATTCTTGTAGGGGTTGATGGTGTCTTAGATGCCAAAGCTATCTTAGAGGATGATTCTTGTAGTGATGAGGTGTCTTGTGATTATGTTTTATCTAATGAAATCATAGTTGATTCTAGTGGGGAAGAAGGAGAGGGGGATTCTATGAGAAGAAAGTCACATAAGATTTATTATGATCCTAAGTGTGACCATAAGGAGATGAAAGTGGTATTAGGGATGAGATTTGAGAATGGTTTGCAGTGTAGGAATGCACTTAGAACTTGGGCAATTGTGTGTGGTCACCCTATCCACTTTAGGAGAGTTAGTAAAGGTCAACTAGAGGCCAAGTGTGAACTGCCCTGTGTGTGGAGATGTTATGGCAGTATGATGAAAAATGAGAACACCTTTGCACTTAAGGTAGTTGTTGATCCACACACATGTCCATTTGATACCCACAACAAACAAGCTAACTATAAGTGGCTTGCTAGACAGTACATTGATGTGTTTAGAGTAAGACCTGACATGAGTATCTCAGAGTTCCTAGAGGACTGTAATAAAAAATTTGGGGTTCAACCTTCTAGAGGGAGGTTGCACAGAGCCAAGGCACATGCTCTAGAATTGCTGAGAGGAACAGTGAAACATCATTATGCAATCCTTAGGAATTATGTTGCTGAGCTGGTTAGAGTAGATAGAGAATGAAGGTTTGAGCTTCTACTTGATGAAGGGTCGGTGTTCAAAGGACTGTACATAGGTTTCAGTGCATTGAAAAAGGGTTTCATGGATGGGTGTAGGTGGATTATTGGTGTAGATGGATGTCATCTTAAAACTCATTTAGGTGGACAATTGTTGTGTGCAATAGCAAAAGATGCAAACAATCAAATGTTCCCTATAGCTTGGGCAGTAGTGGGTGTGGAGAATGAGGTAAACTGGACTTGGTTCTTACAAATTTTGATGGAAGAACTGGGCATCAGAGATGGAAATGGTGTCACAATAATTAGTGATCAACAAAAGGTTAGTTGAATATTTTATAATTATATTTCACAACCTTTGATATGAATTTTATTAGTGATTTTTGATGACATGTAATTTATTTCACGGGACTTGTGAATCTCAGTAAGTTCATTGACACCTTTAGCCGAGCATAGGAGCTGTGCTGCATGTGTACAACAATTGGAAGAAGACATTCAAAGGATCAATCTTGATGAACATCTTACGGAGGCGGTTAGATGTACTTACCAGCAAGAGTGGGATCTAGTTGTGGGTGAGCTTAAGGTGAAGATCCTGCAGCTTATGAGAATTTCATGGAAAGAGACCCTAGAAGATTTTGTAAGGCTTTCTTCTCTATTATGTGTGTTAGTGATGCAGTCACTAACAATTTGAGTGAAACTTTTAATGGAACAATTGTCAAAGCAAGGAGCAAACATATAATTCACATGCTTGAGGATATTAGGAGTCGTTTAAGAGAGAGACAATATAAAAAATGGAGAAGATGGATAAGGTTAGGGATAAATTATGTCCTAAAATAAGAAAAAAATTGGAAGAGATGAAGCAATGGAGTAGGCATTGTGTAGCAAGTCCAGGGCTGTTTGGGATTTTTGAGGTGAAGCATAGAGGTGATATGTTTGCAGTGAAATTAGGCGATAAAACCTGTACATGTAGGAGTTGCGATATCACAGGGATCCCTTGTATTCATGGTCTAGCAGCAATACACTACTTGAAACAAGATGCTGATGATTATGTAAGTCATTATTTCACAGTTGATACATATAAGAAGGCATACTCATTCAGCCTTGGAGCACTAAATGGTGAGAAGATGTGGCCAAAGGCTGATGGCTATCCAGTGCAGCCACCTTTAGTAAAACTCATGCCAGGAAGGCCTAAAAAGAAAAGAAGAAAGGATGCAGATGAGAAAAATCCTAAGAATCTTGCTAAGCTAAGGAAGCTTGAAGTTCGAATGACATGTCAGAAGTGCTTCCAAGTAGGCCATAATTCGAGAGGATGCAAAAATGAGGCTGTTCAAAAGCCTTCGAAGGAACATGTATTAATTCTCATTTTATTGTCATGTTTATTATATTACAATATTGAAATAATTTTTTCTATGCTTGATAGGGAAAGAGAGGCAGGCCTAAGAAGCAACCTATCCAAGCATCTGGAAGTAATATTTGTGATACTACATCACAAGCAACTGGAAGAATGATTCTTGCTAAAGAGGGAGCCGAGGCAAGCTTTGGAATTGGTTTGTTCATTTCAGAAAGGACTGGGGATGCATATATAAATGGGAGACTAATCAGTGAGAACCAAAGGATAACTAGATCAAGTAGGGGGAAGAAGAAGATGATAGTAAGAAGAGGTGGGCACTCAAGCAGCAGCAACACCACCACCGTCAACACAAGAGCTCGTGCAACCAATGCTGCTCCAACTCAAGAAAGCTAAATCAAGTGAATGTGAAATGAATCTGCAAGAACTTATTTTTTGAGTCTGAATTCTATTGAATATGGAAAACAATTACTACTTTTGTGAAGTGTTGTAATTATGGATGATCATGGTATGATGTTTTTTGTGGATTGTGGATATTGAAAATTGGTATTTTGAATGTGGCTACTTTTGTAGATTGTGGATTGTGGATATTGAAAACTGGTAATTATGGATGATTATGTTAGTTACATCTCTTTTGATTATGTTAGTTACATCTCTTTTTGAATGTGGCTACTTTTTTGTCTGCTACTTTTTCTGGAACATATAATTTTCATTACATGGATTTTGATCAATAAAGTAATCAATGATGAAGCAATAGGATAAGTCTAAGAACAAGCATCTGAATCACAAAATCCTTCTGATGCACCAGTTCATTAGCTAATTATGAAATAAGCATTCATCACAAAAACCTTCTGATGCACCAGTTCATTACAACCAAAAGCATCTGCATTAGAAGCTACTAAAAATAAAAAAATCAACATCCAATACATATAACATTATCTGCTTTCTACCAATTCTGTCAACATATCAAAGCTTAACTGAGTTAGAAAATCACCATAACCAGACACATAATCATCATCACAATGCGGCAAAACAACAACTTCTTCTTCAATTTCTTATTCACCTTATCCAATTCTTGAATCCTCAACTCCAGTTCTCTAATTTTTATCCTGTCATCATCATGATACTTTCTGAGTCTTGCACACTCGTCGATCCACATATTCATTTTCTCTCTTTCAATAGCAATATCCACTTCAGGGAGCTTACCAATTTGTTGAGGATTCTTCGGGTCGAGCCATTTGAAAAATTTGCATTAAAATCCCTTTACAAAAAATTGTCCCTAATCAGTCTTTGTTTGGCTGAATATGAACAAATTAACAAAAAAACTCAAGAAAAACAATCGACACACCCTTTGTAAGAACACAAATACCTGACTCTTAGGGCAACGCAGAAAACGTCGCTCTGGGTTCTTCGATGTATGACATGTATCCATTTTTACAGGAAGCTTACAGCCGCACACAATCCCATAATCGTAAGCATTGAAGGATTCGCTTGAAGCATCGCTTATCTGAGAGGAAGAAGGCATGAGTGCTGCTGCGTTTCTTCGTTCCCGTCTCTCTATAGCAGCAATTGATTGAAGAAATAGGGTTTTATTCCATTCATGTATCAAAATGACGTGGTTATCCAGTGTTTTAGAACGACGTTGTTTTTTGTCGATCGTTCACTTAAAAGACACACGTCCGGCTGCCACATAGGCGCCACATCAGCTGTGATTTGGGGAAAATCTTGAATCGTGGAAAAATTGAACACGGGTTAAAGTTCGTGTATTTACAGAAAAAATTGAAAGTTCATGTTCAAAACGGTATGACAGATATAGTTCATGTATTTAAATGCATTTTTGCCAAGAAAAAAAGACTAATATGATAGTCGAATTGCGTTTTACCTATTCAATGGGTTTGACACTAGACATACACAAAATACCATTGGGTCATGCAAGCAACCCCTAATACACAGATAATAATCAATGAAAGGTCACCCGGAATCATTTATCATTAACCCTGGTCTTCAAAGTCTAGACCTATAATTAGTTGATTCTTTACAATTCTTATCGAGGCTATAACTCATATGGAAGAGAGTGTGCCTTATTTCATCTCATTCAATATAGAGTTAGTTATCATATGACAAAACACAACCAAAATTTATAGGTTTAGATTCCTTTATATTATACTTACAATTCCCATTTGTCAGATATCCCAATACTTCATAACAATGGAGGATATTTGGTGAAACAAACAAAACACAAACAAGAAGGGGGCAAGAATAATCAAATCTTCCATAATACTTCTTTTATTATTTTGATGGGGTGATCTTTTTCTTAATTTAATCAAACTTTTCATGGATATAACAAGAAATAAATAGGAGCACAATAAGTGAAGAACCAACAAATAAAATATGATTATATTCATATAATTGCCACTGTCGCCATTTCCAATTTTCCATGTAAAAGCTCCCACCTTTCAATTCTTCAAACCTCGAAAACCTAATCCCCAAATTCTGAACACAATCGACGGAATCTCCAGCATGGTGACCAACCCGTCGGAGGGCTATGACTTCTTCGAGCAAATCCTCTTAATGTCTCCCGACGCCGGACTCACCGTAACCGCCGCCGGTAGTCTGTCGGAGACACCGTCCTTGAACCCTAGCGTTTCGCAGCTCTACCAGCCGCCTCCCATGTTTCCTTTGGGCCTCAGCCTGAATAACTCCCTTGCAGCGGTTGGTGACGCCGGAGCATTTCCGGCGAAGCCTGTAAGCTCGATTTTTTTTACTGTTTTCCCCGTTTTGGCGGTTAAATTGGGTAAATTTGCTGCCTAGTGTTCATGACTATGCTTGCATCTAGACATTGGGTGACAATTTGGAAAGTTTGTACCTTTTTTTTGTTTGATTGAAATGAGTTGGTTATGTTTGTGGTCTATGATCTTGATTATATTTGTTTCCTTGTTTCACCAAGGTGCAGTAGCTTTGAATAATATGAAAATTTTGCATCCTGGTTTTGATCAATCACAGACTCATGCTGTCCGCCGCCCTGTTCCTCAGGTTCAACACATAATTCTCTAACACTTATTCATCATCTTACATGCTTGCCGTATACTGCAGTTATCCTCATCTTAATATACGTATATCTCTCGTGTGTATCGTGCATGTGGTTGTATGCTTGCAGTTGTGTGCATCCTTTTTGAGGTTTCATCTTTTGAGGACTATTTAAAACTAAAAAACCATATCATTAAAAACCATATCGTACCATCTATGGATTACTTTCACCGGTTTTCTTTGTTTTTGCTGCTTCTGACAGGACACTTTCCGTGCTAAAAGCTAAATTGAGTCTCTGGTACTTGTGCAGGCTTTTCAAGGTCATTCTACATCCGGCCCAGCAGTCTCTGCACCGCCAAACCCGCCTTCCATTAGGCCAAGGGGGCGGGCACGAAGGGGGCAAGCAACGGATCCACATAGTATTGCTGAGCGGGTATATCATTGTCAAAACAAGTTATGAAGTATGCAAGAAAACTTGTTGTTTCCTTGCTAATGAATCTGATAGAAACGGTTGTGTTTTGATACAGCTGCGTAGAGAGAGAATATCAGAGAGGATCAAGGCATTGCAAGAAATTGTCCCCAACTGCACAAAAGTGTGTCTATTTCTGCAACAGTGGTTAAGCTTGCCTCACATTCTTGAAGTGGTTGTGAATGTGATTATGATTTTGTTAATCTTCTCTCTTTTGACAGACAGATAGAGCTGCCATGCTCGATGACATACTGGATTACGTGAAGTTCCTAAGGCTTCAGGTCAAGGTAAAAGAGTTGCTTATTCTATAACAATTTAACTTATCCGATTAACGATAGGATATCTTATACCAAAATTTCCTTGCACAGTATGGATTTTATCAGCCTGTGTAAAATGTGTAATCATATATTTTGTGGTGATATAATTTTTGCATTCTATTCATCTTGTCAAAGGTTCTGAGCATGAGTAGGCTGGGTGTGGCTGGAGCGGCAGCACAGCTTGTTGCTGACCTTCCCCTGCTGCCCATTGAGGTAAGTCGAGAAAGTATACGTTAACCAAGTGCATGCATGCAATGTACATATCGGATTAATTTTACTTCATAACTCGTAGGGTCAAACTTGTGAGAATGAACCTGATAATCCCATATGGGAGAAGTGGGCGAGCGAGGAAACAGAATTCGAGGTAGCTAAACTCATGGAAAATGATGTGGGAGCTGCTATGCAATTCCTCCAATCCAAATCACTTTGCATCATGCCTATTTCACTTGCATCACTAATCTACCCCAGTAATCTACCCGATAACTCTACACTTGTCAAAGCCGGGCCTTTTGCCCCCTCTTGAACCTTCTAGAAAAATCCCTGCACGTGCCTTTGACAACTCCGGTGCCCTCTATCCTCTCTACTTGCCTATAATTGGATATAAAATCTCTTTGCACTCGTTGTTTTGCATACCTTGCCATATGCAATCCAAGTTAATCCACATTTTTTGCCTTTCTTGGCTTATACCGTCGTTCCCTTTTCTAGAAGTCGACTCAAGTACTACTTTTCCTGATCTCCCCTCATGACGACGTAGCTGAGTAGCGAAAAAATTGATGGATGCTTCCGAAGTCAATAGTATTGTATGTTGTATGTAAATCTTGATGTTAGATGTTGCTCAATATGATCTTAATCTTGCCTTATGTTCTGACCTTTTTGTTGGTGTATCTATTGGTGAAAATAGCCTCTTGCAATATCAACTTCCAATGATATGTGTTTATCTGTGTTGTATAATGTGGCTTCAGTTTCATTTGCAATCATTTGTTGGTTGTTGAACTTGAACTCTCGTATGTGTGTAGATGCAGTAATTGAAATTGAAATTATGATAATTAGATCGTGCAAGATAATTCAGATGCTGGATATTATGCTATTAATTAGAATAAAACAATTCTCATTTTCTACAATTCCTAAAAAAATTGTGCCATTCTTCAGAGAACAAAAGTTCACTTATAGTTGAATTCGAGTTGTAAAATGTAAAATGTTGGAGATTGTTAATTCACGTAATTTTTGTAATTTGTTATGTGTTTATTATTCTTCTAAATGCAACAAGTGCCTTTAGTCCCAAGAAATTCAACCCATCTTCAAAAGGTGAGATATAATTTTGACTTTTGAGCTGTTAAAGTTTGAAGAAATGTAAAATGAGATAGAATGAGAAAAATAAAAAAACAAAGTGTAAATAATCATTCGGAAATGCAAACCTCCTCTGTTTAAAATTTAGCACAAAAATCAAATTAGTTACCTAAAAACTTGAGTGAGATGGATTAATATTCCGATTGAACCATATGTAATAAACTATTTGAGATAACAAATTTTCAAGGATTAGATCCTATACACAATAACTTATTTTTTATTACAAGTACCAACATGTTATTGAGATGTGAATATTGAAAGCGTTTGAATTCGCACAAACCAAATATAAAGTATAAAATATGAATTATTTTCAGCATTTGATTTGTGAAGATCGAATTTATCACCGTACTTGATGAATTCAAATACCTGGATTCGAATCTCATGATGGACAAATTTTTATTTTTGTGAGTTCAAACACTTACATGAAGAATTCAAACGATTTCATGTATTCGTATTTTATACGTTTAGAGTGTTTTTATAATAACCACTCCCGAGGTGGGTTATTATAAAAATTTTGTTATCACACAAACGTGAGAATAATGCATTCTCCATGAAAATTATTACACTAAAAATATATATTTAAATTTTCGCTTCTCATGGGATTCGAACGAGTGATGATACAATGCACTCATTCAGCAAAGTGATGTATCATCGTAGATCTTTGCAATCTAATGACTGAAAATGGTTCTCACATTCTCATTTTAAATAAGGTTTTTATTCAAACCTTCTTATATATATATATAGCTCCTCATGGATTCGAACCCGAGTGGTGTACAATGCACCCATCCAGTAAAATGATGCATCACTGTAGATTTTCGCGATCTAATGGCTGAAAATGGTTCTTACGTTCTCACTTTAACTAAGGTTTTTATTTGAATATACTCCTATATATATATATATAGTGAGGTTCAAATAAGAACCAATTTTAATATGAGAACTAAGAACCACGAAAATTCTGTACGAACAAAATGAATTTGCTATGAAAGTTAATGAATCTGTTGGGAAAGTTCTTGAATCAAAAATTCGAATTTTCACCCAGGTTCGAATCCCATGAGGCGAAAATTCTATTTTTTGGATTCATGAGCTTTCCCAAATGGATTCATCAAGTTTCATCTTGAATTCATCATTTTTGGTTCTCACGATAAAATGGTTCTCACGTTATATATATATATATATATATATATATATATATATATATATATATATAGGGGTTGGATCTAGTGAGAACTCATCTTTTGAGAACTTGAGAACCATGCATAAGGCGTTGAAGATGATGCACAAAAGCGGTATAAAGTTGTGCATAACGAAAACTTTCTAAAATTATTGCACAACAAAATAATTTTAGAAAGTTTTCGTTATGCTAACTTTATATCGCTTTGCATCATCTTTAACGCCTTATCGATTGTTTTCTGAGTTCACAAAAAGATGTGGTTCTCATTTGATCCTCTCTCTCTATATATATATATATATCTTATTTTAAAAGCTACGTTATAAAATAACAAGAACAAAGGTTCTTATAAATTATATTGAAGAACAATTAAATAATCCAAATATTGATTAAACATCAAAAATTATATTTATATTCCGCAATTAAGAAGAGCCAAACAAAGTCTAAAAGCCTTTGAAAATCAAGGTTCTTATTACAACGCGCATAAAAAGATCGCATCAAATGGTATCGAGCGAGCTATATGTGCTAATTTATCTTTAAAATTAAAATCAAGAAGTTATACACGGCGATCGCCTCAAGTCGTATCTGTAAAGCTCAGAAAAGCACGAAGGGTAAGGTAAGAATAAATCCTTGACAATATCTTCTATAGATTTTAATGGATAAGATAATTAGGACTTTCTCAATGAAGAAAGCAATCGATACAAGCTCGATAAGAATAAAGAAATTATTCTTATGAAAATTTCGAAAAACATCTTCAAGATTGAAATTACGGATGTATCTAAATCAAAATTTATAAACATGGAAACTTTGATTTTAAAAGCGACTATGTTATAAAACAATTGAACAATCAATTCTCTAAAAGGAGGATATGATTCTTTCAATCTTTTATCAAAAGTCTAATAGAAATTCATAAATGAAATATAAATTTTACATCTCGGGATGGTCCAAATTGGATTAAAACCATTAACGAGAGAAGGATTAAATGTCAGTGCCTTAATTATGGTCAGAGACCAAAGGCATTTAAGGCTAGAAGATTCCCTAATAGGGATAATTGAGTCTTCACTTTGTGAATGACCAATTTACTTCAGCTGTTTTCCCAATTTTCCATTATCATTAAATGATCCAAATATTTTGGATGCCCTTACATTAAAAATAAAAACAGAAGGGTTTAATATGAAAGAATGAACAGAAAATCTTGTTCTAATTTATAGAATTTGTTATAAAGTTATGAATACTACAATTTCTAGATTTAATTTTAGATCTAAAGAGATTTGTACAAATAGAGGAGAAACTACCCTCTTTCTAACGAGATATTACTAAAAGTAATATTGCAATTCCTAAAACAATAAAATGGAATCAAGTTACACTTCGAAACACGGAAATTAGAAAGTGTAGCTCCACCAATAAAAAAGAGAATAGACAACTCGAAAGTATAATACAATATGTTGATGGAGATCTTGAGATAAAATTCTCATCACAAAGGAAAATTGTTTTAAAATAGACGAAGAGGCAAGAAGTTCAACTTCTTCTATTACTTTGACCGATTATGAAAAAATCGGTATTTAAAATTTTAAAACTCGAACAAGTATCTCAACCGAATATAAAGTAGAAATTCAAAGTAGTAAGTTCTAAAGAAATCGAGATCACCCACATTTTCGGATATGGGTTATTCCGGACATAATGTTTTCGTTATTAGTAATAACTCTTTCCCGGAAAAAATTCAAAAAAGTCTTAATAAAACAAAAAATTATGAGAAACTAAAATGGTTTCTTTATTCCCTTTCTTCTAAACAAAAATCTTTATATTCTAAAAGATACGAAGAGTGGAGTCTAAAAAATAATTCTAAACTTGATTTTTTCATCTGGTTACAAAACCTTTATTTTCCTTCAAGAAATAAAGAATTTCCAGATTTCTCAGATGAAAACTTTTTAAATGTTATAGAAAATAAATATAAAATATTAATACATGAAACAGGAAAAGAATCTACAGAGATTCATCCCCCTTTTTCTACTATACAAATACAAAAAGGAGAAAAAGAAATTTTTGCAACTCCTATAAAATCAGAAACTGGAAAAGGAGATTTTGATCATATTATACAACAAAATAATTTTACAAATCTCGCTCTTCATACTATTGGAAATCAAACCAACAGAATTGAAGAAATTCTTTCTCCAAAAATTTCTAAATCTGAAGAAAAGTGTTCCAATACTATTATGATTAAACCACCTCCTAATCTTAAAAGCAAAATTTTTATTAAACTCAAAAAGGATAATGAGTTCTTAGAAGGTCTAATAAACAGATTACAAAAATTAATATTAAAGGAAAAGAAAAGGAAGAAGAATGTTCCTATAAAAATGTTTACATTATAACAAAAGAAAAAGAAACTTCTTGAGATGACGATTTACAAGTTAATAAACTTGCGATGTCTCTATAGTAAAACCTTATTACAAAAATCCACTCCTATAGATCTTCAAATTGAAGAAAAGGAGACTATGCTCAATTCGGTGGTGAATCTATCACGAGAATGGAACATAGACGGAAAATCAATATCGATAAAAACTATTGTAAAACAAATGTTTATATATGCTTGGCAAAATTAAAAGGTAATAATGATAGGCAAATTGCTCAAGCTATTATTCTTGGGTTTACCGCCAACTACAAGGATGGTGGGATTTTATATTTCAAAAGAAGCTAAAAGCAAAATTTTAAATTCAAGTGTATTTGACCTCATCACTCAAAGAGAAGAGTCTGATGCGGTTAATACTCTTATTTATACAATACTTACCAATTTTGTAGGAGCTAATGAGCTTCAATTAGATAAAACTCATAAACAATTAATGAATTTAAGATGTCAAAACTATCGATTTTAGATGGTATAAACACGTTTTATGTCCAAAGTTCTTACTAGAAATGATTGTAATATGAACTTTTGGAAAGAAAAATTTATTCTTTGGTTTACCAACATTATTTTCGAAAGAGTTTTAAATAGGTTAAAACAAAATTTGTTAACAATAATATTATTTGGGAAAATCTTTCTTATGGTGATATTTCAAAGAAATAATCATTGAAGGAATTATTCGTGTAATGAAATCAAATTAAAAGACAAATAGATTTTCAAAAGAATGAAAATAAAAATATAATTGGAAATTTTTGTGAACAAATAGGTCTTCAATCGAGCAAGATCCTAATAGGATTAAGAAAAACATAAATTTAGAAAAAGAAAAATTTTTATTCGAAAATTATTCTAAACAAAAGAAAGCAATTAAAAGAAGTGCTCCAAAAGAGTTAAAAATCATCTTCTAAAACCAAGAAACTAAACCTATTTCTTTGAAAATGTGGAAAAATAGGACATAAGGCTAATAAATGTTATGTAAAAGAAAATCAATAATCTTAATATTGACAGAGATTTAAAAGAATCTTTATGCAATATTCTTCTTAATGAAGAAGAAGCGAAGAAGATATCTCCATTACTATCCTTAAAATGAGAATGAATCTTGAAATTTCGAAGATGAATCGAACAATCGAATTACAAAATTGTGATTGATTGTGATTGTGATGTTTGTCTCATAAAATTTATGGGATTAAATATTAATGTTATCACTAAAGAAGAAAATTTTATTCTTGATCTAATAGACCAAATAAAGATCCTATAGAAAAGAAAAGCTATAGAATATTATCTTTCTATCGCTCAAATTCTAAATCTGAAAAGTGCGAAACTAGACTTACTAATAAGGTTAATGAACAAAAGGAATTATATTCCTATATCAAAATATTAGAAAAGGCTAATAAAAAGAAAGAGAGCCTACGATTTCTGAATTAAAAGGAGAAATTAATCAGATAAAATCTGAAATAAAATTTCTTAATGAAAGAATTGATTTATTAAATACTAATTGAAGAAATGACTCCACTTCATCTGATGAAGATGAAGAAAGTGAAAAAATTACTCTTCTTGAAAAAGATCAAGAAATAAATCAAATTAATTTTAAGAATCTAATTTGGATCAATAAAATTGATCAAATTCTTTCTCAAAAATGGTATTCTAAAGTAACTCTTATTGTAAATAAAGAGTTTACTATTACCATTAATGCTCTCTTAGATACAGGAGCAGATGTTAATTGTATTAGTGAAGGAATTACACCTTTAAAATACTATTCTAAAACTACTCAGTTTATAACAACTTCTAATAAGCAACCTTTAATTGTTAATTACAAATTATCTGATGTTGCTATCTGTAATTCAGGAGTTTGTCTCAATACTACTTTTATTTTAATAAAAAATATTTCTACACCAGTAATACTTGGTACTCCTTTTTTCCAAATGTTATTCCCTATTAATAAAATTAATGAAAAGGGATTATTTACTAAAGTTAAAGGAAAAAATCTGTTTTTCCCATTTATCCTCTATTCCTTTAACAAAATCTATAAATGTTTTACAAGAAGTTGTTAAAAATAAAAATAATTTTATTAACTCATTAAAAGAAGAAATTAATTTTAAAACAATCAAAGAAAAATTAGTCTCAGAAAAAATTCAAAATAAAATAAAAGAAATCCTTCAAAAAATAAATACAGAAATTTGTGCTCAAGTTCCAAACGCCTTTTGGAATAGAAAAGATATGAAGTGTCTCTCATATATTGATAATTTCGATGAAAGAAAAGTTAATACTAAGCAAGGCCAATTGCTATGGGAGAAAGATTATTAAAATTCTGCAAAGAAGAAATTGATATTCTTCTTAAAAAGGGTTTAATAAGACCTAGTAATAGTCTTTGGAGTTGTCCTGCATTTTATGTTGAAAATGCCTCCGAAATAGAAAGAGGAGCTCCTAGACTAGTTATAAATTATAAACCTCTTAATAAGGCTCTTAAATGGATAAAACATCCATTACCAAATAAAAGAGATTTATTAAATAGAATGTTTACAGGAAATATATTTTCCTCTTTTGATTTAAAATCAGGATTCTATCAAATTCTTCTAAAAGAAGAAGATAGATATAAAACCGCTTTTACCGTCCCCTTTGGACATTTTGAATGGAATGTTATGCCATTTGGTTTAAAAAATGCTCCAATGGAATTTCAAAATATTATGAATGAAATTTATAATCCTCATATGGATTTTATTATTGTATATATTGATGATGTTTTAATATTTTCTAAAACCATCGAAGAACATTTTAAACATCTTAATATTTTTATACAAACTACAAAAGAGCTGTTTAGCTATAAATCCTAAAAAGGTAAAAATATTTCAAACAAAAATAAAATTCTTAGGACATTATATTGAAAATAAAATTATTATTCCTATTGAAAGAGTACTTTTATTTGCGGACAAATTCCCAGATAAAATTACTGATTTAAATCAATTACAAAGATTTCTTGAAGTCTTAATTATATTGGAGATTTCTACCAAGATTTAGCAAAAGATCGTAAATTATTATTTCAAAGGTTAAAAATAATCCTTTACCTTGGACTAATGATCATCTGAAGTCAGTAAAAGAATAAAACAAAGAGTTAAAGAACTTCCTTGTTTATCAATAGCTAATCTGAAGCATTCAAAATAGTTGAAACAGATGCATCCGAAATCGGATATGGAGGAATTCTTAAACAAAAGAATTCGAGAAAATTCTAAAGAAGAACTTGTTAGATATACTTACGATATTTGGAATAATGCTCAAATGAATTATTCTACAATAAAAAAAATTACTTTCAATAGTAAAATGTGTTACTAAATTTGAAAGTGATATTTTAAATAAAAATTCTTAATAAGAGTTGATTGTAAATCTGCAAAAGATATATTAACAAAAGATGTTAAAAATATTGCTTCGAAACAAATTTTTGCTAGATGGCAAGCTATATTAGCATGTTTTGATTTTGATATTGAACATATTTCTGGAAAAAATAATTGTTTACCAGATTTTCTAACACGAGAATTCTTGCAGGGACAAATCTTGGAATCAAATCGTGAGAAAACAAGCATTGGGTAAAAACCCATGACTAATTTAGTCAAAATCCAAAACCTAAAAGGATGAATTCTTTAAAAAGAAATTGAAGAATTACCGGTCAAATTGATTTTATTAAAGAATTTGAAAACGATGAAAATGCATATGATATTCAATACTATCAAGATGCAATCTTTCTTCAAAAGGATCAAAGATGAAATTAAATATCCATATATTATATCCGGATATTTAAATTGTTGTCAATTGAAGATGACCTAAAAGGTCTTTCTCCAAATCAAAATCGCTTATAGCCATCTTAATAAAGATCTTCCACAAGTCTTTGGAAAAAGACTGTGATTACTTTGAAGCAATTCTAATAGAAACTGGATCCGTTGAAATTCAACATATGGATCGCGCAAATAAAGAATTTGCTTTTCAAAACTTGTTATTAAGCGAATTTTGCTACCTTCAAACCGGGAATGCCTTCTCATCAAATAAGGCAACTTGATAATTATCAAGCTAATCCCAACTATTATAATTATTTTGATTATATCAAATCATGAGATAATACTTTCCTATATGAAAATAGTTCACGAAAACATTCGTGGTGGGTTAAGTTTAATCTCGATAACCCATTTCAAATAATACCAAATTGGTTTTTGACTTTCTTCTTTTCGTGGGGGTAATGCCTATGATATTTCCTCGAAAAGTTAAAGATATATGGATTAAAATTAAAATCTGAAGAAGTTATACACGGGCAGTCGCCTCAAGTCAGGTATCTGTAAAGCCTGAAGGGTAAGATAAGAATAAATCCTTGACAGTATCTTCTATAGATTTTAATGGATAAGATAATTAGGACTTTCTCAATGAAGAAAGCAAGCGATACAAGCTCGATAAGAATAAAGAAATTATTCTTATGGAAAATTTCGAAAAACATCTTCAAGATTGGAAATTACGAGATGTATCTAAATCAAAAATTTATAAACATGAAAACTTTGATTTTAAAAGCGACTATGTTATAAAAACAATTGAACAATCAATTCATCTAAAAGGAGGATATGATTCTTTCAATCTTTTATCAAAAAGTCTAATAGAAATTCATAAATGAAATATAAATTTTTACATCTGGGATGGTCCAAATTGGATTAAAACCATTAACGAGAGAAGGATTAAATGTCGATTATTTAATTATGGTCGAGACCAAAGGCATTTAAAGGCTGAAGATTCCCTAATAGGGATAATTGAGTCTTCACTTTGTGAAGGACCAATTTACTTCATTGTTTTTCCAATTTTCCATTATCATTAAATGATCCAAATATTTTGGATGCCCTTACATTAAAAATAAAAATGAAGGGTTTAATATGAAAGAAGGAACAGAAAATCTAGTTCTAATTTATAGAATTTGTTATAAAGTTATGAATACTACAATTTCTAGATTTAATTTTAGATCTAAAGAGATTTGTACAAATAGAGGAGAAACTACCATCTTTCTAATGATATTACTAAAAGTAATATTGCAATTCCTAAAATAATAAAATGGAATCAAGTTACACTTCCGAAACACGGAAATTAGAAAGTGTAGCTCCACCAATAAAAGAAGAGAATAGACAACTCGAAAGTATATATCTTATTTTACTTAATTAGCATGTTTGAGGGAGTGTAAGCACATATTTTTTATGATCTCTATTTCCTTTTGTAAATACGTATCATTTTAAATTATTAATTCAAAGTATATAATAATATTATTTTATATTTGTAAAACTAACACAATAAATTGATATTTATGTAATGTGATGTCCATTGAACTGATATATTTTAAATTTCTAACGTTTTTTTCTCAATTATACAAAACTTTTTAGTAACTTTTACAGTTTGATAATGAAAAATATATTGGAAGATTGAAGTTTGCAAGAGTTTCGTCATATCGTGTAAAATTCTACCTCTTTCATAAGGTTAGATAATTAACTTTTTTTTTTGGGAGCCAACTTCAATATTTTACGTTTGACCTACAATTTTTATAAAATTTAATAAAATTAGTAAATAAATGTTAGTAATTTTTTTAGTGAGGGGATTGAGGTCTTAGTGTTCGAGATTTGTAATCCTTACAACGTGGATACCATTAAATTATAGGAATTGTGTAATTACATATTAATAATGTAAAGGAGTGAAGTAAGAAATAGTTTGCATATAAAATTTTCATTTTGTAATCATATATTGTGTACAAGATGTTCATCATTGTGTTATTACTTAAACAAGCTTCTATTTATAAAATTATTTATATTTGTTAAATACATTTAAAATTTATTAAATACAATTGCATGAGTGATATACTTGCTTATTGAAATAATTTGTTAGCAAAATAATAATATAATTCGTCAAAAAATTGTTATATATATAAATATAGGGGATGGATCACGTGAGAATGCAAATATTGGTGAGAAATAAGAATGCAGCATTTAACGTATAAAGTTGTTGCACTAAATATATAAATTTGTTGCATCAAATTTAACATATAAAGTGTAGCACTTAATATAAAATTGTTGCACATAATTTGGTGCAACAAATTTAAAATTTAATGCAACAACTTTATATGTTAAATGCTGCATTCTTATTTCTCACCAATATTTGCATTCTCACGTGAACCATCCATATATATATATATATATATATATATATATTCAATTTGACTGGTCAAATATCGGTTGGACCAAATTGTATTATATATATAGTGAGGTTCAAATAAGAACTAATTTTAAAGTGAGAACTAAGAACCACGAAAATTCTTTACGAACAAAATGAATTTGCTATGAAAGTTAATGAATCTGCTGGGAAAGTGAATCCAAAAATTCAGAATTTTCACCCAGGGAGAAAATCCCATGAGAGGCGAAAATTCCATTTTTTTGGATTCAGTAATTTTCCCAGTTGATTCATCAAGTTTCACACTGAATTCATCATTTTTTGGTTCTCACGTTCTCACAATAAAAATAATTTTTACGTTAACACTCCCCTATATATATGAGAATCACTAGAAATTATAAAAACAATAGTTTATAGATCTTTATTCGTAAATAGTCCAGATCTATTTTTTCAAATAATATCTGATTTCTTATGTATAAAATAATGAGCTTTGATTATTATAATTAGGACTGTAAATGAGCCAAGCTATTTGGAGCTCGGTTCAATAAAAGTTCGTTCGAGTTCGTTTAGTAAAGCTCGTTAGCTAAACAAACCAAGCTTGAGCATGATAGTATTGGGCTCGTTAGTTCGTGAACAAGTTCGTTAACTGATTCACTTTGAAAATATAAAATTATTAACTAGATATAATTTTTTTTTTCTATAATTAGTAATTATTGTGTTAAATCTCTAACTATTTTTATTTGTTATAAGAAATCAATACATATATTGTGTTATTATGGATAAAATAATGTATTTTTAAAATAAAATAATCAATATTCTAAACATATCTCTAAATTTAGAAAGCTTGTTTTGGTTCGATTAAAGCTCGAATAAGCTCGTGAGCTCGAAATATTCGATAAATGAAATTCGAGACTCGGCTCGATACTAAACAAACCAAGCTTGAGCACGATGGTGTTCGGCTCGGCTCGTTTCGATTACACCCCTAATTATAATTATGTTTGATTCACATTTCCTAGGAGTGAAAGAGTTCTATCATGTGTGTGTGTGTTGGCCTAGCGGTAGATTGTTTAATACCCGATGCCAAATGTCTCGGATTCGAGTCCACTGTGATACGATCTTTAAATTTCTATATTAAATTTATAAATTGATAATAAAAAAAAGAGTTCTATCATGTCTCATCCCTCTATAATGTATATATATTTTCATTTAATCACATTCATAAAATTTTGCCGAATTTTCGTTTATATATGATGTATTAAATTTATTGAACACTGTAGAATATAGAAAAAATCACACTCATAAAAAATAGTACTATACGATATTTTATATTTATTGAATGTTTTAAAATATATAATGACTCTCATGAATCGCACTGGAGACAAACTAGTATCGTAAAAACAAAGCTCTGAGTGTTGCGCACGAAATTAATATTCATTGATAAAGCTCGTAGAAGGAAAGGTTCGCCGGAGATAAGTTGGCCGGAACGACATCGTATGGGCTGTGCGTAAGACCAAATCTTGTGTGAAAAACGAATAGTTATAGAAGATGGGGCACGGCGGCTACGGGAAACGCAGAGGCGCCGCCATCGAGAGGAAGAAGCCCGCGGGCCAGCGGCGGCCCAAGGCCCTAGCAGTCGACAAGAAGTCGAAGGCCAGCAATCCCAAATCCAGCAAGAACCAAATTCGGTCCATTGAGCGCATGCTTCGCAAAGTATTTCTTCTCATTTTCCCATTTTTACACGATTCTCCCTCTTGCATATGTGTTTGTATCCATGGAGGATTCATGCGCTTTCACTGACTATATGGTGAAAGTTTGCGTTTAATTTGGCTAGCTCCCATGTTTTGGGGATAAGTATCGGCTCATTGAAATCAATTTCTGTCTGGCATTACGTGAAAAATTAGTTATTGCAAAAGTGTGGGATGGAAATTAGGGTTTTTTTAGGTTAAGCATACTGTTTTCGGATGCTAGAAACTTGGTGAAATGAGAAAAAAAAACCTTTCAGATAAGGTAGTTATTTCCATCTCCCTTTGTTTTAGGTAAGGAAGAGGTTGGTGAACCTGTGGAAATCATAAAGCTTTTTTTTCCTCGAATTGGATGTTCTTGTATGGTTTTTTTTGGTTGCTATGCTAATAAACTCTTTTGAATTTGCTTTAATTTCTTGTTACAAATATTCCCTTTTTTAATTTAATAAAAAAGGTGTAGATGATCAATTCTATTCAAATGCACAGGATCTGCCTCGTGAAATAAAGGAGGCTCAAGAGAAGAAGTTGGAGGAACTCAAGAGGCAACAGGATATTCAAAATCGTCTGGCTCTGGAGCGTAAAATATTTTTACGGTATAGAAGGATCAAATTTTTTGGTGAGTATAACCATGAGGAAATTTCAGTTTGTTCCTTAGTTCAATGCCCTTGTTCTGTGTGCAATTGTTCCTTAGTTCAAAGCCCTTGTTCTGTGTAAAATTCAAAAGATTGTTGGAAGTGTTTACTAATTACAATCTTGCATGGCCAGAGAGAAGAAAGATCGAAAGAAGAATAAGGCGGTTGGAGAAGCAGCAGCGTGCTTCTACTGGTCAGGCTCAGGAAGGCGAGATTTCTAAACAACTATCTAAACTGAAGGAAGATCTTGAATATGTCAAGGTATGTTAAGGTGCTATGCAGATTGTGTGGTCGAATCAGTTTTAATCACAGCATATCGTTCTCTATCATATTCTATGCCCTTGTAAGTCGAAACAAGACCTATATGTCTGTGCATCTTAAACACAAATGCTTCATGTGGAAAAAGGAGCAGCTACTCTTGTGCCCAGGTGATTTAGGGTGATGAAATGGAACAAAATAAGTTTTGGCTTAAAGTTGAACATGAAAGTGGTTCGTGGGTTGATTCCACTACATAAAAATGTTGTGATTCCTACTATAAGACTGCCTATGTACTTTTTTCATTGAAAGACTTATTAATCATTTTTCTTTATTTTGTAACATAACTGCAGTTCTTCCCTAAAACCGAGAAATATGTCTCTTTATATGTTGGAGGCGATGAGGCAGAAATTGTGGAAAAAAGAAATACTTTGCGCAAGCAAATTAAGGATAATCTGATTGCTGCTGCTGCAAGTGGGAAGGATTTGGAAGGTACTTTCTTTGCAAACTTTTACTAGTTCTGTTTAAGCTTATTATGTTATTTGAAGTCTAGAAACACATTGTTATAGAAGTAGAGTGGGGGATTGTATTGTATAAAAAAGTTGGATGTTTTGTAATTAGTAAGTGAATGATTACCAGCTGGAGCGGCAGTTCTTGTATCTTATAAAGCAATAGCTTCTGTTTTAGCGATAGCATAAATCCCAACTGTGGGCCTTCTATTTTCTTCCTGGATTCCAAAATTCAAAGTCATTTAAGTTATTGCTTGTGTTGGAGAGAGCTAGCTAGTGTGTGATTTGAAAGCACAACATATTATGTCATTTTTTCATTTTTTACATTACTTCTGTAGAACTACATCAGTTTGAACTTACACAGAAACAGGGAGTGAGGATGATGGCACCTTGGATCCTAGTGATGATGATTTCTTCCTAAATGGGAGCTCCAGTGAAGAGGCTGAAGCTGATGATGAGTGGAGTGCAAGGTACTACTCGTCCCAACTCAAGGTTCTCAGTTTTATATATCATTTGATTCATTTTCAGTTTCAGTTTCAATATCCCATGATCTCGAGAAATTTTGTTTTTCTCCTTTATTTTTCCTAAACTCTATTAGATAGAGAGTCCATAAAATTCAACTGAAATGTTGTTCATGCTGCCACTACAATAAATCAGTGGACAAGCCATTGCGTAGATCGGTTGATGACAATATTTAATGAGTCTTCTTTTCATGGCATGCAGGGATCAAGCCTCTAGTGCCTCGGGCAAAGCAGCATCCGGAATGTCCAGTGACGAAAGAAATCAGGTTAGCAAGTGAATTATATAGTTTCACTTCTGTTAGACTACATCTAAAAGCTGATATTTCTTCGTGTATACCCGCAGAATCTAATCTCTGCTCGTGCTCTAATGCCGCCTCCCGGTCCATCCAGGAAGCCAATAGCAAGTTCAGTTGAGAGATTTGCAGGATCTGATGAGAAGCCATACAACAGAGCTGAAATATCCACATCCAGCAATACTTCTAGTAGCACCGGTAGACCTACATACAGTAAGAAGCCATACAACCGAGCAGAAATATCCACATCGAGCAACACCTCTAGTAGCTTCGGTCGACCTCCCGCACGAAATAGAGGCCCCGTGGACTCGACCACTGGCACCTTGAGCTCCAACTCGGACGCCAGAAAACCACGAAGAAAGCGGAGGCCTAAGAAGAAAAAGTAACAGGCATCATAGTCGAGAACCTAATACGCTCTTTGTCTATCTTTCAGCGTTGCTCTTCTTCGAATTAGATTCTTGATTTAGGTTTTACTCAACTCTGGCTGAAAAATGTTTGTCATTCTAGTCGTAGGTTGGTTGTTCTACTATCCATAGCTGTTGTACAATACGTTGTGTAATGTAATCTTCAAACTTCTCATCTTGCATTTCTAAGCCAATTTTGCTATGAAGTTCACAAATTTAGTTATTTTTGGCGATTTTAAGGTAATATGTATAAATTCTAGTAATATCCGGTCCGATTTATTCCATTTTCGTGGCTAATTGCAAAATTTGACAAAATTGAAGTGGAATTATTCCAAAATTTTGACATTATCTCTTTACATGTACACGGGGCGGTCCCGACAAAACGAGGTCGGTGAAACAATAAAAAATAGTTGTTTATCGACAATAATAAAGATATATGTGAGACATGTTAAAATAACATAATTATTTAAAAAAAACTATGATATAAGTTTTTTTTTTCACTTCAAAATCATAAAATTGTGAATCCTAAGAATTTTATTTTCAAATAAATCGGCCTCAATCGCAAAATGAAAATCAATTAAAAGTATAGTAATTTATAAATTTAAAATAATAACATATTTTCAAATTATACAAAAGATTAACTATTAAAGTTTCTTGAAAAATACCAATTTTTCTAAAGAGATATTTATGTTAGGCAAAATGACGGTCTCAATCGCAAAGTCAAAATCGATTAAAAGTATAATAATTTATTGATATATGACTATATATATATATATATATATATATATATATATATATTTTCGCTAATTTCGCTATAATAATGGTAGATTAGTAATTTGATTTGTTATATGATTGCGAAAAACAAACCATGTATTTAGTTGAACTGAATAAAATATTCAAATGAAAACAAAAATATATGCAGTTGAACACAATAATGCATATGGTTGGAAGCTCGTGACCAGCGTGTGGATTCGCCCAGCGTGCGCTCGTGCCCGCGCGTCGCTCCGGCGCTCGCTCTCGCGTCCGTTGACCAACAATGCATTTTTACGTTTTGTTAAATGCATGAACACGTTTTGTTAAATGTATTTTTATATTTTGTTAAATGCATGAACACATTTTGTTAAATGTATAAACATGTTTTGTTAAATACATGAACATGTTTTATTAAATGCATGAACGTGATTTGTTAGATGCATGTTTGTGTTTCGTGTCAATATGCAGTTTTATGTTTTATTCAATGCAGTTTCATATTTTGTTCAATCCAGTTTTATATTTTGTTCAATGCAGTTTTATGATTTTCGACAGTAAATCTCTCATACATCATTCTCCGTCAATTCTGTCGTTTTTTTCCCCGATTACCAGTGAATTCGTTGTGAACCACCGCCATAACCACCATCTCTCGATTCTTCAATCATCTATCAAATTCATCTTCTATTTTTTCTCAAAATCTATCAATTTTGTTCTCAAATTTTTTCTTCTTCTTCTTCTTCTTCTTCTTCTTCTTTCAAAATTTGTTGTTTGTTGTGTTGGTGTATGTTGCTGCTGCTGTTCGCCGGTACTGTTGTAGGCGCCGTCCGCTATCGTTGCCGTCGTCGGCACTATCCTCTGCTGCCAAGGAAGAGAAGAAGAAAACTGATTTGATTTTTTTTCATTTTACCCCTTGGAAAAAAAATTAACAAAAAAGAAGGAAAAAAAAGTTACCACGTGTCAGCATGTGATGCAGCCACATGTTCAACATATATGATCTAGATTAAGTACTACATATTATCTGAAGATCGGGTACTACGGGAACCCTATCCTATAGATATATATAGCACAAAATTTGAATTATACTAAAAGATTTAATATTAAACTTTATTGAAGAATTTAACAAAATTTCTAAAAATAATTTCATGTTAGTAAAATTGAAGTACTAACCACTGTACGAAATTTCTAAAGGTAATGTCATGTCAAGAATCAATCGTGGATCAAGTAATCGAATTAGTAATTATTGGACCCCTTAAATTTTGGGGCCTTGGTTGTCGTCCAGGTTCGCTTGCCTCAGACCGGGCATGCATCTAGGGCTGTTAAATGATTCGATTTCGATTAATCGAATCGAATTTTTCGGTTAATCGAACCGAATTTCTATAAAAAAATGGAATCGGAACCGAACCGTTTTAAATTTTCGGTTAATCGAAAACCAATTGGTTCCGACGGTTCGATTTCGCTTAACCGAAAAATGGAATTAAAATTAATTAATATTAAAAACAAATAAAATAATAATTAAAAACTGAAACTTATTAAAAATAGATAAAATATTTAGCAAATAATTAAAATAAAAAAAGTAATAATTATAAATTGATTTTTAGAATTTTTAATTAATTAATTAGTAATTAAAATAATAATTAAAAATAAAAAACGGTTTTCGGTTCCGAACCGTTCGGTTATCGGTTAACCAATAACCGAATTTTTTTCAACTCTGGAATCGAAACCGAACCGATAACCGAATTTGTCGGTTTTCGGTTAACCGAATTTGTCGGTTTCGGTTCGGTTTCGGTTCTAACCGAAAACCGTTTAGACATCCCTACATGCATCTACAAATGACAAAATCAAAGATGAGTCTTAAATTCGTTCAATTTCTTGCAGTCAAACTTCTAATTTTACTCTTAATGGAAATTTTTAGTTGTTATGTAATAATTAGGTTAAAAACAAAAAGTATATTTATCCCTTTTATTGGTATATGATTTTTTATAGACTTATTCGGAAATGTGGAGAGTAAAAGATTAGGGCATCACGAGTTGTGGCACGGAAACAAACTGTGCCGCTAATTCGGTGGACACAGAATATATGCCCACAATGTGTAAAGAGGGGCAGTGGTAGTGATAACATAAAAACCTCTCTTTTTTGGAAGAAAGAATTAGCTTTAAAGCACAGGGCTCTAAAAATAGTGCCAAAAATGCTTAAAGAAACTTTCAACTTTTGGTCCGCCGTATTCTTATACCAAAAATTATATCATACAACAGTTGATGGCATCATAAATATCTATGTATATATAGCTTATCTTAGTGAACTGAAACTCCAAATTTAGTATAAAAAGTAATACAAAAACTGAACAACTCCAGATGGGAGGTCATGGAGAAATAAATAATACTCCATCCGTCCACTAAATTCGTGCATTTAATTCCGTTTTGGTTCCTCCACAAAAAAATTCACTTTCCTTTTTTAGAAACATCAACTTTACATTTTTACCATAAATCTATCTACTTATTTATAAAAAACCACTTATGGGCATCTTTTTACACTCAATATTCATTTATTATCTCCATGACACATCTTTTTATACTTACTTACTTTACATTCATTATAATTTATTAAAACTTGTGCTACCAAAATCAATAAACGATTTTGGTGGACGGAGCGAGTACATTATACCATACTCATAATCTTCCATCACATGAAACTTTCCAAGTGATCTCCCTCTCTGTTATGGTTGCCCTAATACATTACACAATAGTCCTAGTCTCCCATCACATGAAACCCTCCAAGTGGACTCCATCTCTCTCTCTTTGGTTGCCCTAAAATAACACTCAGATTATTGCATAGAAACATAAATTATTTGGTGTGCACCTTGAGCAGCAACAAGTTACCCTCATCAATCATCATAAAATAAATAAAAATTGCACCTTGCATCTCATCATCGAAAGATTCTTGATGTTGAGACACTTTTGGGATGTTAATATCAACTGTTAATTAATGCCTTTAATGGATAAAATTTACAACTATGGATAACAACATGAGAATAACAATCAGTTTAGTCCGAAAAATGATAAATAGTCCTGATCCATTTCATTTCATTGCGCCAACCAATGACACGAGATACAACCATGGAACTTACAAACAAGACTGTTGAATGAAAAATAAAAAATCTCTATTAAGAAAAAAGAGTTCCAAAACTCAAGAAATACGCGGCAGGATACATTATGTACAATCCCCTAATACACCGGCACCAAAAATGTGTATGCTTTCGGTTTCCCCTAATTAAAACAACAAATACATCAACATTCACATCAAACAAATCCAGATTTGATGCTGTAATAGAATCAAGATAACTCCAATTACTGCTGAATTCAACAGCTCTGTCTAAATGGGAATTTCACAATCTTGTTTGATCTTCGACAACCCAAGCTGCAGATGTCTAGACATCATCTTCTTCTCTCTCATCCTCTCTCTCTCTGTGGATGTTTTCATACACCACAACCTAAGCCTCTTGCATCTGACCCTTTCATGATTCTTAGCCTCTTGCAGGTTGACTTGAACATTCTGCAAAAATTTATTACAAATTAGAATGAGCATTTCATATTATATTCTGTGTGTGTGTGTGTGTTTGTGTGAGAGAGAGAGGACTTACTCCCATGGAACATCTCCAACAAGCATCAAATCACCATCTTTATCTTCATAACTGGGCACATATTCTGATCCTCTGTATCCTTCTCTCTCTGAGTATTCACCTGTTGCATAAATCAAACTTCACCATTATAGGCAGCCCGAGAGAGAGAGAGAGAGAGAGAGAGAGAGAGGGAGAGAGATTTCTGCCTACCTATGGTGAGTTTGAACATGTTTTCCAAAGCCTGAAGAAGCTCCAAATATCCATTGTAAACTTTCAAATCAATCTTCCTCAAATAAGGAGCTCCATCCATGCTCACTTTTACATAAATCCCAGTTTCAGCCTCGGCGCCCTTCGCCGGAAAATTGTTTTTCCGGTAAGACCTCACCGGGGGCCACCCCACAATCTGTGCCCTGTTATCAAACACCATACATACAAAATCAGTCACAGCTACAAACTTTTTAACACTACACAACAAACTCCACTCCAATTTCCAATTTCCTTACTTGGGCGGCGGCGGCGCAGATTCAAGATCAGCTGCAGAAGAGACGGCGGTGCCGTCCTGCTCCAGAAAAGACCGCTTGTTGTTTTTAGCCGGAGAAATCGCGTCTGCGCTTCCGGGCAGTCCCAATCGGAGCTCGGTGGCCTTCAAATGCAAATCACAATCCATTTCTTGCAATTGATTGAAGAAATCTCCTTGAAAAAACCGCGTTCGAGATTCTTGATGGGAGGCGTCAAAATCAAATGTTGTTGCTTTTAGTGGTGGAAGAATTAGTTGATGAGTGAGGAAGATAAGGGAAATGAGGTGGTTTTATTGAGGAAGAAGCGTGTGAGGGAGTGCATGAATTGAGGAGAAAGAGAGATAAAGTTGTCGGAAGGGAAAGGAACATGATTAAAGGCAGCGGTGGCGGAAGTAGGGGACAAGAGAGGGACAAGCTCAGCCGCCCAGATGGGAGACTTTTCTTTGGAATCTACAGACACGGTCAAGATGCGTTTTGGGGGTCCGGGTGGGGATTGGGGGTGTGATGGGCAGAGAGTCTCCTGTGGTGTTTTGTATAATTGGTTTTTGGGTGGAGTGATGCTATTCGGTCACATTGTGGTCGGCCACAATCAACTTTATTAAATGAAAAATTTATTTATTTAATTTTTGATCTATTAAAAAATTAATTTTACATTAAAATTATCTTATGGAATTATAATTTTGCACCTATCGAATGAAAATTTTAAACTTAAATTTAAATTTAATAATTTAATATTTTTCAGAATATGTGGAAAAAGGGTGTGTACCAATCACAATGTGGCCACAAAGATTTACTGTTTTGGGTGAGGGGAATACTTAAGTGTGGGATATTGGGAAGGTTAGGTTACGTGAACTTGAGAGGGTGTAAATGTACCGACCTATATTTAAATTATGTATCACAAAAACCCTTAATGCATGAATATGCACATTGTACGGTTTTATGTAATTCTAAAAAAATTATTTATACGAAATAGTTTTACATACGAACTTTAAAAATTATATATAAATACTTAAATTTTGATTGATTTTGATTTTGCACACAAATTTTAAAAGAAATATATGAATTTATTAATTGTAGTAATTTCACTACAATTTATTTTTCGAATAAATTGAAATTGACATGACATTAAATATGATAAGTTAACAATGATGTGGAAATCTTAAAATTCATGTGTGAAGAAGAAGATATTTATAGTAGTTTACTTGTTCGTCATTTACTCCATTTACAACTGGTAGATTTAAGATTTGAAGTGCTCTTTTTGTTTTGTATGTTTGTGTTATATTCCTTTATTTTTTTTCTTTTTCGTGAAATGTATATGTGTTTTAATGAGTCAATATGCGTGTTTTGTCAAGTGTGATTTTTTTTTATTAATTTATTTTTATGTCGTTATCAACTCACTATATCTAATGTCATATCAGTTTCAATTTGGTCGAAAAAATAAATCTTGATAAAATTACTAAAATTAATAAGTTCATTTATTCATATACTTCTATTAAAGTTTGTGTACAAAATTATATCAAGGTTCGTGTATTTATATACTCATTTTAAAGTTCGTGTGTAAAATCAAAATCACATCAAAATTCGTATATTTATATGCCAATAATCCTTCTAAAAACAGCGCTGATTAGTGTTGAAAAATCAGTACTGATTAATAAAAACTAACGTTGATTTTTATATATATATATATTATGTGTGCGTCTATGGGAGGCCAGCTTATTACATATTTTTTAATGTACCCGAATTAGTGTTGTCAAACAGTCTAACGTGAAAATATGGATAAATATTTTTTTTAATTCCTAATTTATTATAAGATAAGCAAACAGAATGATGAAGGTAAAATGAACGTTTTAAGTAGAATTTTCAAGTATGATGTTTATTCGGAACAGATGAAGTATTTGATTTGTTCGATTTGATATTGAGCTTTGAAGATCTTGTTGTGTCTGTGACTTCGTTTCAAAACTAATTGGTTCATTTGTATGGGCTTTAGAATAATTCAAGTATGTGTCGGGTTCGGATAACATATTAATGGCCATTTGCAGTTAATAGTTTGATTTTGATAGTCAAAATCTAATTTTTAGGCATAAGGGTTTGTTCTCGAAGTTTTTTTATTTATTATTTTTAGTGTATAGGAATCGGGAGCCTCTTACCATTTTTAGGGAAATATTTTATGCTACATTTATCAACAATTCAATCTAACATAATCTTTTAATAAAATGTTTATCTTTTTCTCTTCCACATACACAATCTACAATCAATTTTTAATTCATAACTACTTTATTAATAATTCATAATTGAATCCAATAGGGTGATAACATGTATCAAATGAAAATTGAAGTGAAAGGCACGTGTCTTTGGTTTATCTGCCAACTAATTGCATGACCGATCATCTTATTATTTTCCTTTTTTGTTTCAAATAACAAAGAAATTGTTTGCTAGCATTTTGCGGTAGTGATCAATTGTGGATAAATGTAGTAGTAGATAGGGATGTTAATGAATGAGATTTATTAGGATCAGAACCAATAAATAAGTAATGGTTTTGGTTTTGGAACCGATCTATTAGATACTGGATTCGGACCCGGACCATCAACCATGAATCTTAAGGGTCTGAAACCAGAATCGGACAAGAATCAGAATTGGAATCGAAACCATTGTTTTATAATTTGATGGGTTATGAGTGATTTCAAATTGATATGGATAAAACTAGCTCATTGACAAGCTTATTTGTACTTAGGCTTATCAATATACGAGTTTTACTCGGACCAGAACCATATCCGGATCGGACCATCAAACTATAGCTCTAAACGGTCCGGGTCTAAAGCAGGTCTGGAACCGGAATCGAAACCAGAATCGTTGCTTTAAAATTTAATGAACTTGAGCGATTCCGAATCGATCCGGGTAAAATCCATCCATTAACATCCCTAGTCGTAGGTGCATGCCGGTGATTTTTGTATGTTTACAAGTATAAACATATAAAAAATTATATATTCAAAAAGCAACACTTTCAAATTATGCTCGTTAAAGTGGGCAAAAGACTTTGGGAAGAGTATTCAAGTGATTAGGTTTACAAATTTGAAATTTAGATTATTTTTTTACCTTTGAACTATATGTAGTTGCTATTTATAAATACAGTTGGTAGCTCCATTTAGAATACATTGACTACTATGATATAATTACTATATAAATATAACCACATTCAATTTTATAAAGTTATCGAGGACTTAAGAGTCATGAGATTTGACTTATCAAATGTCGCTACTTTGTTTTTATCGTACTTCATAAAAATTGATTTCATCATTATACATATCATGCATCATATATAGTTAAGTAATTTTTATTTTTTGTGGTATTATTGATTCAGTGATGTTTTCTTTTGCAAACGAAAAAGAAATATCTGAGAACTTTTTACAACTAAAAAATAAAATTAGTATTTCGGCATAAATGATTAATTATCAATTAGTATTACTTTTGATTCTCCAAGTAGAGTGATATTTAATGCAATATTTTGAATCTTTCTATAAATTATGTCAAGTTAAATGAAGCCTCTTTTCTTATAAACGTCATTGCTGCATATGAATGACGACCCCAACAAAATTATTGCGTTTATTTAAATATTTGGTTGCGATCCCTGCAGGAGCGATTTTGATACGTTGAATTTTCAGAATAATAGCTAATCATTTCTGTTTTCGAGGCAATAATCAGTTTTTTTGAATAAAAAACAAAACAAATATGTTTATTAAGAAAAGATGCCATTTTCTGTCTGATTTAAGTGGGACAAATATTTTTTTTCCTTGGCTTGTTCGAAATTATTGAAAGAGGACTGCTTATTATTCTGAAATATTTAAGTGCCATTTTATGCTTATTTAGTTATTGGATATATGTTATTATCGAATCGAATCAGTACCGATCGATAATCAGGTCCAATAATCGATTAATTCGATATTTGGATCGATACTGGATAATGATTTGGCGTTAATTGTGATTATCGGATAATATATCCGAATAACTGAAATTATAATAATATCGGATTAATTCAAGGTAGAGTTTCAACTTTTAATTCATTTATTTCTATTTTTTTCCCTCTTTCTTTTTCTTCGTAAACCCAGTGGCAACCCACCCTCACGCTAGTCACCTCTGCCGACTGTCGTCGTCTCACGCATCATTCGACGCAGACGTGCTTCACCTGATCCAAAGACAATCGCAACTCGTGCTCGCACGCCATTCTCTCTCTCTCTCTCTCTCTCTCTCTCTCTCTCTCTCTCTCTCATGTCGCTAACCGGGGTGAGAATCGGGACGGGACCGGTACCGTCCCAGAGTCCCGAGTCCCAAGTCCCAAAATTTGCATTTTTGTGTCCCGGTCCCATCCGAATTTAAATGTCCCGAAGTCCCAAATTACCCCATAAACCCGAATTACCCGAAAATCTCAAAATACCCGAATTTATGAGTGGGAGAATGAAGAAACAAAGTATTGATTTAATTCAAAACATATATAATCGGGACTGGGATTTCGACGGGACTCGGGACTCGATCTGAACATATAAATTTTTCGATCCGGTCCCGGTCCGAACCCAGAAATTTCGGACTCGGGGTCCCGAATCCGTCGGGACTCGGGTGGGACGGAATTTCCCGAGTCCCGGTCCCAAATTCTCAGCCCTATCGCTAACCAAGTTTTCGGCACAGTCGTGCTCCACCCTTTCTCACGCCGCCTCCACCTGCGATGACCAGTCGAGCTCTCTCTTTGTTCATATATGCATGAACTCCACCATCCTATTTAATCTTCAATTTTTGTTTTCTGTTTGAAATTTTCTTATGCTTTGTGACTTATGTCAGTTTTTGAATTGTTGGAGACTTGATGGATCTTGATCTTTTATGTCATTTTTTTGAGTTTGAATTGATGGGGTGATCTTTTTTGTTTCACATGTTTGAGTTTGTTGTTGGAGAATTGAGGGTGTTGCACTTGTATCGATTTGGTGGTGTTTTCCTGTTTGATTTTGAGTCGAGACAGGGGGAGAATCAATGAAATGGCCAAATAGGATGATTTTTTTTATTCGATTAATTTTGGATATCCAATAATTGAACCGATTCGGTTAATCGATTAATCAATCGATTTCAGTATTAATTATTGAATTTAGAGGATTTCAATTCTGATTAACCAAAACCGATCCAATAAGCAGCATTGGTTACGAGATGATGGGGATAGGTTTTAGAATAATCACAACCTTTTGACGCATAAAAATGCTAGATTTCTTATCATGTCATTTTGTGATTGTCGAATTATTTGAGATTTTTTTTTCAGATTCTAAATCGTATATATTTTTTTATAACAAAATTACATGCACATTATATAAATTAGCGATACTTCTTGTATTTATAAAGTGAGTAATCGAAATCAATCCCTTAAGAGCAGCTCCAATCGTCCGTGCATTTAAGCAGAATTTGCTTCTCTAATGGTATGGAGCTCTCCAATGGTCACACTACCGTCCCTCTGGTTTCAAGTTAGTGAACAGTAATCTGCTTGTTGAAGCGGGTATCATTTATCGCGATAGATATTTTCTTTTCTTTTTTCCTTTTTTGTTATTTTTGTTGTTTTCTTTGCTTTTTCTTTCTTTTTGCAAACATGTACATTTATTTAACTTGTTAATTAGTAGAAATTATTTTATAGTATATTCCTGAATATTTTTATGGTATTAAAATTTTATTGTTGGCAAATATTTAATTTCACTTATTAATATATTTAAATCAATATTATATTGTTATTTGTATTTGATAATAACATAAATATATAGAAAACATAAAGGATATTACATAAGATTTAAAAATGCAATAACGTAAAATTACAACAACATATATAAAAGTACAGAAGATCACTTCCAGATTCTCCAACGTCGCTTCTAAATCCTCCAAATCTTGAAAATTTTCCCCAAACATATTGAAAGCATCATTTGAAATTGAATGTTTTTGCCTTTTAAAAATAATTTTTGCTTGTTCGTTTTGAAGTATTCCCCTGGAATGAGATCAGAAATAATTGTTATGCAATATTTAAATATAGCATTTTATTAAACAATTATTTTTAAAAATATCTAATTTTGTTTTTTCAAAAAGAGAACTATTACTAGCTAGCTGGTGGTAGCATATATTGTTACACACGTTATATCTATTTATTTATTTTTTAAATGTGTGGAGCCAACCAAATTAGGTGTGACATAAAAGGAGCTAAAATCTGGATATTTCCTGATAAAGAAAGGGATGCACAACGAACAAATTCAAGATATCATTAAGTTTTGGAACTCATACTTTGTTTCTTATCCACTCAAAAATAAAAACCCAATAAAAAAATTTAATGAATAGTGATGTGTTTGCAACAATCACATTAATTAAGAAAGAAGCCTACAGTTAGGTGGGGCGAATTGATTGAAAATTCATAATTTTGAATTCAGCCAATACTTTTAAGATTGAATTTCTTTTAGTGGTGTTTACTTGCCATGATTAGGTTGGATAGATAAAATTAATCCAACCTAATCAAGTGTTTACATTTAAGGATTAACATTTGAGGATATCCTAAAGCCCGGGATTATTTTAATCATTTGAATTGTTCTCTATGAATTATAATCCAACCAATATAGGTAGGATTGAAATAATCCTACAAATAAATGGAGAATTATTTATCCCAATTTTAATCATTCACTAATCCTTTGTAATAAACAAAGGATTGATAGATAAAAATTATCTTATCATATATTTAATCCATCAAATAATCAATCCTTCAAAATGCTAATCATGCAAAGTAAACACCCCTTATAAGACTTTTCCGATACAAAGATACAATTTACCTTTTTTATATTACATTGACGCAATATTTACTCAGAACATATATAACAACTACGAATATCTCTTCATAAAAAATAAAAAAGAAAACGAGATTTAGGAGCCCAACACTGGTAAAGAAGCAAATAGGTGGGTGGGTGCTTTTGCAGAGACGTGAATCAGTCTTAATTCGCTACCAATAACATAATAATCAAGCTTAGCGTAAACTAAAGTACAAATAAACGGTTTTAGGTGTCATCTTCAAATGGGCAATCACCATCCACCATTATAATATATATCACATTTAAAGTTTGGTAGATAATCATGGCCACCTTGCTTTTTCCTCTTAATAAGAGAGTTTCCTTAAAGCCTAGACAAGATGCCACGTACAACTTGGATTCGCATGATTACGTTGTGCAATTATTATTATTATTATTATTATTATTATTAAACACAAACACAGCACAAACATTAATCATTTTATGTCTTCTAAATGTTAAGCTCTTTCGTAAGGTGTATAACAAACAAAATCCCCTTAGGCCAGGTTAGTTGGACATGGCGGTTTATAATTGAAAGAGTATTGAGTTCGAATTCTACTACTTCATTTAGGTTGTTTAAGGCTTGATTATTTTAACTTTTTATCCTTTGCGCACACACCGTAGTTTCCCTGAATTAGGGATGTCAACGGGCGGTCTTTACCCGGATCGATCCGAAACTATTCAAAGCATTAAATTTTAAAGCAACGATGCTGGTTACGGTTACTAGAACCGCTTTGACTGACCAGCCTCGCACCGGCCCATTTTGTCCGATTCCGGTCCGACCCGGTCAGTTTTTTTTTTTTTTATAATTTGAGCTCAGACACTTAAGCTTGTTGCTCTTTAGTATAGATGCATTAAGCTTGTTGCTCCACTATGTTTATTTATTCTCAATCATATTGAAGGCTATCTTAAATTGTTTATCTTGTTTAGTTCTCAGGAACTACTTGTCACTTGATGCAGTGGATGAAGCTACTTTGATGCAATTATTATAATCAATTTATATAAGCAGATTACGTTCTCTTACTTTCTGAAATCCTTTATGCGATTTACATGCAGTGTGTGTGTAGCGGGGTTTGTTGGGGTGGGGAATGAGACGACGAGATCCTCTGTTCCAAATTCTTATTCCATCTCCTATTCCAACTATGTGTATTAAAAAAAATCCTTATATTTTGCTAGTAAGTTCTGGAAGACTGACAGTTGGAATAGGAGATTGTATATTGTTTTGGAAGAAAGGATCTCGTCTGGGAATCCATGTAGGACGCGGATGGCTGACGAAATACGATACGATACAAGGACGAAAATACGTTAATTTTTCAAAAATCAAAATACGACTATGTTCAAAATACGTTTATATTTATTTATAATATATTTTTATATTTTAGTCCAATAAAGATTTTTCCTTTGTTGGAATTTGAAATATGAAATTGAAAATTTTGGAGATTTGGGTGTAGTGGCTCAACGGGTAACCAGTTAGCAATGGATAATACCCGATCCGAAACCATAATTTGATGGCCCGGATCCGGTACTTACTGGGTCGGTTCCAGAACCAGAACCAATACTAATTTATTGGTTCTGGTCCAGATAAAGCCCGCCCGTTGACATCCCTACCCTGAATAATACCTATGGATGACACTCGTAAAATCTCCTTCATCACAAAGAACAACACATTAATGTGAAATGCTTTAACTTCATAAAAAGCCACAAATATGTAATCGGAAATACATAATTCATAATTAGCATCCATAAAAAATGATGGTGAGTTTCAAATTTCATGATTGAAAGATTATACTCCCTTGAACTCAAAATATTTTCAATCTAATTATCTAAATGAACGCATACATTCTTCAATAACGATTATGGGTAATCTATAATACTCTATCCGTCCATCAAAAGCTTTCGTTTAATTTTTTTTGAGACGTCCACCAAAAGCCATCAACTACCCTTAATCTACCACTTATTTACAAAAAAACCATATGTGATCCACTTTTTTAGTCCTACTATCTATTAATATTTTCATTTATTATCTTCACTTATTTTATACGCATTACAATTTATTAAAACTCATGCCACCAAAATCAAAGCAAGCTTTTGGTGGACGGAGAGAGTAATATTTAGTAAAATTATAGTTTATCTTGCTAACTGGACATTCAACGCACAAAAATCTCAAGTTGGTTTCACCCGTGGATCAATATTCTAGAATTCAATAACTTTTGAGCAATATTTTCAATACTTCGTTCCTGTTAAAGATTTTGCATTTAAAAGCACAATTTATTTTTGAAAATAGTTAAAAAAAGAGAAAATTAAATATTCGATTTTGTTGCAATTAATCCGTGGGTGTTATATCGCATATCTGGATCCCTACAGAAATATGACTTGTTCAGGTTCACTGTTGTTTGCTGCAGTTCATGAGAATCCGTAGTTAAAGATAATTGTGTGCTCTAAATTCAATCACACATCCTTGAATCCACTCACTAACACTACCCCCATTCATCATAGCTAAACCTAGAATTGTCAAAAGGGCCACATAATTATTGCTCAAAAATTAGGGTCAATCCAATTGAATTCGACTTTTTGTACATAAATATTTGCAGACAGGGTAGGACTAAAATAGAATTGTTGTTTGAAAGAATTTTGGTCCAATCCATTTTTACCCATCATTTTGATTCTTTCGACAGCTCTTTAGACGAAGTTTCAAACCCAGATTAAATAAACTCAATTTTGATCATGCTTTTTAGGCTCGATCCGACTTTTTGGCAGCTCTAATTTTCGATGAACATAACAATTAGGTTCTCCACCTTTTTCGCTGGTTGTGTGGTTGAGCTTTCGGTTTCCTATCAAGCTTCTCATATATGATTTTTATAATATGTAATTAATTATTGCATGATTTGTAAGTAATTGCAAAAATCATACTCTCGAGCATAAGCTATGGTTACAACATTATACTTTATTTTGTAACCCAAGAGAGAAATATACTGCCAACATTGACAATCTCATCAAAAATAGAACTTTTTCCATGAAATTTCTTTTCCGGTTTTTATCTTAAACTTTAAAAACTTATAATATTAACTTTATTTAAATAATACGACTATAGGCTTAGAACACACTAAAAGATAATATGAAAAACGACTGCACTCGTGTCGCAATACTTTTCGTTATCATGAGTCATGACGAATAACTCAAGTATTTGGGGAAAAGTTCACACTTTGAAATTATAGCAAATGACAGTTATTAATGTAGCAATGTTTATGTTGATAAATATTAATCCTTTAGTCCATAAATAACATACATTTAATTATTTTTAGTTTGTTTCATCAAATGTGTACGTTTTTTTCTCCTTTGGACATAACCTCTACATAAATCTCATAATTTTTATTCACATTCTACCTATTAATTTACAAAAAAAAACACTTATAATCCATATTTTTTACTCGTATAATACATCTTAAAACATGAATTTCATCTTTATTCACTTAATATTCATTATATTTATTAAAATTCATATCACAAAAAATAATGTACATTTTTAATGGAGAACATCCTACTAAAACAAAATATAAACTATTTAAAATTTCTTGTGGTGCATAAACAGCCACCCACCCCAACCAACAACATAACGTGCACGTGTTCTATCACTTAAGCGTGTGGAGCCCCAACTTCACACGTTTGGTTCTATGATTTTGCTTAGTTGTTACCAAAAATTTAGTTGTTTCTCAACATTGAGCAACCATTTAGGATTTAGCATTTAATTGAAAACGTTTCAACGACCAAAATAGAATTGAAATTAAAAAAGCGAATCCTAACGTAGCATTTCAGTCGATTCGATTTGGTTTAAACTTATTTAATTTGGTATTGGTTTAATAACAATTTAGAAAAGGGGAAATACACAATTTTAGTCTGATAAATTAATTCTGCGACAATTTTAGTCTAATAAATCAATAATACCTCAATCAAGCCTAATGAATTGATTTTATAACAATTTTAGCTCATATTTTGGCACCGAAAAAATCATAGTCGATTCCGAGAAATAACATATATATAGAAAGCACAAATCAGAAACATAGTTGGAAATGACTTAAGGGATACATGTTATTTTCGATGCTAACTGTACTTTTCGACGTCAAAAAATCACTTGTGGCCTAAAGTTATCATAAAATCAATTTTTTAAACTTGATTAAGATATTATTGATTTATTAGATTAAAATTATCACAAAGTTAATTTATTATATTAAAATTATATAATTTCCCTTTCGAAAATGAGAGTTTCTTCAATGGGTTCCATCCTTGGTGTTAAACTTTCAAGAAATTTTTTTAAAGGTTATTTATTTTGAATTGTTCTTTAGGATTAATGATTGTTTGATGGCTGTTTTTGGTTCATTGTTAATTATTTGTTGGTATGTTAGTTTGTCGCCAAATGAAGGGAAATTATGTTTATGACATCGAAACTTGTAATTTAAGATACTTTTGTTTCTCATGATGATTTGGTTAGTTATATTTTGAGTTATCGTGATATTAATTGATTATGTTTTATTATATTTTCAAATTTAAAATTTCAATTTCTTCGATTCGATTGGGTGTGAAAACAATTTTAATCTGCTCTCTGTCTTCTCCCACACAAGGCAGAACTAAGTCATAGAGATGAAAATGAATCTCGGATCAGATTCAGATATATGGATTCAGATTTATTTTTTAGGATCTAGATCCTCAAAAATTTAAATCCGATGGATCTGGATCCTACCCCCATATTTCGGATCTGAATCTGAGATTTAGTTTTGAGACTGGATTCGATTCGGATCCCACCAGTAAATCAGTTGGTTTATATATATATATATATATATATATATATATAGGGAGGTTAACGTGAGAACCATATTTATCGTGAGAACGTGAGAACCAAAACGATGAATTCACGGTGAAAGTTGATGAATCCGTTGGAAGTTCTTGAATCCAAAAATAGAATTTTAGCCTCATGGGATTGAACCGGGTGAAAATTCAATTTTGAATTCATTAACTTTCAGCAGATTCATCGACTTTCATCTACTAATCATTTGGTTCTTAGTTTTAGGATAAAATGGTTCTTATTTGAACATATATATAGAGTTTGGTTCAAATAAGAACCATTTTATCCTAAAACTAATAATCAAATAATTAGTTATAAAGTTGATAATCCGTTGGAAAGTTGTTGAATTAAAAATTCAAAATTTTTCACCCAGTTCGAATCCCATGAGAGCGAAAATTCTATTTTTTGGATTCGATAATTTTCTCAACGGATTCATAATCTTTCACAATGAATTCATCATTTTGGTTCTCACGATAAAATGGTTCTCACGTTAACTATCCCATATATATATATATATATATATATATATATATATATATATATATATATTATTTTTATTATAATTAAATACATAATCTCAACTTAAAACTCTTTAATTTCTTTTTCAAATTCTTCCAAAATAAATATATTCCCAATTTCATTTCAAATTCTCCCAATAATGTATCAGTCGATATTCACGACGGGTCGCGCCACTTATACCACCAACGATCGAATTGTTTGTTGTTTCCTACATTATAGTAAATTTATAACTAACGTCTTCCAATATAATAATAATTATATAAATTCTAAATAATTGTTATAGTATTATTATGTATATAGATTATTATGGTGTTACCGTGAATTATAGTTGATTTAGAATTTATTTTTAGAAGCAAAAACATACGGATCCAGATCTAGACCCTACGAATATAATGAATCTGGATCTGAATCTAATTTTTTTGGATCCAATAAATCTGAATCGGATCCAAACCCAAGTAAAAAAATGAATCTGAATCTAAACTTAATCAGATCCGTTCCACATCCGAGCCATTGCCGTTCTTACTCAGCCATACCTTTTTGCAAGTTGATAGTCTTGCCACGTCAACAACAATTTTACCAGTCATTTCTCTTCTCTTATCTTTTTTTTTTCAAATTTGTAATTTAGTGGGATGACTTCACGGATATTTACTTGATGTGCATTGTTATTTTATATATATATATAGAGAGTAAGGTTCAAATAATGAGAACCAAGAACACTTAAAATTCTTTACTGAACAAAATGAATTTGTTATGAAAGTTAATGAATCTGCTTGGAAAAGTTCTTGAATCCAAAATTCGAATTTTCACCAGGGGTTCGAATCCTATGAGATTTAAAATTTCATTTTTTGGATTCATAACTTTCCCAATGATTCATCAAGTTTCACACCGAATTCATCATTTTTGGTTTCACGTTCTCACAATAAAAATAGTTTTCGTTAACCATCCCCTATATATATATATATATATATATATATATATATATATATATATATATAGAGGGTTAACGTGAAACCATTTTTATCCAAACTCTTTCTCTCTCTCTCTCTCTATATATATATATAAAACATAAATCTTTTGAAATATTTCCTCTATCATTAAAAAACGTTCATTTTTTAAACATAAATTATATAATTTTTATTCTAAACTTATTTACTTATTTATAAAAAAAATTATTCATGGTCCATCTTTTTATTTTCACTATCCATTAATATATTCATGTATTATTTCTATGTCTCATCCTTTAATCTAAATAACCATTAATCTATTCATTTATTATCTCAATATATTTTATATTCATTATAATTTATTAAAATTCGTGTCATTAAAATCAAAGAAACTATTTAGTGGACGGAGAGAGTAAATGATAAATATAAAAATAGTGATTCTTCACCGAAGTGATATCCTAAGTTTATAAATTAACATTAAACGTTGGAAGATATATGCTTTAAAATGTGATGGTGAGAAACGAAGTATAACCAAATGAATTAATTGGAAATATATGCACACATGAAAAAAATATTTGATGAATAAAATATAAAAAAGAATATCAAAATACACACGTGAGATGAAAGTCGAGCAGTCTCAAAACCTTCTATTCATGCTGAAATTAGGGATTATGCAAAGTGCTGGGCATGAATTTGTTAGGGGTATTGGGGTGTTCCGTTTATAGATATGTTACTAGGCATCTCAAAAAATTAAAAGGAATAGTCCATTATTCGTCAAATGTGCAACTTCTAGTCCTATTGTTTAGACGAAAGATTTTCCAGTTTGGACGAGGGATACTGTTGTTTCTAACACTTAATGAATAATTGATACCGTCCACCAAATATGTTAATTTAATTTTAGTCCGTATATAAAATATTCATTTTCCTTTTTCTGAAAACATCAATTTTACATTTTTACTCTAAAAAACCACCCATGGCCCACTTTTTTATACCCACTATTCATTAATATATTCATTTATTATCCTATGATATATCTTTTTATACCCACTTACTTTACACTCATTATAATTTATTAAAATTCGTATCACCAAAATCAAAGAACGATTTTGGTGGACGGATTGAGTATTTCCTTTTAGAAAAAAGAAAACAGTTGAAAGTAGAGATGGTTTTGGGCCTCATGGCTGCACTAATGTATGGGCCTAATGTCTCGTGGGGTGGTCCATTTCATAGTAATCAATGGATGAAAGGGATATGGTAGTTGAAATAATGTGATTATTAATTTGAAAAATTAAATAAAAAACATGAAAAACAACAATTATGACAACAACAAACCAACCACTAGGTTTAAGTCAAAATCCTTAAGCATCCCAAACAATTTATACATTATTTTTAAATCAAAAAAATAATTTATAAACTGTTTTAAAGAACTTATAAATTCAATCATATGATTTTTAAAGAATCTTCGATTTTCAATGGTGGAATCAAGAAAAAGAAGTAGGATAAAATGATGGTTTATTGCTAACAAACTCAGATGACCCTTCTATGACTCTATACGAATTTTTCTATTTGAAGTCCATTCCTAATCTAAGTACATATACAATAAAATGAATTTTTATTAATAGCACCCAATAGAGGTCGAGCTTGAAGAACCGAAAATAATGTGCTAATTGGGTTTAACACAGAAAGCAGATTCTCACTGTCACAGTCGTTGTTATTAATTTCTGAAAAAGAATTTTTGCTATTTAATTTATAATCGAATTACTCATCGCATAATTGAATCCCAAGGGGGTTGTCCAAATGTGAGGGAAGGAATGTCACAGCAACAGTTGTTCTCTGTTGGGCCCAAATAATAATTGGATTAGATTTCTAGAAAGATGCAAAATTAGATTTTTATGGCTTCGAAATTGACTCGTAACTTATTCAGGACCCAAAAATTCAATTCTCAGGTTCACCCCAATTAATATGTCATATCCATACTGTCATTCTATCATTATCATTCATCGTGTGTAAGTAAAAGGGTCTACTGATTCAAATGCAGAAGCCCAAATCATCAAGTTGTAACAGATATGAACACTTCAACACAGGAAACTGGAAAGGACAATAGTTAGTGTTTAATTATTTGTTAATCTGTAAATGTACGACATAATTAGTAAGTTGGGGCATTATTTACTGTATATATAACTACACAATAAAAAAATAGGCTCCCAACCAAAAGGCTAAACCTGTCATATATATATAATACAGAAATGAAGTGGAGAATTTCGATTGATACAAAATCTTTGGAAGATCAAACTAAACCGTAGCCACACTTGTAAAGGTGATTCTATCTGATTGCAGGGGATCCTCATCATCTCTTTTGAGCCCCCAACTTAGATATTTTTAATGCAGACTTGATGTTTGATTTAATTTGCTCTCATTTCGTCATTTTATATATATATATATATATATTATGTTTCATGATCGATGTCGCTAGTTGTCTACTCCAAATCCCAACTTCACAGATGAAGAATCAGAGCGTCATGTGAAACCGGACGAGAAAGAGTCAAAGGTGTTTTTTTTCCCTCTATCCTTTTTTGTTCAAAAAAAAATGACTACAGAATATTAGAGCTGACAAAAGTAGCAGCTGACCATCGAGCTTTTACACCTTTTTAGGTCGGTCCAAATTTTTTTAGGCTTTTTAATACAAAGCTCAGCTCAGTCCTATGCGGACTATTGGGTCCGCGGGTCAAGCCCGCTCAATTTTTCTAATTTTATTTAACCTATAAAATTACATATTTAATTATAAAAGGTAAATAATCTTTTAAAATAAAAAATTTAATTTATAAACTAGTAATTAAACATCAAGAATAGAAAAATTAAAATTTCAAATTTATATACTAAAACAATGAAAAATAAACTAAGGCACCAGAGTTATAATTTAAAATAGTAAATAATCCAAAATAAAATAATAAATAGCTTAAAAAGAGAATTAAATAGAAAAATAAGAAAAAAAGAATTAAAGAGAAATAAAAAAATTAGTGTGAAATAAAATATATATATTTATCAAGCGGATTTTCTAACTCGAAAACCTAGGGCTTTCTCAGCTCGAAATTCTATCAGTCTGAGGTTTTTTTTCGAACAAACTTTATTTTTAGCTTTTATTTTTGAAGACCACATAACCCAAACCCAAATACCTCGGATGAACCTATCAGACCAGACCCAATTTAGAGGCTCTACAAGAGAGAATAATTAAAAGAAATTTTAGCAATAAACAAAATGGTACCACAAAAAAGGTAGTTAGATGGCAAAATAAAGAAGAGATGGTGCGCTTGTAAGACATTTCAAAGGGGCCCCACCAATTCCCATTGGGATCCATTGTCTCATTTTCAACCAACATATGGAATATTTATTATTGTGCCAAGATTCTCAAATATATATACACATATATTTTTTGCAATATATAGGACCCACAACAGTTAATCATATGTGTATTAAAATAATACTGTTATAATGTCTTTATTTTAATTGATATGATAGATTGATAAAATATAAGATTAAATATTTGAAGAAAAGATGATCAAACAAATTCGAAATTAATCAATTTTTCGTAAATGGTAGATTGGCCTAAAATATTTTTATCTATTCATCCTATTACTCAAAGTAAACATCCACATAATAGATACTCCCTCCGTCCATCAAAGACGACCCATTTTTTTCGACATGATTATTTAGAAAAATGGTATAAAATGATAAAAAGTAGATAGATCTCATAATTTTCGAAGAGTAATTATTTCTTAAAAAGAAACAGATCATCTTGGGTGGGAAAACCAAAAAAAGAATATATGTCATCTTGGGTGGGACGGATGAAGTATTTAGTTAAGTTACTAAATATTGATATTATTTTATTAGTATTTCCAAAATATTTATTGGTTGGTTAATGAAGAAGGTGATAGAAAAATAGTAGATATGCAAAGCTTGGTGATTAGTTGGGTCAATTAAATAGTATAAGTATTTGTTATTTTTATAATCAGTAAATGGTTGCAAATATGTCAGTTTATTTAAAATTAGGCATAATACAATGTCCATTGCGTTGAACATTTTACAATAAATTACAAAGTCTCATGATATTTATATGTGCGTGGTAATGATATAGAGATATAGCATAGATTAGAAAAATAACTTGGTTATTTCGAGAGTTTATGTTTAATAAATAAATATATAAGAGGCACAACAATCAATGTTATAGATTATAGATATTGGAATATTCCATTTTCAGTTTACCTTATTTTGTATAATAAAATTCTGAAAGTTATTTCTCTTAGTAAGATCTTCCGAAATGGAGATATGGAGGCATGTAAAAATTAAGGGCTAGAATTAATTACTTAATTTATAGTAGTAAGTAATTGATTATTTTTTTAATTTATTGTAATTCGTATTCACTATCTTCAGTGCATATTGAGAAACCTCATATTCATATACAATAACTTGCAATCATATTTAGAAAATCAGATATGACAGATTCAATCCATTGAGATGAAGTTCAAAGATATAACCTTTTAGCTAAAGAAATTCATGTAATACTGAGGGGTCCAAAAAGATATTAATTGATACTTTGATGCTAACACTGACAATCGTATACTTAATTTGGATTATTTAGGAATTACCGACAAATTAACTCGATTGTGTTTGCATAAAAAAGATTTTGTTAGATGTTGACATGTCTCATGAATATTCCAACTCATTCTCTGTCACCCAATAAACTTCAAATTCAGCAGTCCTAGCACTCAATTAGCCTTTTCTCCTTACCAATCAAGTGACTGTGTATTATTTAATAGATTATTACTTTTGACTCTGAGAAAGAAGAGAGTAGAGAGACTAAAAATACTACTTCCTTCTTCAATTTTTTTATGGGAATTCTAGTTACGCATTTTAATAAAATATATTGTGAGTGGATTAATATTTTATATATTAATATAGTATTAATTAAATTAATGATTGATTATATATGATAAAATGTGTAAATATATATGTAGTGTTGTTAAAGGTAATAAATAGAAATAGTGATGAGTCATATAAGGTAAAAATATGTAAATATATAGTGTTGTTGAGAGTAATAAGTAAGGAATATTTTATGAATAGTTTACATAAATAAAATAAAATAAAATAAAAAGATATTTAAAGAATGTACAGAAAAGGAAAATTAGAAGGAAAAAAAAAGGAGACAAGGGGAGTATGTTACGGGAGTACTTTCACTTGTGTCTTGATTTGCATTAAAATTATACAAGTATATTCTTTCAGTCACCAAATTAGTATTTCATATTAATAAACATCATATAGTTGTACTTTTTTTATATACTTAATAAATGAATGAGTTGTAGTGATATCCCACAACTTTTTAATTATGATAGTAATCTTCAACTTAATTTAACTAATCTAATTTAAAACCTAAAGACTTTGAAGACATCAATGTGGCATAAATATCTAGACTCAATCGCATGCATGTCTGCCACCCATCGAGAAATTTGAGTTTCAAATTACACCAATATAATTCCTAAAACGATTAAGAGGTGTTTGGTGAGAACATAAAACAAAAGCAATTTTATAATTGCTTTTTAAACTTATAAATAAACATAATTAAACACCCTCTAACTCGAATTCGAGAAAAGGTATCAAAAAGAAGATTGAAAAACTTTAAACCATCAATAAATTCCAAATAAACATCAAAGATGATCAAACTTGTTACTCATGGTAAAACAAAATAATTGTGTATGGTTTTTATTACCTAACGCATTAATTACATGACCAATGTGATCCAATATGTGAAACTGATTATTCCTTCTTATATGCATGTATCTTTGTTAGTGGTTGTTTGGACCACTCGAAATATATCCACATGTTACATATACATCACCTCAGGTTATTACAAAAAAAATTAAAACTCCAATGGGTGTCATTTTCTCTTTTTCTTGCCCAAAAGGGTAATAATTAAATAGTTGCAAATTTCTTTTTTCCAAATCCGAAAAACAGCCTCTTGTTTTATCGCATGATTTCGACTGATGCACCAAGTTCCAGAAGATGAAAATAGATATATCGTCTTTTTAGAGATTTTAAATTATTAAATTAAATGTGGATAGGAATGGGTTTGATTATGGAGCAATTATTAAAAACCCAATTAATATATATCTTGAATTTTTTTAAGAATGGGACCGACCATCAATTTTGGTAGAGAAATTCGGTCCAACACATGCATATTCATAAAAAGATCATGATTAATTATTACAAGCTTAATTAATGGATACTAAACAAATTAATGAAATTAGATAGAAAGAAAATATACAGTGTTTGTAATATGGGAAGAATAAGACGATGGTGCAATGAGATTCTCGTGCTTGTAAAAATTGATTTTATGAAATTTTGAAGATGGTGATGAGGCAAGGGCACAGCTAGGGTTTGGAGATGTTTTCTCTTTGTAATGAGGATGTTATGGCCATGGATATCTGGAAAATGGCTTTAGCTTGAGTGATGTTCGTGTCTCATTTTTCTTAAATTTTGACATTATAACATGCTCTACAATTTCCATAATGCTCAGACAAAAACTAAAACAAAATATTGACCAATTGAAAATGGAGAAAACACTAATACATATACGTACAGCATTCGTACTTACATAATACATATACATGTTTATTATACACACGAACACACCATTTTTGTTTTATAACACACATACATCTTAATTAGTTTTACAAATCTTGCCTTTGGATCTCATTTGTGAGATATATAAAGGAAATCATAAGTGCGAACAAAAAAATCCTAAAACCCAAAGAAATCACAAATCGATAACTCAAGAGTAATGCACCGATCGTTCTATATGATTTTTCATGAAACTCATAGTGTAATTCACTTATGATTGGTCGTGTTTCGTCATTTATCTTCCGTGATCAGGAACTGCGGTCATTAGATGTAGGCTTACCTCTAGATGATTCCATTTTAAAAGAATATGTTTTAATTGTTCGATACATGTATACATATATATATATATAGGGGTTGGATCTGGTGAGAACTAATCTTTTTTGAGAACTTGAGAACTATGCAAAAACATATAAAGTTGATGAACAAATCTATAAAGTTGTGCACAACGAAAACATTCTATAAATGTTTCACAACAAAACAATTTTAGAAAGTTTTCATTGTGCACAACTTTATACTGTTCTGTACATCATATTTACACGTCTTATGCACAGTTCGCAAAAAAAAATATGGTTCTCATTTGATCCACTCTCTCTATATATATGAGTTGGTTATAGAGAGAACTACCTCTCAAATAAGAACTAAGAACCAATAACCATCGTTAGATTGAATAAGATTGGACGACTTATGATTATTTAATGAAAAAAATAGTTAAATCCATAAATTTTTGTTATTTGAATATTTCATTTTCAATTCTTCGTTGTTCGTGTAATTCATGTTGTTATGAAAATAGTTACGTAAATGAATATATAAAATTCCTTAATTATAGGGTTAGAAGGTTACCATTAAAATTTGAGGATAATAAATGATTTATAATTAATCTTGACTGTTAGATTATAACAAATGGAGACCATATTAGTTCTTAATTCTTAAAAAAATCAGAATTCTCATTTGATCAACTTCATATATATATAGAACGATGCAGATTGGTGTGTGCAAAGTTAGGTCAAATAAGAACCACTTTTATCCTAAAAACTAAAAACCAAATGAATTCTCTATAAAAGTTGATGAATCCGTTGAGAAAAGTTATTAAATTTAAAAATTTGAAAATTTTCACCGGGTTCGAATCCCATGAGGGACGAAAATTCCATGTTTTTGGATTCAGTAATTTTCCCAACGGATTCATCAACTTTCACAGTAAATTCATCGTTTTTTAGTTTTCACGATAAAATGGTTCTCACGTTAATTCTCCCCCATATATATGTATGCACTGTGAAAATACTATAATAACATTAATACACGTAGAAAATGTTTCAAACAAAAACTTCTTATACTGGTCATGAATTTGAATTGCGAGAACACCACACTAACATATAAAATATATGCACTGTGAAAATACTATAATAACCTTAATACACATTAATTTTAGAGCGCGGTTATATAATCATCCAAGTTAAGGAATGTCAAATTACAGCCACCAATATAAAAATGTCAAATTATAGCCAACTTACTGGCCCTATTGGGACTATTATCACCAAATAGTACCAATAGGTCCAACCCATATAAAAATGTCAATTATAGCCAACTTACTTGGCATTGGGACTATTATCACCAAATAGTACCAATAGGTCCAACGAGTTGGACCTATTGGTACTATTTGGTGATAATAGTCCCAATAAGCCGATAAGTTGCTATAATTTGACATTTTATATATGGCTGTTGACATTCCTTAACTGGATGGCTATATATATATATGAATTTTCACTTAATTTTATGACAGTATAAACACTTTATACCTTCATTGTTATCGGTTTTTAGATTCTTATGATAAAAAAGTTTTTATTTGAACATCTCTATATAAAAAACCTCTTATCATGAGAAATGTGAGAATATTTGTAATGAACTTATAAAGTAACTATATTACAATAATGCGTTGAACGTATAGTGTTACCATAATATAGTTATTTTATACGTTTAGTGCATTTATTTTACACATTAGTACAAGATACTTATAGTTCTCATCATAAAAACCTTTCATTTTAACTTAACTGTATATATAGAAAATGATATGTATACATAATATATATATATATATATATATATATATATATATATATATATATATATAGGGTTCCGTTCCGTAGTCCGGTCCCCAGATAGTATGTAGTACTCAATCTAGACCACTCATTTCGAACACGTGGACGCACCAAAATTTGACACGTGGCAACCCATTTTTCGCCCAGGGGCAAAATGGGAAGGCACCCAGCGGGCGCTGGGTGCCCGCCGGCGCTGGGTAGGGGAGTCCGCGGGCGTTGGGGTCTCCGCGGGCGCTGAGTTTGGGTTGAGGCGCAACAAAACACAGATAATGCATACAGAATAACATGACAATGCATTTAAATGAACATAAAACTGCATCGCGTCCAACCGACGTTGGGTGAGAACAAGCGAGCGCTGGGTGGGCTCTGACGCTGGGTAAGGGCGCTGGGTGCACGCCAACGTTGGGTAGAGATGCTGGGTTTGGAAAAGCCACAACAAAACACAAAAAATGCATATGAAATAACATAACACTGCATTCACTTGAACATAAAACTGCATCGCGCCCAACCGGCGCTGGGTGCGAGCAAGCGAGCGCTGGAGTGTGTTTTCGCGCGAGCACGAGCGCACGTTGGGCGCGCCCGCACGCTAGGCGCGAGCTTCCAATCACATGCATTATTCTCTTCAACTGCATGCATTTTTTGTTCATTTTAATGCATTATCCAGTTCAACTAAATGCATTGTTTGTTTTTTGCAACCACATAACAAATCAAATTACTAATCTACCCTTAATGAATCGAAAATTAGCGAAATTAAGCTTAAAAAGTCCGAAAAAATCTGAACCATAGGATCTATTAGATGAGTGGATGAGATTGAGTACTACATACTATCTCAGGCCCGAGTACTATTTGATCCCTTCTATATATATATATATATATATATATATATATATGATCAAATAGAAACCATACTTATTCTAATAGCGAGAAACCAACATAATTGTAATACAAAAAAAACATTATGTTATGTGTAAAAATATATAAGAAAACGAGAAAACTTAATTTTATACGTAAAAAAACATAGTACTGGTAAAATATTTTGTTATGTATAAGAAAATACATCTCATTCGCAAAATCAATCATGACCATTTATCAATCAAGATATACAAATCAAATTGGTTTCTAGTTACTAGAATAATGATGTTTTTAGTAGTTATATATATATATATATAGGGGATGGTTCACGTGAGAATACAAATATTGGTGAGAAATAAGAATGCAGCATTTAACGTATAAAATTGTTACACTAAATGTATATATTTGTTGCACCAAATTCTGTGCAACAACTTTATATTAAGTGCTACACTTTATATGTTAAATTTGATGCAACAAATTTATACATTTAGTGCAACAACTTTATACGTTAAATGCTGCATTCTTATTTCTCACCAATATTTGCATTCTCACGTGATCGTAATCCTATATATATATATATATATATATATATATATATATATATATATATATATATATAGAGAGAGAGAGAGAGAGAGGATCAAATGAAAATCTAATTTTTTGAGAACTAAGAACTAATGTGGTCCATTCATTTTTATAATCTAATGGTCAAGATTAATTATAAATAATTTATTATACTCATATTTTAATAATAACCGTTTAACTCTAAAATCAAGAAATTTTATATATTGATTTTCGTAATTATTCTTATATGCATAATTTCTACGATTACATGCACAATACCGTGAATTACATGAACATAATAATGAATTGGAATGTATAGCATACACAAGAACTATAATTACATGAACAACAACATGAATTATATGAACAACGAAGAATATAATGTGAAATATCCAAATAGCGAAAATTTAAGGATTTGACTATTTTTATCATTAAATAATTATGAGCCATCCAATCTTATTTAATCTAACGGTGGTTATTGGTTCTTAGTTCTTATCTAAGAGGTGATTCTCTCTATAACCAACCCCTATATATATATATATATATATATATATATATATAGAGAGAGAGAGAGAGAGTGGTTCAAATGAGAATTATTTTTAGCCTAAAAACTTATTAAGAATCAAATGAATTCGTTTTGAAAGTTGATGAATGCTGAAAAAGTTACTAGACCAAAAAATTCATAATTTTTCACCAGGGTCCGAATCTCATGATGGGCGATTTTTATTTTTTTTATTCGGTAACTTTCTCGACGGATTCATCAACTTTTATAGTGAATTCATCATTTTTTGTTCCTCACGTTGTCACGATAAAAATAATATTTACGTTAACTCTCATATATATATATATATATAGGAGTAGGTTTAAATTTTGTTTAGAACTAAGAAATAACTTGGTCCATTCATTTTTATAATCTAACGATCAAGATCAAGATTAATTGTAAATCGTTTATTATCCTCAAATTTTAATGATAACCGTTTAATCCTATAATCAAGGGATTTTATATATTCATTTATAATAATTATTCTCATATACACAATCACTACGATTACATATACAAAAACATGAATTGCATGAAAATAACACTCAATTGAAATGTGATAACATGCACAAGAACTACGATTACATGAACAACAACATGAATTATATGAACAACGAAAAATAAAATGTAAAATATCCAAATAGTAAAATTTTTGGGATTTGACTATTTTTATCATTAAATAATTATGAATTGTCCGATCTTATTCAATCTAACGGTGGTTATTGATTGTTCTTATCTAAGAAGTAGTTCCTTTTAAACCAACACCTATATATAGAGAGATGATGGATCAGGTAGAAATGAAATTATTTATAAGAAATGAGAATAAATTTAAGCTATTTATCTTAGTAAATCAATGGACAATATTAATTTACGTTATACTACAGTACATTACAATATATATTATACTGATCTATTTAAAGGTTACATTAGTAATTTTGTTTTATATTAAAATCAGTTATTTTCTTGATTTTAGGGATTTATTGTAATCTATCTTGTAATTTTTAGTTAGATAGATTATATTTTTTGTTGCATGCGTAGAGTACATTCATTGCATTTATCGTACAATAATAAATTATATTGCGTGATGTATAATGTATACCACATATTTATTAAATATATGCATTTTTGTATTATATATGTGCTACAGAAAGTGTAGGTAGTATAACAATAAATTATGTAGCGTGATGTGTAATATGTGCCACATATTTATTAAATTTGTGCTATAGAATGACTAGTTTGTACAACATTATATTGAGCACATTATAAAATCCATATTTTTTCGATAAGTGGCGAGATTATCGAAAAGTGATGAGATTTACATCTGGAGTGAGAAAAAAATTTATACCAAATTTACCATTATTCCAATTATTTAATAAAATAAAATCTAAAATCATTAACTGGATTTTCTTCAATCTGGACCGTTGATATGCGCTAGATGTGTGGATATTGTATATTCTTATTTCTTATACTTATAGATATTCTCACCAGAACCACCTATATATATATATATATATATATATATATCGAGGTTCAAATAAGAACTATTTTAAAGTCTAAACAAGATGATCAAATGAATTCGCTGTGAAAGTTGATAAATCCGTCGGAAAGTTATTGAATCCATAATATTCAGAATTTTTGCCTTGATTCAAATCCCCTGAGGGAAGAAAATTTCAATTTTGTGGATTCAGTAACTTTTTCGACAAATTCATCAACTTTCACAATGAAATTTTATCATTTTTCTCTCACGATAAAATGGTTCTCATGTTAACCCCTATATATATATACTCCCTCTGTCCCATAAATTTCTTCCTGAGAATCTTGAGTATAAGTTTTAATAAAAGTTGTTGAGGGTATTGTGGGTGGAGTAAGAGTTCTACATTAGTGTATTATTAACTTAGTTAGTGGTTGATCATAAGTGATAAAATATGTAAATAAATTGATTATTGAGAGTAAAAAAGAGAAATAGTAATGGACCATGAATAGTAAAAGATATAAATAAAAAGTATTATTGATGGTAACATAAATGCAATAAGGAGGAAATTAGGGACATAAAAAAAATAGAAAGAAAACTAGGGAGACAGAAAGAATATATTTAATAAATGACCAGAAGCTTTGCCAAAATAAGAAACTTTATTCGCCAAAAGATAATTGAAATACAATATTCAAGTAAAATTCTTAATATTGCTAGGGTTGTTGCAATATGTTCCCTCTAGCATGTAACAGACTCCATTTATTATGGGACTCATTTTTGAGGGACTATTTATCGTAATATCTCTATTATTGACTTCATAGGTACCTGGTTTTGTGGATCTGTGTTTATTAAGATCGCTCATGTACATGTTCATATACAAATGCACACATATACATTAGATGGTAACATTTGACATGGTAACATTTGACATGGTATCTTGGCATATTATGTTATGAGACGATAAAGACTTTATTAGACAATTTCTTTATTAAATGTAAATGTTTTTTTATTATGGAAAACTCGCAGTCACTACCTACGATGCATACTGGGTAAATCCCACATTCCTATGTAATAATAGCCTGCAAATCACACAGGATAGGTAAACCACGTTTGAAAAATCAAATGTGACAGACTCAAATTTATAGAAGCGTTTGGTAGGATTCGAACTTGGGACCTCTCGATCAAAGAAATTCATCTTAACAATTGGATTGTCCATATGAGACTCAGTAAATGTTGTAAGCTGAGATAGTTATTAGTAGGTGGAGTGGTAGACCTTGTGATTTAAAGGCTACAGTATCGTGTCTCTCAAAAAATGTTGTAAGCTGAGATATTTTGTGTGCATCAATAAATATCGGTTGTAGATACTTAGAAAATGTTACTTTAGCATATATATTTCCTTAATCCTTTACATACATATTAAAAACATATATATATATATATATATAATCATCTAAAACAAAAGATTGTCAATAACATTAAGCAAGATTATATTAAAGAATAAAAGAAATACACATTCAATAAGAAAAAGTGAACTATAATATATTAGAAATGGGAGAATCCTTGGTTAGAGTAATAGAGAATATTCAAATACAAAGTCATATTTTAATGGTATATTTGTAGATTTTGCAGGTAGGTGCTAGGGAAATATTAAGATAATTAGTTTAAATTGATAAATTGATTCATATCTTATTAATAAATGTATTTGCCAAAAGCACTTAAAAGTTAGTATTTTAAAAACCATACATAGTGGTATCCGAAAGAGGACCACATAATTAAAATAAAATAAAATAGTCGGTTTTATGCTTCAAAATGTTTAGTATCGCAGAGACAGTGGCTTTTAATTTAGTCAAAGCAAGCATTAAATGAAGCGATTAAGACCAATGCCCAAATTTTGTACCGAAAGTAATCATCATCTCATTTTGGATGAGTCGAGAATATTTCACAAGCAACACTATGATTTGTCAATTCACATATTTAGGATTCATTGATCTATTCATGAAATAGAGTTTTGCCATTAATAGGACTAGGAGCAACAATATTTGTTCATTTCATCTATGGACCACAACCGCTATTAATTTAATCACTCCTCTAATGTACAATGTTCAAATTGATCAACATTAAATTTTTGCTTCTTTTTTCTAATGGTTAGGAACTAAAGAAAATTGTGCCTAATTAATATTTCATTCTTTTTATTAAACATTAAATTCAAATCCAAAGAATTCTAAACAATCACAAAACGGAAAATCCAGACTTCCACACGCGCGTTCCTTCGCTGAGCGGCCAAGCATGTCGAACACCAAACACAAAATGAGATTTACCCAATTCAAAAACTTCAACAATATCTTCCCACGTGAGATTAAACAAAACTCGAGCTGCCACCAATGAATCTAAAATTCGCAATAGGCGCTATTTTCTCCTCTAATCACAACATAAGGTTTGGTACACACATATGTTTGTAGAAATAAACAATACTTCAAGGGGAGTTTGACATAAGGCATGATTGATAAAATAATTTCACTCTATTATAATATTCGGTTTGCATGATTAAACATGCGGTGATGGATAATTTGATTCATGCTCCAATCATTCATTTAGGTGATAATTTATCACCCTAAATTTGGCTTAATTAAATTATGGATTTTTAAAATTTAGGTTTTTATGCTCGATAAAATTTTATTCAACTTATTCTGAGCAAAGTTGTCGGACCAAAAACTGTCACCCCTTTGGTAAAAAAACAAATATACCATCTTCATTCCTCCCCAACCAAATTAATAATTGAAGCACCAAATTTGTCATTTCACCACAACACAAAAAGCTGAGATTTTGGGAATTCTTTATCATTTATATTTTGGCTAATTAAAGCAACGAACAATCATTATGTTAACAAAACGCTCCTGATCCAAAGATGATCAAAACACCACGTGTCAGCACGCGATTCCTTGCTACATGATGAGCCCCGATTCAGCCATTCGTATACAGCTGTATATATTCACACCAAACTCACGCACATTTGATCTTGCTCCTTCTAAAAAAATTTATTACTAGAAACACGCACAGTTTGTTATAGCCACTCCAAGAGAAGAAAAGGAAAGATATAGTTCGCGGCGGAGTAGACGAAAAACCGGCGGCGGCCAAGGTTGTGAGAATGGAAGTCGGCCTGAATCTCAAGGCGACCGAGCTCTGCCTCGGCCTGCCCGGAGGAAGCGGCGAAGCCGACGCCGCCGTGAAGATCAACGGGAAAAGAGGTTTTTCTGAGACTATCGATCTCAAACTCAACCTGCAGTCAAATGAATCTGCTGCTTTGGATCTGACGCAAAGCATGCAGAATTCTTCCAAAGAGAAAGCTATGCACCCTCCCAAGGACCACATCAAGCCTCCTGCTAAGTAAGTTTTTCGAGATCGTCGACGTAAAGCCATGATTAAATTATATTTTTCGATTATTTATTTTTATTATATTATTCTAGGGCACAAGTGGTGGGATGGCCGCCAGTTAGGGCGTTCCGGAAGAACATCATGAGCCACCAGAAGAGCGAAGGCGGCGGTGAGGAGTCGGAGAAGGCAGCGTGCAGCGGCGGCGCTGCCTTCGTGAAGGTGTCGATGGACGGCGCTCCCTACCTGCGTAAGGTAGACCTGAAGATGTACATGAGCTACCAAGAGCTGTCTGATGCTTTAACCAAAATGTTCAGCTCCTTCACCATGGGTAAATACTAAATAGTCGCAGAAATTAACAAAGATTATATACAATAGTTTTTAATATTGATTGTTTGATTTATTTATTTGGTTGTCGTATATATATGTAGGGAATTATGGGACGGAAGGAATAATAGACTTCATGAATGAGAGGAAATTGATGGATCTATTGAACAGTTCAGAATATGTGCCCAGTTATGAGGATAAGGATGGAGATTGGATGCTTGTTGGTGATGTTCCATGGGAGTAAGTATTTTAAGTTTTTTTTATGGTTTTTAATATTGTAATAATACTATAGTGGAAAATTATAGACATTTATAGATCCATAGCTTGGATAATTTTAACTATATTGATGAGAATATAAATATTTTTTAGGATGTTTGTTGATTCATGCAAGCGTCTCCGAATTATGAAAGGATCCGAGGCAATTGGATTAGGTACGTCACTCTTACATGGATATATCTATAATAGTCAGATCTCTATTTTGATTTAATATCTTATGTCATATTTCCTATCTTAAAATTCGATGAATTATTAATTAATACATATATGTGCCTCTTTCTTTTTGGTGAATTTTAGCACCAAGAGCCATGGAGAAATGCAAGAGCAGATGCTAATGACATAGTGTGTAATAAACTACTGTTGCGACTTGGTTTGATATTGGATCAAGAAGTTCCTTTATGTATCAATATTTTTCGTTTTTTGTGATTCTTTTTGTATTTTTTAGTTTTTCAACGAACTATTGTCTGTATCTTCTTATTGTACCATATAGATATGAAAGATTTATGGATGTTATAATTTAAGTTTATGACTCGTTTTGGATTGTTTAAATTAATAAATCCACCCTTTTTCTTAACATTGTTATTGTTGTCTTTGCTGTCACAGTTGGGTTTGTGTCTTTTTTTTTAATTAATAAATATAAAAAATGGTTATTATTATTATTATTATTATTATTATTATTATTATTATTATTATTATTATTATTATTATTATTATTATTCCTTTACGAGATTCTTCGTAACTTGATACTCAATATTTTGTTAAAGTACTTGTGAACAATTGTTTCATAGTCTCTCAAGTAGCTAGGCTGCTGAAGGGAACATGGCCATGTGCATGTTCATGGGACTATTCCCGTCATTCTATATTTTATTCGATACATGCATTAATTAATCTGGTTCTTCTTTTTTAAAATTATATTTAGATTGATTCTTAGTTTATTTATTTATGAATTAATGGTCATGCTGGTAAATCTTAGTCAATTAGGGTTGCTGGTTGAGCTGGAATTAATCATGCATGATGGGTGGTCGGGACTCGGGACTCGGGAGCACATGCATGTGCTACATAATGGTGCATATATATATATATATATATATATATATATATATATATATATAGAGAGAGAGAGAGAGAGAGAGAGAGAGAGAAGGATCAAATAAGACTCGAGCGAGATAGTATGTAGTCTCAATCTCATCCACTCATCTAATAGATCTTATGGTTCAGATTTTTTCGAACAAGCTTAATTTCGCTAATTTTCGCTTCATTAAGGGTAGATTAATAATTTGATTTGTTATGTGATTGCGAAAAACAAACAATGTATTTAGTTGAACTGGATAATGCATTCAAATGAACAAAAAATGCATGCAGTTGAAGAGAATAATGCATGTGATTGGAAGCTCGCGCCTAGCTGCTGGCGCTCCCAACGTGCACTCGTGCTCGCGCGAAAACATACTCCAGTGCTCGCTTGCTCGCACCCGGCTCCGGTTCGGCGATGCAGTTTTATGTTCAAGCGAATGCAGTGTTATGTTATTTTATATGTATTTTTTGTGTTTTGTTGTGGCTCTTCCAAACTCAGCGTCTCTTCCCAACGGCGTGCACCACCCACCACCTCGGGCCCGCCCGTTCACCCGGTTGGGCGCGATGTAGTTTTATGTTCATTTAAATGCATTGTCATGTTATTCTGTATGCATTATCTGTGTTTTGTTGTGCATCAACCCAAACTCAGCGCCCGCGGAGACCCCAACGCCCGCGGACTCCCCTACCCAGCTCCCGCTGGGTGCCTTCCCATTTTGCCCCTGGGCGAAAAATGGGTTACCACGTGTCAAATTTCGGTGCGTCCACGTGTTCAAAATGGGTGGTCTAGATTGAGTATTACATACTATCTGGGGACCGGGTACTATGGGAACCCAACCCTATATATATATATATATATATATAGCAAATGATTCAATTTTTTTTACCATATGAATTATGAGAACACTTGCACTGAACATATAACGTAAATACGTCGAATGTTTGAACTAATTGCACTACACATTATTGTGATTTTATTTGTTTCTTTATAAAAAATTATCATATAATGTCCCAACATTTAATTTTAACCATATTCCCAAAAATATCATAATTTTAAAACGTAATATTTTGATATCTAATAACATTCACAAATTGTCACAAAAAGGTCCTAAAACATATTTTTCTTCTCAGAAAAATTGATGAGTAAATAGTGGAGGTAGACGAGATTTAACATACAGTGCAGAAATAATGAATCTACGTCGATTTTACGAGACAGAAAAAAGTGCAAGGAAGATATTTTTGCGACCATGTAGTTTAAATGTTATGTACCAAAATATTAAATTTTAAATATTGAGACATTTTTATAATACGCAATGTTGAGACACATCTAATATTTTCCCTTTATTTATTAGGGAATAGTTATTTTAGAAACCATTTTTAACGTATAAATTACGAACTCCAGAAATCATCTTAATTCGTCGTGTAAGTTTTGAATTCAAAAAAATAAAAATTCGCTCCTCATGAGATTCGAACTCAAGTGTTTGAATTCATCAAGTAAGGTGATGAATTCATAGTCAATCTTCACGAATATTCAAGAACTGAAAATGATTCATATTTTATATTTTAAGATTGATTTGTATTTAATATCATTTCTATTTAATTTATTATATATAGAAGATATGGGATAACATGTTATATACAAGTTTGGCACCCAACTTAAGGGGTTTGTTACTTTCTGTTTAAATCTAAATAAACCTTTAAAGCGAAGAAAGAAAGAAATAGTACTCATGAATTAATATACAGTGTAATTTTGATTTATTTCCAAAAATAATTTATTTATACTTGTATCGATGATGATGATGATGACTATTATTATTATTATTATTATTGATTTATACTTACTTGCTTTCAAAATACATCAGAAAATACACTTAATAACAGAAAGAGGTTCCTTCATCATGTTTTTAGACATTTCTTATATAAACAATGAGATCTAAGAGTTTAAATCATACCACTTGCTTCCCCCAACAAAAAAAGAAGAAGACAAAACTAAAATATTGCAAGTATAGGAAATGCGATATTGATAATGGCTTATTAGTTGTATATTCTATTGGAAGGATTTTGAGTTAAATTTTGAAATCTAAGCATCCAAAATTCAAACTCTCTGATAATAGTATTTGATGTGAGTAGTTTGATCAACTCATATGTTAAAGAAGTTATTTTACTTTGACAAGTATATTCATTTGAGGGAAAACCTGAAATTGAGATACTAAACTGACTTGAAGATCAAAAGTCAGAATTCAAAAAAAAAGACCCGGAATTTAAAGCAATATATGAGTTCATTATATAAGATCCAAGAACTAGTAAAGTCACAAGACCTTAAGACCAAGAAGATGTTATATGTGGTGCAACCCAATTCCACATCGGAAGAAGAAGAAAGAAATGTCTTCTATATATTAAGAAGTCCACCACTATTAGTATGAGGCCTTTTGGGAGTTGTTGAGCCCAAAACAAATCCGCGAGCTTTTGGCCCAAAGCGGACAATATCATACTAATTGGACGGAGGTGGCGGCAGATTCCTAACGGGTATCGAGCCGACGGTTGGTGGGCCCAATACGTGGGCGGGGCGAGGCTGCGTTCCGATGTGGAGGAGTACCCCCAGTGAACTCACGATTGAATCCGGTGGTTCCTTGTGTCGAAAGTCTTCCTGCAAGAGTGGTCAGGCGACGAGTCCCGTGGTGGTAACGGCGGTGCAAGATGTTCGGATTGTCGTTCGAGGGGAGGACATGATGTGGTCCTTGGTTTGAGGGGAGGATTGTTGTATGTGGTGCAACCCAATCCCACATCGGAAGAAGAAGAAAGAAATGTCTTCTATATATTAAGAAGTCCACCACTATTAGTATGAGGCCTTTTGGGAGTTGTTGAGCCCAAAAACAAATCCGTGCGGGCTTTTGGCCCAAAGCGGACAATATCATACTAATTGGACGGAGTGGTGGCGGCAACAGTTCCCAACAGAAGAATCAAGTCGTCAGAAGTTGCTATCAGAAAACATACAACCTGGGGACTCCGAGAATTGCCAAATCTGACCTTCTAGGAAGCTGAACAAGAAGTCAAAAGCTTTTCAGTTGGGCTGACTCTACATCTCGAAAGATGACAAAAGATGCTAAACGACAAGTCTAACGACTACTTTCTAAAGTACAATAAAGTTTGAATTTCAAACCGTCACCTTCCAAAGGCTAGTTTGAAATGTCATCTCTATAAATAGCTAACTTTGTCTTCAGACACAGTTAAAGGGAAATCCACATCAAAGAGTTCAAGCGAATTTCAAGCTAACAACTCAAGAACACTTGAAACCAAACAGAATGTCCCAAGTGTTCTACTTAGAGATTCCAACTTTCACAGTTTCTAGTGTGCCTCTAGGTAGTAAACCTTGTATATTCAAAACATACTCCAAGTGATTCCTATCCTATACTTTGAACTATTTTATAAAAGGATCACTCAAGTTAGTTGGAAAAATATGACACCCGACCCACCAAACAAGTTCTAAGGTGTAGTTGAAGTGTAAGTACAAATAAGCAGTGAAGTATTAGTTGACTGAAGGCGTGAAAAAGTAAGTATTGGTTTTGGCCAAAAGACCCAATTTTATAAACAAAGAACTTGAAGTTTATAATCACCTACCTTGAAAGTCAAGGAATTCCTAAGTAACTAGGAATTCACTTGTTATCGTGATCGTGAATGTAAGAGAGTTAGCTCCGAACACCATTAATAATCATGTGTACTTTTGTATTCTTTGTCATATCATACTGCATACTTTGATTTATATGAGTCAACCACTGAGTCAACCAGATAGTTTCTATAGAAACGGACTAAACACGTGATTCGACGCTAAGAGTTAAAAAGAATTTCTGATCAAATCGAGTAAAGCTTGGACCACCACATTCTGTACAAAAGTCAGATAAGATAATGTTTCAACTAATAAGCCACTCAGTTGTCAGTAGGGCTTCCATTTAGAACCGATTCACTCTAACTAAGCAAGCAAAACCTGAAATCTTTTATACTATGTGTATCCCCTCTTTTTTTTGGTCAATTTAATACGAAATTTAAAGGTCGCATCACGATGGACTCGAACCCGAGACCTTTGGCCTCGAGCATTAACCACTCTACCACTAGGACAACACACACACATGTGTATCCCCTCTCATACACATGAGTGTACTCGTATTGGGACCATCATATTCTACATTATCTTTTGTAAGAAAATAATTTTTAGAGTACGTTGATTTACAGTTGCATCACGACTTTTAAATATTGCAGCTACAATATCTTTATTTTCTTGGTAGAACTTATAAATCATACATTTACTATTATAACCATCGATTTTTCATTTATTTTTGAAAGATATAACCATCATTATATCGTTCAAAACAATATATATATTTTAGGAACGTGAAATTTACCCAATACGCACCAAAAGATAGTGGCTACAGATTCTTCATGAATTCAAAAAAAAAATTTAATTCCATCCACCGTGTTGTAATCACAAACTATGGTAAATAATCGATATATAATAGGATTAGTGAAACTTAGTGTCACCTCATCCTCATATCTTATGTGGCACCATTAAATTCTTCCATTCTTATTTATCTAAATTTACTATTTAATGTCTTTTAAATTCTAATTCTAATCATACTAAAATATCTCGATCTCACATTGATTTATAATCATACTCCACCAATTAAACAACTTATATATATAATACATATATATAATACATATATATATATATATATATATATATATATATATATAGTTTGGTTCAAATAAGAACCATTCTTATCCTAAAACTAAGAACCAAATGAATTCATTATAAAGTTGATGAATCCGTTGAGAAAGTTAATGAATTCAAAATTGATTTTTCACCCGGGTTCGAATCCCATGAGAGGCGAAAATTCTATTTTTTGGATTCAGAATTTTCCCAATGGATTCATCAACTTTCACCGAATTCATCGGTTTTGGTTCTCACGTTCTCACAATAAAAATGGTTCTCACGTTAACCCTTCCCTATATATATATATATATATATATATATATATATATATATATATAGGGGTTGGATCCGTGAGAACTTATCTTTTGAGAACTTGAGAACCATGCATATCATTGAAGATGATGCACAAACAGATAAAGTTGTGCATAACTAAAACTTTCTAAAATTGTTTCACAACAAAATAATTTTAGAAAGTTTTAGATTATGCACAACTTTATACTGCTTTTGTGCATCATCTTCAACGCCTTATGCATGGTTCGCAGAGTTCGCAAAAAGATGTGGTTCTCATTGATCCACTCCCTATATATATATATATATATATATATATATATATATATATATATATATATATACTTAGAATCAATGTATATTTTTTCATCCTACAATTATTTTACACTACTAATTTTATTTGACTAATTAATTAATTTGATGATCAAATAAATATTTATATTTTTTAAATTTTAAACTATCCATTTAATGCCACCTTATGATGATGCTATAATTAGTTTATGATATTTTTCATTGGTCCACAGAGCAAAACTAACAAGAAATTGAATTTGTTCTTTTTGTCTAATATTATAGGTTATAAGAATATTTTAAGAGAGTGCTTTTTGATTGCATTTATCTATTTACAAAATTTTAAAATCAATATATATTTTCTCATCCCATAATTATTTTACACCCTAATTTATTCTGATCAATTAATTAATTAATTGACCAAAAAAATATTTATGTTTTTTATTGAAAAGTTGATTTTGAAAGTTTAATTTGCTTAAGATTACTTTAGTCAATAATATTTAAGTTTGTCAAAAAATGATTACATTTCATATAATATTTTATATGAATATTTTAAGAGAGTACTTTTTGATTGCATTTCTCTATTTAGTTTATAAATAGAGATTGAACATGTTGTTACGAAACAATTATATTTGATATTAGTGTTACAAGATATAAAATTTAATATATTTTAAATTTAATTTTAATAATAAAATTACTCATCACATATCGCTTACTAATCATACTCCATCTATTGGGCATTAATCTGTATAAAAATTTAAAATCAATATAAATAGTTGTGTGCATTTTTCCATCACACAATTCACAATTATTTTGTAATCTTACTTATATTTTGCACTATCAATTTAATTTGGTCAATTAATTAATTGGCCAAATAAATAATTATATCTCTTAATTGAGAAAATTAATTTAATTTTTTAATATTATTTTATTTTTCATGAAAATAGAAATAAAATTATATATATATATATATATATATATATATATATATATATATATTTAATTAAATTAAACAAATTTTGAATCTAGCATCAATTTCTCATAAACTTCATAAAATTAAATAGGTTCGGGTAACTAATCAAATGTGAGACGGATGTTGTTATGTATATGCTATACATGTTCTTTATTTTTAAATTTTTTGTTATTTATATTAATTAATATTTATTCTGTATGTTCAAGTCATTACTGAGACAGATAAATAATTATTGTAACAACTTATATTTAAAAATTTAAATAAATTTTGATAGTTAGCACGTATTTTTGGGACAAGAACGAGTAATATCATTTTTCAATCAGATTTTGGATATGTACATGCATATAAATTCCAATCATTGTAATAACTTATATTTATAAATTTATGAGTTTGGGTAACTAATTGGATTTAAGACGAGTGCACGTATATATATTGTAGATGGGTACAAACATTTATTAGCATGCTTATGAATGTAAAGTGATTGTGACCATTAATCTTCAAGCCTACTTTTAATTTCATCATATTTTAAATGTTTGGTTATTTTCTCCATTTTTAATATTTTCACAATTAGTGGTGCTAGATTTTTTTAATACTATATACAATTAATATTTACTTTATAATATTTGGATATTATTATACGGATTTTGATAATTAATTAATATATATTTTATACATAAATATTTTATTTTTTATAACCATAGATATAAAGTAATGTAATTTTTCGTCGAATTTTGACGGGTTACACACTAGTAATAGTTAAAAGGCAAATATCCAGTATATTTATGTTATGCCTACGTTCAGTTGGGTTAAAACTGGTCCAATTTTCAAATCAGATAACCCACAATAGTTCCTAAGATTACCACAATAGTTCCTAAGATTAAGATGGGCCAGTCTTAAATTTGGCCTTCTTTCTTCTTCTTAAATTGGACCCTTTTTTCCTTTCATTAACATCTTTTAAAGAGCATTTCATAGACATTAATCTGCATTCACCACCACCGCCGTTATTATTATTATTATTATTAGAGTTTTTCTTATTATATACAACTACCGTGTAGTCCTTCAAATTTGGACGTAAAATCATTTTACGTTGTGTTTATGTAACATCCCAACAGATTAAAATTGGTTTCTGATTAATTAAATCGATGATTAGGATTTTGCTTCGACCATTAAAAAGATTAAAATATCGAAGATCATTTTCGATTATCCATAACGCGAGAAGTTTTATATTACGACATTAAGGCCCCCTTTGGTAGGTTAGTTAAGTTTCATCTAGTTAGGTTTCGTTAGGTTTCGTCTAGTTAGGTTTCGTCTGGTTAAAATTTACTATGCGCTTAGGTTTCGTCTAGTTAAAATGTCTCAGTGCGGTTAGGTTTCGTAACCCACCACTTAGGTAGGTTACAAATCCTAAAGAAATAGTACAAAATGAGCTACCAAAGACAAAACCACCAAGCCCGTCATTAAAACACGGTAGTAAGGATACAAACAGCTACCAAACAAACGCATGATACGAAACAGAGCTACCAAAAGACGCAGGATACTGAAATGAAGCTACCAAGCAGACGCATAACTTTGTTATCCTGACGAAACAAGGCTACCAAAGATGGCCTAAGTGTTTAGTAAACCAAGGAATATATATACATGTTATTTCTTTTGAGAGCGATTTTCCAACGACGATTAGTTTTCGATAATTAATATTATGTCGTTTTCTACATGACGAAGCTTGAAATTTAATTCCAAGCTAACGAAATAAAACGAGTACCACTTCATTATTTGAGTATTTACATGGCTCAAATTTTTTTAGTAAAGTTTAAAGAAGTTTAATTTTGAAATTTATATATATAAATATATATACATGTTTTGAGAAAAAGCAAAGGGTGTTTTTTTTTTTTTATCTTTTCTACAATATTTTTATATTTATATAGCAAAGAGAATTGAACAAACATTTTTTTTTTCTTCTTATTGATGGCCGAAACATTCAAAAAAAAGGGGAGTGAAAGAAGTTTTTTTTTAATACTATAAGTTTTACCACTTGATCAAACACTATATCTAGAAGCTATTTTATAGTATTAAAATAGTTCATGAAGGACATAATGCTCCCATTCCCTTGTGATCAGCCGAAACCAAGAAAGAAAATAAAAGGAAGAAAAGATGATGCAAGCATAGTAATCCTACTTTGACCACATGTCTATAAAATTTCTACACATAGTTGGTGATACATCAATACAAATGAAATAACCTCTCCTTTCTCTCTTCTGCCGAGAGCTTCCAAGGGAAGAAGAAGGTTCTTCTTATTTTCCTCAAGAACATAACAAATCTTCGACTTCTCGATAAAACGAAACCGATTACAATGTAGACAAGCTTCTACCCTTCTTAGAATGACAAGAAAAAATAGAAATTCACCATGGTTCAAGCATGATAGCATGTTCAAAAATATTGAAGAAATTTTGTTTAAGTTGTTCAATAAATTTAAGTTATGTATTAATATTGTTGGTATGATGCTTATGGACTTAGATTTTTAGTTTAATGCAAGGTTGAATATGTTTAAATTTTCCTTTATTATGACCGAAATATTTGGGTGTTAAATGAGCATGTTTTAAATTTTGTTGGATGATTTGAGCACATTATATGATGTTGTATATTAATTAAGCATAATATGATTTTACAAGAATTTTTGGAAAAATATTTGAGAATTTCTTTGAAAAATTCGAGAGGTTCATGTCATGGGTTGATGATGCTCAATTTTTATGTGTTGAATATTATTACATATTATTGGTCCTTGATTAATATAAAGCACAATATGAATTTACAAGAATTTTTGGAAGTATTTTACAAATTTTTCCCAAATTTTCGAAAACCTTAAGTTGTAAGGAAGAGCTTTTTAAATTTTATTTTGATGAATGTGATTACATGACTAAACTCATGAATATTTATAATGCTTAATATGAATTAATTAGATTTTTCGAATAAAGTTTGAAAAATGACTACGTCAAGTTGTTTTGAAAAATGACGTAGAAATTATAAATTATAAGTGCTATGCATAAATTAATTTCACATATATGCACTTGGGCATATTTAGATGTTAAAGTGAATTTATGAGTTTAAATTGAACATGTTGAATAATGAATTTAGGTTAGAACTTATTATGCTAATTAATTATTTTATATGTTCTAAAGTGAATAATGTGATTTTAGATAAACAAATAAGCTTATGTATATGAGAAATGTATTAGTTTAAAGTTTGAAATGATTTGACTAAAACATGAATGCATTGAGCATGTTTACTTGAGACGAGCATGTTGTAGGAACGAAGCATGTTAGTGCGTGAGTAGAGTTATGTTTAATGCACGGCACAGAGTTATGTTTTATGCCTAGTATAAATATGAGTTTCTCTGAATAGATAAATTAGGACGTGTGAGACGAAATGAAGATATGGCAATATCTCTTTTATAAGAATTTGATTTCATAACTGAAATCATTTTACCGGAAAATTTGCTAAGATGAATCCAAAGGATTGACCTAAATTATTATGAGGTCGAAGTGATGCTTCATCTCATTTAGAAATGAGAGTTTATATACTAGGGTTTCCCGATGAAAATACAACCCAAACTGGTTACAGGTACAAAAGCCCTAAAAGGTTTTAAGTTCAGTTAATCAATCTTAATAAAATCTAAAAAGCTATCGAGTTCCATTAACTTTTGACGATTACCAAAGATGCGACCAGCGTACTAAACTAGTTTCTTACGTAAAGGTGGAGCATGGAAGTGAGCAACAAAAATAGAGGAAGGAGATTCGTGTCAAGAAGGAGAGTGTACCAGGTGGGCTTTCTCCTCAAGGATAAAAAGAAAATAAAAAGTCTTTATTTACGATGCTTTCTTTTGAGAGAAAAAATGATGATATTTTATTGTTAATTGTATGCCCAAAGTATTTATGTTTTATGTATGTATCATATATGTGTTGGTCAGCCAACTTGAGTTTAATCGAATTCGGATCCTATGCTAGATGGAGAATTCCTAGTAAGGATTAACGTGTACACTGAGGGTGACTGTGCGCTGAGAGCTCCTCTCGATCGGTCGTAGCGTCCGTGGAAGGAGGCCTCCTTCTACGGCAAGATGAGTCAGATATGGATCATACTGATAGAAAATATGTCTGGCCAGACAAACTTTATGGAAAAATGACAGAAAATGTTTAGTAAACACGGAACTTTCAAATAAAACTCCGTGTTTTACAGATGAGGCAGTGTAATTCAAAGTTTATGACGTATGATTTTGGCATGAGTCCAATGAGCCTTTGTACTCAGCCATGCATGTTTGTTTTTAAATGTGCAGGTTGAGTTGCTGATGATATGAAGCAGTGTTGAGCAGTAGAAATCTTTTGTCGCTGATAGTTAGAACCTTGAGTGCACATCTTCATATGTGTACCTCACACGTTATTCCGCTGCAAGAACACTAAGTTTTATTTTAATTAGAGAACTAGATCCCCTTTCAGATCAGTTGAACCTTTGTTAAGGATCTAATAGGCGAGTCTCTTGTATGTAAATTATGTTTACTTTGATCTCAATGACCTTGATGTTTTTAGATGTTTTCTTGATATATATCTCATAATTCGATACCCCGTTTTCTTTCCCCGTTCCTTAATCCCCACCCTGAGTAATTGATGGAGTCCGATATTGTTGGGCACGTTTTTAGTTTTAATTATTTTTGCGGTCCATTTAAATGTTAGATTAAATAGTATCCTAGTTTAATTAGGTCTCTTATATTAATTAGTTTCCTGCTTTGATTAGGAGTCCTTCTTTGATAAGGATTAGACTTCAGTTTTCAGCCTATATAAAGGCTTGTAAGCATACAAAAATATTCAGCTTTTGATTGATCAATAAATGTGAGTTTTATTCTCTCTTCATTAGCTCTTGAATTTTCTTGTGTTTGCCAAGGAATTCAATTATCGACGTATCGACGAGACATTCATCCCTCGTTCGTGTGTCATTCATCGTCCCCGAGTTGCTGCGTCAACTATCTAGTTGGGGTATAGGCGAAATACTGTCCTATATCACTTCGAGGGTTAGATTCAGAGATTTTGGGATATTTCATCTTGTTCGTTCTTCCGTTCGCGTGTCGATAGATCCTTCGTACCAGCGAGGATCGTATCATTTGGTATCAGAGCCGACCTTCCGCTGGGTCGGTGTCTCATAGGGTTCGCCAGATCGCCGACTGAGGCAGTTGGGTCTTATGGGGGTGGGGATGATGCGTCCCACATCGTCCGACTTATCACAGCCTAGATATAAGGTGGGTCCAAACCTTCCCCTTTGAGCGCTTTTGGGGTGAAGTTAGGGGTGCCCACCTTATCATTTGGTATCAGAGCAGGTTCGTCGTCCATCCGTTTGTCCATCCATTCGTTCGTCATCCATATCGTTATCCATATCATACATTATCATATCATTCATTATCCATATCGTTATCCATATCATTATCCATATCGTTATCCATATCATTATACATATTGTTATCCATACCATACATTATCCATATCGTTATCCATTCAATATCCGTATCTTTATTTTTTTCGTTCTTGAGATTTTTCGCATCTACGTTCTGTGAGGATTCGAAAAAAAAAAAAAACAAATTTTGAGTGATACACGAGTGCTGAGTGACTCATTTTGAGTAATACACGAGCGTTTGTGAGTTGGTGAGGTTCCTGTTATTTTTTTCTTTTCTAACGTTTTCAAAGAATGTCAGAAGGTGGAATCGGATGGATCATGTCATAAGGACGACGATGATTCTATCAGTCGTCAAACAAAATTCATGATGGAGGCCTTGCGTTCTGAATTGGGAATGATAATCACAAAAGAGATGGAAGAGCTGCATGATCGAATCACTGCACTTGAGGAGAGACCTCGTAGAGAGGAACGACGTCGGCTAGATCCTATTGTGTATCAACGGTGGAGAGCGAAGAGGAGGTAGAGGCGTAAATTTTCATCGAGATAATAGATACGAAGAGGCTGAAAATGAGGAAGATGAGTTTCCAAATTTTGATGAAAGGCGACCTAGAGGAAGAGATCGAGAAGATAACAATCGAGCGACATCAAGATGAACATCCCTTCTTTTCAAGGAAAATGATCCTGAATTATACTTGGAGTGGGAGAGAAAGTTGGAGCTCATGTTTGATTGCCATAATTATTCGAGCTCAAGAAGGTGAAGTTAGCGACAATAGAGTTCTCGATTATGCACTTGTTTGGTGGGATCGGTTGGTGAGTAGTAGGAGGAGGAATCGAGAGCGCCTCTCCACACATGGGACGAGATGAAGGTTGTGATGAGGCGATATATGCCTAATCATTACTATCGTGAGCTGTACAACAAATTACGAATTTGAGGCAAGGGCCGAGGTGTGGATGACTACTTGAGGAGATGGAAGTAGCCATGATACGGGCGATTGTTGAAGATAGAGGCGACTATGGCAAGATTTTTGGCTGGATTGGATTGAGAGATTCTCAATGGAGTGGAGTTGCAACATTATGTCGATTTGGAGGATATGGTTCACATGGCTATAAAGATTGAGAACCAACTCAAGAGGAGGGGTAATGGCGGTTACATCAAGCAAAATCGGTCAATTGAGGTAGCCCCAAAATGTTAGTGGTTCTTTATCAAGAGGGCACCAATGGAAGAAAGATGAGCATCCGAATAAGGAGAAGTGGCCATTTGAAAAGCCAAGAACAGATCCTACGAGTTACATAACTCAAGCCAACCCTGACGGTACCCGAAACCGTGATTTGAAGTGTTTTACTTGTCATGAAATTGGACATATTGCTAGAGAGTGTCCGAATAAGAGGGTGATGATCATTCGGGATGATGGAGAGGTGGTGACCGATGATGAAGGAGAGCTACTAATCCGAGATACCAACCTTGGAGGATTCCGATGTTGAAGAGATTGAAGCACGGATGCACTCATTTTGTTGCTAGGAGAGCTTTGAGTGTACATAATCCGATGAGTGATACTGAGCAACGAGAGAACATCTTTCATACAGGTGTCATGTCAAAGATAAGGTGTGGAGCGTGATCATCGATGGTGGGAGTTGTACCAACGTGGCTAGCATGACCATGGTTGAGAAGTTAGGGCTACCATTAGTGAAGCATCACAAGCCATATCGGTTGCAGTGGCTGAATGATAGTGGCATTGTCAAGGTGACGAAGCAAGTGAAGATCCCGTTTCGCATTGGAAAGTATGAGGATGAAGTTCTTTGTGATGTGATTCCGATGCAGGCGAGCCATATTCTATTGGGACGACCGTGGCAGTTTGATAGAAAAGTGAAGCATGATGGCTTTACGAACAAATACTCCCTCGAGTTCAATCAAAAGAAAGTGTCACTTGTTCCTCTTTCTCCAAAACAAGTTTATGAGGATCAAGTCTGCTACAAAGGAGTCGAAGTTGGTGAAGTCGGTTAGGCAAAGTGATGGAAGTAAGGAGAAAGGAGTAATCCAAAAGTCTTATCTTGCGAGAGCTAGTGATTTGAAGTGGGTGGTGAATAAGGAAAAGCCATCGGTTGATATAGGTGACGACTTGGATTTGAGGACAAATCCTTCTCAAGAGGAGGGGAATGATGGAGTCCGATATTGTTGGGCACGTTTTTAGTTTTAATTATTTTCGCGGTCCATTTAAATGTTAGATTAAATAGTATCCTAGTTTAATTAGGTCTCTTATATTAATTAGTTTCTGCTTTGATTAGGAGTCCTTCTTTGATAAGGATTAGACTTGATTTTCACCTATATAAAGGCTTGTAAGCATACAAAATATTCACTTTTGATTGATCAATAAATGTGAGTTTTATTCTCTCTTCATTAGCTCTTGAATTTTCTTGTGTTTGCCAAGGAATTCAATTATCGACGTGTCGACGAGACATTCATCCTCGCTTCGTGTGTCATTCATCGTCCCCGAGTTCTTCGCGTCAACTATCTAGTTGGGGTATAGGCGAAATCTTGTCTATATCACTTGAGGTTAGATTGAGAGGTTTTGGGATATTCCATCTTGTTCGTTCTTCCGTTCGGCGTGTCGATAGATCCTTCGTACCAGCGAGGATCGTATCAGTAATAGTCCCGGCTAAGCCGTCCTTAGGGATAGTGGGTTGTTACAGTTTATGGTCATAATAAACGAAACAATCTTTATACAGCATGAGGGTGATCATCTGAATCTGGATATGATAAGTTGTCCATTGAGTTTTGACAAAAAAATCACTTTATTTTATTGTCTATAAGTATAAATTTTTAAAACAACTTCATATTTGGTTAGAGTTCAATCTCCTTAAGTTCTTGATCATGGCAGAGCTTAGTGATGAAGAAAAATGATGAGACTAGGGTTCAACAACACGAAATTATTGATTGTAGCGAAGCACGACAATGAACCGAAATGATGAAGTTAGGATCCAAGCACCAAAACCCATCTAAAATGTATATATATTCGTACATATTCTAAATCCAATTAAATTGTTTTAATACTCATTCTCATCTTAAATCCTTATCATAATACTTGTTAATTATCGAACTTGTTTGAATTTATAAGTTACAATAACTGCTTATCCGTCGCAATAATAATATGAACATTACAAAGTAAACTGATGGTCCTTGGGGTTCGTACTCAGTGGCGATCCAGGGGGGACAGTAGGGGTACTGGACCCCACTGGATTTTTAAAAAACACTAGGGGTATAATAGTAATTTTATATTTAATAAATAAAAATATATATTTGAGGATGCAAAATATGTGAAAATAGTCACCATGCTTAAAATAAATACATAAAAATTGAGAGAGAGCTAAACATAGAAAAGAATGGTTTGTTTTTTCTTTTGTTTTGCAATGAAAATATCAATCTTGATTGTTTTAGTAGACACATTAGTTATTTTTTAAGCATATAGCACTAAGTTTCAATTTTTCATATTAAATTATTGTTTATTTTTAATTTTAATTATAAAATTCTTTTTATTAATTATAAATTTATGATTATTTGGACCCCATATATTTTTTTGGACCCCTCTGACCAAAATATCTGGATCCACTACTATTTCTTACTGGTGTATGGTCCTTGCCTCCCTTTATGTGTTCTGTGTTTTTAGGTATTGTTTTTATGATATCATATTTTTCTCTTTTAATCATGTTTATTTTAATAGAAAAATTAAAAATACGTGTGAACCTCAAACCAAACCGCACAAATCGTAACTATAAAATTTGGTTTGATTTTGTATTGTAATTATTACAGTTTGGTTTTATTTACTAAAATCATCAAATTGTATTTTACGGTTTGCTTTGATTTAGTACCAAACAACACCAAATCAAAACGGGCCTATTCAAACATGTATAGTAATACCGCTAATTATCTAAATACGTTAAAGTTTATAAAATATTTTAATATTAAATATAAGTTGTCACAATATTGATTATCTATCTCGATAAAACTCTAACATTATTGAGTAAATATTAATAATAAATAATATTAATACCTTAATTATAATCACCTATTTTTGTCTCAAGAATGTATAGTACCCGCTAATTACTTAAAATAGTTTGAATTTATAAATATAAGTAATCATAATTGATTATATAGCGTAATTAAAAAGCATAGATTATATCAAATAGTAACAAAAGATTAAAGAATAAAGAATGGAGAAAATTCTACATATGCATGTCGATAAATATTCATACCATGTAGTATATATACACTGATAAATAGTAGGGAACATGGCATATATATAAAAAAATGCATATTATGAATCCTAGTGATGGGACAAGCTTATATAGTCAAGAATTTTGATTAGATTTCTAAACATCTTTTTGATGAAAAGCTTTGGGCATGTATAATTTCTTATGTTAAGCAAGTTCATCATTTATGGAGCTTTTTGTTCTAAGTGTTAGTCAGCTGCTTTGGTTCAACTGATGTAATCATGAAGACCTGAAGAAACGATTGTTGGATTTATATACTGGAAGCAGTTTTAGTTGAGCTTGTATACAATGATTCCTGTTACCACTATTACAATCTCCTATATGAATTGTTTACTTGATTGCATATGTATGTCCCATTATCTCATATATATAAGTTAGGTCATACAGTGTGTTGTAGATCACAGAAGTCTGTATGTTTGGTCAAGCTTAATTAGATATAAAAAGTATCAAAGTTGAGACAACTTGAGGACGAGTTATCGGTATAGCTGCGGTATAGATAAGTGACTTGACTTAGTTGCTTGTCTATCTTTGATGCGTCCGAGACGTATTGATGGATCACAGTGAGATGAGTTCTTCTATCTGACCGTCGTGAAGAACATAGATCTCGGTGACTTTACGTTGATCTAAACCTCGATAAGGTATTAGGTGAGTATGAGTTGCTGACCATCACTTTGACTTGTTATGGGTGAGGGTTACATGAGATAACCCAAGATTCTCTGCATCTTGATTGGTGGCAGTGCTTGTATGTCATGCTAGTTACTTGTGTCGAGTCACCGTATCCGTTTAGGATGATGACGTCCCCTTAAGGAGCTCAAAATGTTTATTGTACTAAACCCTGCAGGTTGAGTTATCTTAAGTACAATAATAAGGTTGAGTGGTACTACTTAAAGAATTAAAGTAATTAATTATTTTAAGCGATCGAGCAGCGTAAATAATTAATGGACGTACGATATCTTAAATACGAGGATTCGTTAAGTCTAAGTGCGAGCCCGACTCAACTTCGGAAATAAAGGGATAAGTCAACATTTATTCTCTAGTGGCATGAATAAATGTTTATGAATTAATTTATGTTCTGGGCTGAACATAAGATAATTAATTTATTTGAGGCTCATCTTTATTCCTTGCATTTGATCCCTGGGCTGGCCATTTAGGTCTGGAGCTATGAGAAAATCGTCCACCTCCTTAAGAGTCCCACTGGGACTCTGTTTTGATCCTCTCTATCTTATGTGATATTACTATATTTATTATATATGCAGAAATTCTATCTTGATAGGATTTAAGGTTGCATTATAAATATAAGGTGAGAGAAAATCAAACCCTAATCCTAATAGTGAAAATTTTGAAATCCATACTTCTCAAGCTTGGAGTTTTCGAAAACTTTCAAGAAGGAAACAAATTTCTGCAGCACTCTCCATAGATTGTCCTCACTCGACATTGGAGTTTAGGCAATCGGGATACGATCGAAGATCAAAGCACGAGTCTTGATCCAATCCTTGTCTGACAGATTCACGGGTAAACACGAAAACGCCAACGTGTTGCAATTAATTATGTAGATGCATGCTGGGTATATAATCAATGTATGGTGAATTAAACATCCAAGATAGATCATCGGGAGAGGGTTAAAATCAGATTTGCCTACAACGATAAGAGATAAGGCAAAAATGCAACTGATAGAAAAAGACATAGCTTGCCTAATCAAGTCCACTATGTGCATTTGGCAGTGCACTTACATGGTTAAAATGCACAACCAAAAGTTTTAAGTCATACAAGTAAGAGGTCAAGATCTTAAGCATATACTTTCAACTATCGATTGGCACTCGATTAATAAGAAAACGTCAACAACATATGGTTCTAATGCAGAAGTCATATCGACAATTTGCAACTTCGGAAAAAGACAAATACAAAACTTGCATGAATAGGATATGATTTTTTAAATATACATCTTGCAAAAAGTTCCGTTGGGCATCTAAAACAATTAGAGGATTGATTATATCTCCAACAGATCTCGTTATAAATAGAGAAGGTCTTCATCTCCAAGAACAACTTTTGAGACAAGAACTTCTACCTTTGTCAATACATCTCTAGAAACATGATGTATCGATATCACAAACTTTCAAGCTAAAACTATTTCGAGCTTCAATATACAACCAAGCACTAGAAGATTTGTAGAATCTCAAGTGCTTGAACAATTGAGATCATGCTCAAATTTCTTATCTAATATTTAGAGTCTAAGCCGATGTCTATTTTCTCGTTTAGATCGAGTGAGTCTAGCCTTTCATCTATTTTTAATTGTAAAAGGCTCACTCAAGTTGGAAACAATCACCTCACTTGTCTACCTAGTCATAATAATGAGTTTGTGTTGTGAAAGCGAGTAAGTTATCTTGCATGATAGACTGAAACTAGCAGAAGTTGACACTAAGTTATCATGTGAGATAAGATTAAAGTTGTGTTAAAAGATCTATGATGAATTATTAGGTTCAACTCATAGGTGTGTGAAATGATTAAGTGATCTTGCCACTATATGCACATAAGGTTTTGTGATTGCATATTTATTTTGATAGGGGCAATGGATGAAGGAGTTTGTGAATGCTCCGTACTCCTTTAAAAATATCGTGTGCTTTATCGCTTTATTTACAAGTTTTCATATATGTCATACTCACTTTATGTATTTGAAAACAAGCTATCGTAAGAAAATAATTTTTCAAAGCGAGTATAATTTATTGCTGACATACTTCCGAAATTGACACACTAAAATAATGATCAAACTAATAAATTACATCAACTATCAGTAGAAGTATCATCTCGATCGAGCCACTCACTCTGTCAGGAGAAGTTAATTGAACATAAAGGTATCAGATTATTCATCAAGATGTATGACTTCTCTCTGACCACACCAAAAGTTTTATATTCATGTGTATTCTTCCCCTACACCTGATTAAACTCGCTCCGGGAGCAACACCTAGTTTTGATTTATGGAATGTCATATTCAAGATGTGAAATTTTCAACTCTTAAAATTAAACGATGCAAAAGTGTCTTTCATGTCAACTTCATGCCTTCCACATCATAGTTCGAGCCCAAAAGTTTAAGCAAAAATCCTTTTTGCAACTTCCACACACACACATATATATATATGGATTGGATCTAGTGAGAACTCATTTTTTTTAGAATTTGGGAATTATGCACAGACATATAAAGTTGATGAATAAAATCTATAAAGTTGTGCACAATGAAAACATTCTAAAATTATTGCACAACAAAATAATTTTAGAAAGTTTTCGTTATGCACAATCGTATACCGCTTATGCATCATCTTCAACTTCTTATGCATGGTTCACGAGTTCGCAAAAAGATGTGGTTCTCGTTTATCCGGTCCACGGATCAAATGAGAACCATCTTTTGCGAACTCTGCGACCATGATAAGACGTTGAAGATGATGCTAAGACGATATAAAGTTGTGCATAACGAAACTTTCTAAAATTATTTTGTTGTGCAACAATTTTAGAAAGTTTTCGTTATGCATAACTTTATCTTTATTTTGTGCATTATCTTCAACGTATTATGCATGATTCTTAAGTTCTCAAAAGATGAGTTCTCATTGATCCAACCCTATATATATATATATATATATATATGTGTGTGTGTGTGTGTGTGTGTGTGTGTAGTGTGTGTGAGTTCAAATAAAACCTTATTTAAAGTGAGAACGTGAGAATCATTTTCAGTCATTAGATTGCAAAGATCGACAATGATGCATCACTTTGCTATAAGAGTGCATTATGCACCACCCGAGTTTGAATCACATGGGGAGCGAAAATTCAAACATTTTTGTTTAGTGCAGTAATTTTCAAGGAGAATGCATTGTTCTCACGTTTGTAGGATAACGAAAGTTTTATAATAATCCACTCCTATATATATATTACCTCTGTCCCCCCAAATATAGTGTTAGAAATCTTTGGCACAAGTTTTAATAAAAATTATTGAATGTGTTATGAGTGAATTAATGGTCCCACAATAATGTAATATTGAATTAGTTATCGGTGGGCCATAGCTGGTAAAATGTGTAAATAAATATGTTGTTGAGGGTAAAAAAGATAAATAATGGTGGGTCATGAGTGGTAAAAGGTATAAATAAAGAATATTATTGAGATTAAAGTTGGGAAGATAGTTTCCATAAATAGATAGGAAGAAAATTGGTCGACGTTCCAAAAAGAAAATTATGAAGAAAATTAGGGGACGGAGGGAGCTTTATATAGTGCCATTTATACAAATTGCTTCAAAATTTGGACCATAAATTACCGATATAAATATATACCTCCGATTCAATAGAATATCAAATGATGATTGGGTGTGGGCATAATAGTTATAGCCTTAACATAGTGGTTTATTACGAATCAAGTCAAGTTTAGGTTGATTAGATTATGTTAATTTGAAATGTGATACATATTATGACGATTGACGCATCACGTAAATTCTTTATAAAATTATGAGGAAACTTCTATTAGATGATGTGAAAAAACAAAACCAGAGTTTCATCCAAATACTTTGAAATACATTAGAATTAAGACCTGAATTTATCATTTGATAGATTTCTACAAAATGATTATGAGGAATGTGTATCCAAATAAAGTTAAGTATAAATGTTGTTATGATTTGAAGTACGCATCTTCCCATTCAATGATCCATATCTAAGAAGATATTTTATAAGAAAAGAATTCGGGTTTGAAATAAAAGAGATTCGATAAAGTTCCTCTAATTCACGCTTGAATGTAAAGCTATCATTTTCTTTCTTTCTTTTTGAGATAGAATGTAAAGCTATATCTTGTTAGAGTACCCCCATTTTTTTTGAAGAATATATTGTTAGAGTACTATTTTCACTCACGTCACATGATTTGAACCTTTTTACCTTTTATAACCTTTGGTAAAAAGTTTCCCATATGATACACTAATATTGTTTGAGGTGGTGTCATATGCCTTCATCCGCATATACGAATATTAATATTTTTTAATATAAATTATATTTTTTAATATAAATGATATTTTCTAATTATATGATAAAAAATAATTTATTTTTAATATTAATAATACTTTTCTTAAAAACATATAATATTTTTATTCGTCCGTACCATATAAATAGATGTACATGAGTTTTTATGATTTGTTTCAAATTTTTTCTTTTGAATGAGGATACTATATGAATTTAGTTGAGGGCGCCATCACTACCTAAGCGTTTTAAGTGACACATAACAACTTATTTTTTTTTTTTTTTGAGATGGACATAACTCATATTAATAATTCATGCCTTCACGTTTTATGGCCTAAGATATATTTAATTTATGTTCTAGTAATGGTAAACCACGCAAAAAAAATATTCTTTTTCGCACAATTAGTAAGAAAAGTAGATTTGATATTAGTCGAAATCTTGGCCTTAATCTTTGCATGAAAGGTTGTTATGATTACACATCTTTTAGGTCAATCACGTCATAACTACTCATTGGGTTAATTTTACTTATTTAAGGAAATATAGTCGTGATATTTATTCCGCATACAAAACTCAGAAAGGTTAATTACCTGAAAGAATATGGACCATATTAAATTTTTGTGCAAATAGCAGAAGTCAAATCTATTATGCATGATTAACCGAGTGATTGACGTAAAGAAAAAGAGTCATATCAATAGAATAATTATTACCTTTGTACATTAAAATAGTCAAATCTATTATGCATGATTAACCGAGTGATTGACGTAAAGAAAAAGAGTCATATCAATAGAATAATTATTACCTTTGTACATTAAAATTAAATACGTTATCATTTTCATTTTTTGAAAATATCAACCTCATATTTTTATCCTAAATCTATTCACTTATTTTAAAAAAATCATTCATGATCCATCTTTTTAAACCAATATCAATTAATATATTCATTTATTATCTTAATAGCCTACCTTTTTACATATTTATTTTATACAAATTATAATTTATTAAAATTTATGTCATCTCAATGAATGAATTTTATGGACGGATGGAGTAATATATATATATATATATATATATATATATATATATATATATATATATATATATATATATAGTTTGGTTCAAATGAGAATCATTCTTATCCTAAAAAATAAGAAAAAATGAATTAGTTATGAAAGTTAATGAATCCATTGAGAAAGTTAATGAATTCAAAATTCAGAATTTTTCACCGGGTTCGATACCATGAGGCGAAAATTCTATTTTTGGATTCGATAACTTTCTCGTGATTCATCAACTTTCACCGTGAATTCATCATTTTTGGTTCGTGTTTCTCATGATAAAGATGGTTCTCATGTTAACCCCTATATATAGTTTGGTTCAAATAAGAACCATTCTTATCCTAAAACTAAGAAAAATGAATTAGTTATGAAAGTTGATGAATCAGTTGAAATTTAATGAATTCAAAATTGAATTTTTCACCCGGTTCAATTCCATAAGGGACGAAAATTCTATTTTTGGATTCAATAACTTTCATGATGATTCATCAACTTTCATTGTGAATTATCATTTTTTTGGTTACCACGATAAAATGGTTATCGCGTTAACCTTCCCCTATATATATATATATATAGATAGATAGATATTTCTTTTCTTTTTCTTTTTGATAAAGCAGGAGAAATCTCCACCCCTTTCTCCTTCTCCACACACACATGACACAACACTACACAGTAGTACATCACGCTCAAATTCATGCACGCCAATTAAATCACGGAATTGTGTGAAATTCCAACACAAATTGTGCTTGATATATTGTGATGTGAACTTGCGATGACGGGTCGAGAAGGAGGGTACGTTGTGCCGGCGGATCCTCTGAATGCCGTCGGCGGGTTGAAGAAGAAGGGCGGCGGGTCGCGCAGCTGGATCCTATTGGATTCCTCGGGCCAGGAAATCGTTTTGGATGTTGACAAATACGCGATCATGCATCGCGTGCAGATACACGCTCGTGATCTTCGCATTCTCGACCCCCTCTTGTCGTACCCATCCACCATCCTCGGCCGCGAGAGAGCCATTGTTCTCAATTTGGAAGTAAAGTTTTCGGCTTTTGTTTAGGGTTTTATGTTAATTTTTATTTTTTGATTTTTGGGGTTATTTTTGTGTAATTGTTGCTTGGGGTTTTTATTTTTATTCTTATTTTGTAGTAGTTCCAAGTGATAAATTGAATTCCCTATTAGCTGTCAAGATTTTCTCAACTCTGACAATTAGTCGTTTGGAACAGTGAAGGTTTGAAATTTTGAAGATCGTGTGGGAGTTTTCAATCGAAATCATCTGGTGTATTTGAGATATATATGTATATCTATATATAGAAATAAAGTATCGTTTTCTTGTGCTGCATTTGAATCTCTGTTGGTTCTGGATATTAGTTTTCAAGTTTGTTAATTTGGTTGTTTTTCTTTTATATATCTCTTTATGGAATAGATTGTTGTGATATGTGCCCTGAGCCGTTGAATTTTCTGGATTACAGGTTAAGGTTCTATTTTCTTTTCTATTTATATCATCTTATCAGAGCATGGGCTCTGAACAATATTGTTAAAATGTGATTTTTAATCATTCTTATGGTTCATTATATATCCTTTATTTATGTGAAATATTGTTGAATTTCAGTAATTTTCTTTTTCATGTATTTATCGAGTGAGCTTATATCTTTTGTTTATTATTGGTGCAGCATATCAAGGCCATCATCACATCTGAAGAGGTGAGTTTTTATGTCTTCTTTTTAAGTATTATTCTCTTTTCTTCTGTATTTTAGTTTGTCGAGACATTAATGATAGTCTGTTTCATTACTTTGACCTGCCTAAATATGAAATTATTGCTTAATAGTCCATTAGTCTGAACCAAATCTATTAACTATAACCAGTAGAGTGGATGAGAAGTAGGAGCAGAGTTTTGGGATTTTATAAGCTTTTTATCTGACAAGTCTTCTTGAAAACTGATAAATGTGTGCATGTATTCGATATAGTGTGTTGCTTGAGCAGGATTACAGATGAATTAGTTTGAGCTTAAATTTATATCATTGGTTCAAGTGCTAGAAATTACTTTATGATAGGGGATTCGCCAAAACCAAGTGCTTTTGCTCAAGTCTCATGACACAATAAACCAAAATAGTGGATTGCCTCTCGGGAAACTATGATGTGTTCGGTTATATCTGACACAATTTCAAAATAATTATTTGTAGGTTTTGCTTCGTGATCCATTGGATGATAATGTAGTTCCTATAGTGGAGGACCTTCGAAGGCGATTGAAACCACTGAATGATAATCAAGAAGTTAATGGTGATGGCAAGGAGTTGCCTGGGCAGAATGATGAGACTGGTGAAGAAGATGGTATATACTAAATTTTATTTTATTTTTGCTTAAGTGGGAGGTGGAGTTTTCATTGCTTGATGCATCAGTGGATCTGCTTGCAGTCCTTCCATTCTCTCTGGACATTCTTTTTTTTTGGGGTGGGGGTGGGGGGTATTTCTTTACAGTGCAATCTTGGGCAGATCCTGATAGGTTCATTAAACACTGCAGATTCTCCGTTTGAGTTTCGGGCCCTTGAGGTGGCATTGGAAGCTATTTGTAGTTTCCTTTCTGCTCGCACAATCGAATTGGAGAGTGCAGTTTACCCAGCTTTGGATATGCTTACGTCAAAGGTAATTTATTTTAGTGTTTCAGAATTATATTTAGATGTACTCTTTATGTTGGAATTGTGACGATCTTCTTCCAGAATCTGTTTATTGAGTTTTTTCACTGTATCTCACTTAGTTTTAGTTTATTGACACACATACCCTTTATGGACAGCGAATTCTCCTTTCTTCACTTTGATGATCTAGTTTTTTTACTGTGTTTTCTGTATGTAACTTGTTTACAGATTAGTAGCCGTAATTTAGACCGTGTACGGAAGTTAAAGAGTCAGATGACAAGGTTGACTGCTCGTGTGCAAAAGGTAGGACCTCCCTTACTTTTTTATTTAGCATGAAGGAACATCATTTTTTCCTTATAATCTTCCATTGCTTGCACGGCTTTTAACAATGACATATACTCCTCTTGTGCTTTAATGTTTTTCTTTTTCTCGGAAAGTGATATTTGCAAAGCTAAATCAAGAGAATATCATGGCAAATATCTATTGGACACACATGTATTTATTTTTTGTATTTGCAATGATACGACCTTGCTTTTATTTTACTTATTAATCATAGACTTATCCTTTATCATTCTGAAGGTGCGAGATGAACTGGAACAGCTTTTGGATGACGACGATGATATGGCCGACCTCTACTTGTCCAGGAAGTTGGCTGGTGCATCACCTGTGAGTGGCTCAGGTGCAGCTAGTTGGTTCCTCGCATCCCCTACCATAGGCTCGAAGATCTCAAAGGCCAGTAGGGCAAGTATAGCAACCATGCTTGGGGATGAAAATGACGTTGAGGAACTTGAAATGCTTCTTGAGGTAATCTGTCGAATCATATTCCACTTGGTCCTTGAGAAGAAAAATGATAAACTAATTGCTATTTGGTTTGCAGGCCTACTTCATGCAAATTGATGGCACATTGAACAAATTGACCACGGTATGTAAACCATTATCTTTGCCCTCTGAAAATTGAAAACATTATCTTTTAATGTGCTTCTAATTAGTGGGAGATAAATCTGTTCAAAACGTTGCATTATACTGGTTTTCTATGATTAGTTTCATGTCTCCAATATTATTTTGATTATTTTCTGATAATTTTCTCTGCCCCGTTATTAAGCTGCGTGAATACATTGACAACACCGAAGATTATATCAATATCCAGCTTGATAATCATCGAAACCAGCTCATTCAGGTCCATTTTAGCAGATTTAACCAAATCATTTACCCTTCACTGCCTTGCCAAATGCTTATATGTTTCATATCTAATGCCAGTTGGAGCTGTTTCTGAGCGCTGGAACCGTAAGTTTGTCTATTTACTCGTTGGTAGCTGGAATCTTCGGTATGAACATTCCGTACACATGGAACGACGATCACGGATACATGTTTAAATGGGTCGGTAGTGAGAATCAAATTGCTTATTATTATCTCGATGCGATCTTGTTCGCTACTCTGACTATCTGCTTAATGTCTCAGGTGGTCATCTGCACGGGGATTTTTTGCGCACTTCTTTTTGTGCTTATAATGTCATATGCACGCTACAAAGGGCTCGTCGGATCTTGATTCGTCACACTTCCGAATGTGAAGAGGCCAAGGATTTCATTGCTGGATTATATTTAGATGACTTTTTGTCCCCTTCAAATCTTATCTTGATGAGATAGAGGTAAAAAGGTAATCTCATCAAACTGCAACTATACCCTAGCCGTCTATTGATTAGTGTTACGTCGTAACGCAATTTACTTAAGTGGGAATTTGTTTGGGAAATTTTAGATTATTATTGACTGCAGATTAGTTGTTTTTATTTTCGACAGTGCACTAAAACAAAACACTTGCTGCTGTTCAACATCTCAAGATCTCTTCATTCATCTAATTAGTATTAGAATTTACAAAATAGTTTAATTTGAAAAGGTGTACATATGTCACATATCCACAATTATGTGATATTATTCACGAATAAAAATGTGATATGATTATTCATAACCAACAATTTAAAGTAAATGTATTAGAACATACAATGTAAACAATATTCTATTTCTTTAATTTTTTGGTAGGATATCCTAATTTTTAACTTTTTTGGAAGGATTGAGTAAGGCATCAAGTATTCTCCATAATGACTGTCATTTTGATTCATTAAAAGTTCAAATATAAAAATTGGAGACGAAAATAGATGTAAAGTGAAAATATAACTGAAAATGTAAAGAAAAATAGCATCTATATCTTTTTGGTGCCGATGCTAACCGAAAACGAGCTCAATTCTTGTCTTAATTTTCTGATTGGCTCAAAGAAAGTAGATGATTTTAGCAGTACATTTCTAAAGATATATCTATACAACACATGCAAAAAGGAGTTAGAGGGCCTAAAGAAAAAGGAAATACCAAAGCATTTACAAGAAAAAGACTTTGGCATAAGCTATCGGGTTCAGGATTCTCCCATGGCTCTCTCCATAATCATCTCCCCGAGTTTCGTGGACAAAGCTCGTTGCTCCTCGTAGGTGAGGTTCATCAGTATCTATCTACACCAACACGACAAAGATAGATCATTCACATGTGATGGGGAAAACCGCTAAATGGCTACATCATGAGGATCGGTTTACCTGATCAATAATCATCTCGAGTGATAAGTTCTGTATGACTGGTGATAGATGTACGCGAAAACAGCCATCACCATCTGCATAAACCAAATATTTCGACAAAAGAACAATCTCAGAACAAGTGTTATTACGACTCAACATCTCAAGAAATTGTTCTCTGAGGAGCCATTGATTTAAATGTGACGTGCATTCAATGGCGGATGCAGGAAAATAGTTTTGGGGAGCTAAACTCGATTTTTTTGCCAAAATAATAAATATAAGGTTCTTTTTTTTTAAGATTTGGTTGAGGGTGTTAAAGATCCCCCCAGCATCCCCCGTGTCCGCCCCTGCGTGTATTTCTCGACAAATTTACCTGGCAGTCCATTCTATCAGTAATTCCACCGTGACCAGGAATGCTATCACCGAAATCCTGAAAAACGTTGAAACAGAAACCATGAGAAATCAAAGAACTCGCGAGTTCTTTATTTATCTTGATAACACGAATGTTATGCGTATGTTGAAAAATTGAAACTGCTCTGAAAATAATTCAGAGCTTGGAAACAACAATGGTAATTTTAAACCTTGATATTGAAAGCCCTCTTAGAGCCGCTAGCGAAAAAGCCTCCGAAAGGTGCTATAACTGAAGCAAAGAGTCAAAGACACAGAGCATGCCATTGTACAGGCAAAATGGAAATCTCTCCACATGGGAACTGCGAACATTTTACAGAATAGGTTACAACACAAAATTGTCTAACAATATCAGAAAGCTACAACAGCATCGACTACAACATCATTACAAATTTCATGTTGGCCATTCAACTGCAGAAATGCTATTCTGATATTCTAATGTATTGCTACGGTAGAAGTACTTCTGGAGAGGGCTCCTTTTGTTTAATCAAGTCTCAAAATTATGCACTCTTCCAAAACTAGGTAGTTTAATAAATCATAGATATAATTTAAGAAGAATGTACCCTTACACCCTTGTACATCCACGAATCAGAGAATAACGTTAAATTATTAGACTGTTTTGTTTTACAAGAAGTTATGATGAGGTAAAGTTGATGAACAAATTTAATGGTCACTTATGTATAGACATTATGTAGTCAACTAAAATGACCATTCAATAATCTCAAACCCAGCAGATATTTCCAAGCATATAAAACCTAGTCTTTAACAACTAGAAAACATCATTTTTTACAGAAATTAGTACTATCTGAAACAAAATACGAAAGGCACAAATAAAAATACACTTACCCATTCAGGAAACCACTCTGGCAGAGCAAAACCTTCAGGTTTAAACAGTGGACCAGGATCGCAGTGAAGCCAGCCACTTGATAAATCCTACATATATAAAAAAATCGCAAGAAATTGCAAGAATGAAAATGCGTTCAGACTCTTCGTTGGCAAACAATTTGATGCCTATTATATTTAGGAGACCATTTGGGGCGTTGTTTGAAAGTTAATAGGGCTATATCTCATCAGTTAACAAGAATACCATTCCGGAAATTGCACGAGGCAACACATTTTGTCCCAAAAGAAGAAATATACAACGGCGAAAACGAAGTTAAGCATAGAGTGAGTATAAGCTAATAATTACCTTTCTTGGGCATGTCAACCATTGAAAGCGACCCAATACATTAGCAAGCTGGAAAGCAAGTGAAACAAACTTTTCATCAGCTTGTGAATTATAATGATGATACTGGACCTTGAGCTGATAGAATTTTTTATATCTCAGTCTATTTCCTAATAGATGGATAAATGCTTACGAAGAAGGCTGAAATGACTGTAGCAACAGATGCTCCGATGAAACCCTCCCAAGTTTTCTATGGCGATAGCTTAATTAAAGGAGTTTTTCCAAAGAAAAACCCGAAAATATAAGCAGCAATATCATTGACAATGATAAGCGATGCTGGAAGAAGGAACCTGCACAGTTGTCAATCTGCATTTGAAGTTAATTATCCAATTTAAATTTCAAATAAAATAAGCAAGGACCAATTATTCAAGCAAGGAGTGTAAGTTGCAGGGAAGAGAAAAATCAAACATGCAAAAAGGAGAAACTTCAATGAAAAAGCTAAAAAGAGGATAAATATAAGATGAGGTGTATTGTTTCATTGGATAAGATCAGCATATAGGTAATTTAACATAAAAAATGTATGACTAAAATGCTAAATAAGAAATATGAAGTTGTATTACCAGAAAATTCCTTCAAAGATATTTGCCACAGTAAATGATGACTGAGTAAACACCACAATCAAAATCATATGTGTCCATGCAAATTGGCCAAACTGATACTTGTACATCTTCTTCTTTAGTGTAAGAATGAACCAAATGAAGCCTGAACTCACACACAGAAGAAAATATATAATTGAAAAATGTAAATGCTATAAGATTTCATTAGTGGATGACAATATTGAGAATGTATATATTGAACCCCAAGATAAAGCATAAGTATTACTGAGTACTTCAAGAGCAACCTAACAGTGATATTCTTCAGAAAACGTGGAAAAAACAAAAGAAACGGGTAGAATCAAGCCTTTGTTCATACCTGCAATATACAAGAAATAACAGGTAACCATGTGATACTTGATAAATCTGCTCACAAGTTTATATAAATCTTTGTCTGATGCCACAGTGTTCACAAGCCTCTGACTGAGAATTTGACCGTACACAAATAACATCGCTGTGAAGAAAAAGTGCCTGAAACATGAAGAAATTATAAAAACAGGGAAACACCATCAGAGGAAAACTGCAACTAACGCAAATCAATTCAGAGAAGAATGGAAGCAGGCATAAGAGTTTGTTAAGACACAAGGTCTCACACCAATTTAAGAGCCTGAATCCCGGGAGGCGCCTGTCTTCCGATGCTCTCCTTAGTAAATTGAACAGCTCCTTGGCCATGAAAATCTGGATAACTACTACCATTGCCCAGATATATAGGTGTCCCATGTATATCATGAAGGTGAACCCTCCAATCATCCAAACAGTTGAATATGCACGGATCAAAAACGACTTGTACTTGTTACGATCATTGACAAGCAAATTGTCGCCATTAGATTTATCAACTTCTGGAGGGGCCTAGAGTTACAGATAAGGCAAAAGCAAAGGGGATTTTCAAAACCATAACTTCCAATACGCAGTCAAAAGATAAAGAAGTTCAAGTTGAAAAACTTCAACAAAACATCTTCAATCAGTTTTGCTAAGGCGGCATTGCTAATAGTAATTATAAACAAGCTTTGTAGTAACTACATTCCATGTAATGTGATGGTAGAAGGATAAGTTGATTATGCACAAAATTTAAACTCTCTTCCATGTAATGTGATGTGAAGTATTGTCCAGAACAAATAAGCTCACACAGGATAACTGACCTCATTGGAACCTTTGCGCCTACGTAACCGCGCTGTAGGTATTGATGGGGCCCCAGAACCCGGATTATTTTGCATATTTCTCAAGGCCTTCAAATCCCACCGAAAAAGTTAAGCAAACATTAAACTGCAGAAAACCAAAAGCAAAGCTACATATTGGTGAGAGAGTAAAATAAAGAAGTAGGAGATATGTTTCCAAGCAAAATACACACTTTCATAGCCCTGTCAACAAAGAACAAGATCTCAAACTTCGCCCTATTTCCTAAACTTATGTTGAGACGATGAAACAAGGAGAAATAAACACAAACAATACAAAACAGCTAACAAAACTGGCAATCCAATATTATACACAAGAACGTTACATTGCACGTCAACAGCACAGAACAGAAAACTATCAAGCTCGCTTAGGTATTCTAATCACCAAAAATCAATTCGGGGGACGTCTAAAAGTATGCAAACCAATTCAACGAGTATAGAAGCGGTTAAAGAATCCAACATCAAAAGTTTGCATCTTTATAAGAAAAAATAGAGCCCTAGTGAATTTTACAAAATTCAAGAAAAACCCAGCTCGAATGCATGCATATATAAAATATACATGTCTGTGTGCGCGCGCGAGCGCGTGTTCTGAGCTCAAGGGTTTACCTTACAAATGGAAAAGGGCCGCAATCAGAAACAATAAACTTACGAGAGAATAGAAGAAACGGGAGATTAAGAGGGCAAGCGGGAAGAGGTGTTCACGGGCCGGGCCGGGTCGGGCCGCCCGAACCGGCCCGTTAAGGGGTTTAAACGGTTCCGGTTCGGAACCGTGAACCGGTGGTTCCGGTTCGGGACCAAACCGTGAACCGCCTTTTTTTTTATTCTTTGATTTTTTGTATTCTTTAATTATATTTGTATATATATACATAGAGATAACGAAAAAAATAATATTGAGACACAATAATTAGTAAATGAAATAAGAAAAATATTTTATTACACTTTCTTTTGTCACATTACAATTTACAACTTGTAGCAAAAATTACAACTTATAATAAACTAAAACTTATAAAAAAAATTACAACTTATGCAAATAAAATCATACTTTAATTTAATTGAAGACAAAAAAAAAAAAGAGCTTGAGCTTAATTATAATATTGAAAAATATTATAATTAAGTTGCCTACGTATCCCGATTAAGGAATCAAAGCTTACGTATTTCTCTTACCTTCATGTTACCTTTTACATGTCGAAGTCGAAGTCGTCGTCAAAATCATCGGCATCCGTATTACTTGCTTGAGATGTCTCGGTTTCGTCGATTTCCACCTCGATTGTGCTTATAGGATACTCGTAAAATAAGTCATCCCACTTGTTCTCTTGCTCTCTTGCTTCAGCCAATGTATGATCTTTAAGCAATAGTTGAGCTTCGAGATTATGTGGTGTCATCACAGATCTTCGTTCATCGAGCATGTATCCTCCTTGGCTAAATGCTTGTTCGACGAAAACCGTTGACGCCGGGACGAAAAAAATCTCTTTTGCCATAATTGCAAGAACCGGATATTGATATTGTTTCAACGGCCACCATTGCAACAAATCGACTTCAGGAGGACCTGCATTTAACAACTCACGAGACTTTTCCTCTGATAAGTATTGATCAAGTTCATTGTCTGCGTTTCCCATTGAACTTGATCCTTTGTTTACAAAAAAATCTTGAAGTTGTTGTGCAGCACCTCTACTGGTGTCTATTCCTAATGAAAAAAGTCTATTACTCATCCTAACACTAGTTCGATTTGGAAATTTATGACCATGTGCTACTTCATATTCAATATAAAGATGTCTTAAATTCATTTTAAGAGTCTCAGTTACCATATAGAGATCCGGCAATTGTATTCTTATATCCTCCGTAAGCTGTATTTCATTTAAAAATTTATAATATAATTGTATTAACCTACAAACACCTTCATCTTTTAAAGAAGGGTCTAAACATTTTGAAATAAAAAAAATATCATGAATATTTGTAAAATATTTCAACCATTTTCTAACCATAACAGTTATGCAAGCACATAAATTCGGATTTTGGCTACAAGTGTTAAATTGACATGCAATCAAGATACATTGGTATAACACACGCGGAGAAGTAGGATAATAAACACCGGATAATTATTTAGGTGCAACTTGAAAAGTTTGAAGAAGTTGCACTAAATCATAACATTCATCCCAATATGAAGGCAATAAAATCATGCTATTAACTTCATTTGCAAAAAAACTCAAGTAACAAGTCTTTAAATTCAAAAGTAGAATCTAACATTTCATAAGCAGAATTCCACCTAGTGCACACATCAATGTTAAAACATTTACTACGTCCCGTTTTTGCTTTACAAAATTTAAGCCAAAGCCTATGCAACTTATGTCTATCACGTAACATTTCTACGGCTTTTCTCACTACAAAAATACAGCCGAACAACGACGGATTAGCGACAGCCAAAATACGGGTCGTGATTCAGCGACGGATTAGCGACGGAATATAAACGAATTTTATTAACGACGTATTTGCGACGAATCAACGACGGCACGCGGCGGGAATATCTCGCATGAACTATAACGACGTCATAACCGTCGCTGGTCCGTCGTTAAAATTATGATTTTTTTTATTTTTTTTATTGCAGACTTACTTTAGCGACGGATGACATCCGTCGTTAAGTTATAGCCGTCACTGATCCGTCGTTAAATTAATGGAATTTTTATTTTGTATTTTGTATTTAATTTAACGACGGACTATTTCCATCGTTAATATTAATTTTAAATTTATTTATTCCAAATAATTGTAACGACGGACGTTTCCGCCGTAAATCCATCGTTAAATTTAACGACGGATAGGTTCTGTCGCTATATTAACGGATTTTTATTTTTTATTTTGCACTTAATTTAACGACGGATATTAGTCTGTCGTTACTATTAGTCCGTCGTTAATGACTTATTTCCGTCGTTAATTACTTTTAAATATAACGACGAAAATTTCTGTCGCTAATCCGCCGCTAAAAATAAGATATCAGACGGGTTTCTCCCCCAAATTCACACTCTGCGCCCTAACGTACCCAACCCAAATTCCCCCCCCGCCCGCCCCACCCCAAGCCCCGCCATGCCCCGCCTTGCCAGCCGTCGTCATCGCCATCCGCCACCCCCCCAGCCCGCCTCAGCGCCTCACAGCCCACCGCCGCCCGCCTGCCGGCTCCCCCCACCCACTCCAACCGCGCCGCACTGCACCGCCTTTGCACCCATTCTGCCACGCCGCCGCCGCCGTCGTTGTCCGTCGTCGCCCATCCAGGTTATATTTCAAATTTTTGTTTATTTATATTTCAATTTTTTATTTTTATTTTGTTGATATATATTTGTTGATTTTGTTGATTTTTTTGTGATATATTATTGTGATGTTATAATATAGTGATATGTTGTTATGATATATATGATGAGTTTGATTAGGATTTAAATTGATTATAGATTTGTAATCATTGATGATGGATAAGTATATATATGAATTGGTTGAAAATTAATAGATTGTAGATTGAAAAGTTCATGTAATTACATAATATATGGTTGAATGGCATGTTAAGAATATGATGTAAATGGATTAGTTTAAACTTGTTTTGAGTTGTTAAGTGTATAATTAGGCATATGGTGATGATTTGGTGAAGTTTGGTTGAATTGGGAATGAAATGGCGATTCATTTTATAAAACTTACTTTGTCGAAATTTTGTTAGAATTGGTATATGAATAAGATGTTTTATAAGTAAGATTTGCTCACTTCATGCTTAGGTTAAGGTAAGTATATGAATAAGATGTTTTGAGTTGTTAAGTGTATAATTATGCATATGATGATGATTTGGTGAAGTTTGGTTGAATTGAGAATGAAATGGCGATTCATTTTATAAAACTTACTCTGCCGAAATTTTGTTAGAATTGTTATATGAATAAGATGTTTTATAAGTAAGATTTGCTCACTTCATGCTTAGGTTAATGTTAAGTATATCAATAAGATGTTTTGAGTTGTTAAGTGTATAATTATGCATATGTTGATGATTTGGTGAAGTTTGGTTGAATTGGGAATGAAATGGCGATTCATTTTATAAAACTTACTCTGCCGAAATTTTGTTAGAATTGATATATGAATAAGATGTTTATGTTGCCTCGTAGATAACAAACCAATAATTAGTTATGTTGCCTAAATCGGCATCAGAGGATAAAACTTATGAAACTTGAATTAGGGTTTATGTTGCCTCGTAGATAACAAACCAATAATTAGTCTATTTTTATAATTAGTGTATATTGTACAACTTATGTTGAATATGTTTAATTAATTATTTATAATTAAGAGCTTGAAGAATGAATGACAATCGTGAGTGGATATATAAGAGGTTTAGTTCGGTTGGTGGATTAAATATTGAATTTCGAGATGGACTTGAAAGTTTTATTGAATTCGCTAGTGCTCAGTTTTTATTCGCGGATGGAGAGAAAATCAAGTGTCCGTGTAAGAAGTGTAAGAATATACCTTATCAGAAGAAAGATACTGTTCGATATCACTTATCAAAATTTGGATTTGTTCCAAATTATCACACATGGATATTTCAAGGAGAGACAACCACATGTAGGGACAATGTTGTGGATTCAGATGTTATCCGTCAACCAAATACGTATCATACGATGGTAGTGGATGTTGCTGGTCCACAGTTCAACTTTGAGGAGATCGAAGAGGAGCCAAATTCTGATGCACAAAAATTTTATGACATGTTGAATGTTGCCGATAAACCTCTGTGGTCGGGTTGCTCGAATCACACACAATTGTCATTTGTGGCTCGACTTCTGAGTTGGAAAGCTGAGAACAACATTACTGAGAAGGGTTTTGATCAAATATCAGAACTGATGAAAGAGTCACATCCAGATGGAAATTGCGTGCCTGATGACTTCTACAGCACGAAGAGATTGTTGCGTGGCATGGGGTTGCTCGTACACAAAATTGATTGTTGTCCATTTAATTGCATGATTTATTGGCGCGAAGATTCTTAATTGACGAGCTGCAAATTCTGTAATCATCCTCGTTTCAAGAGCAATACTAGAGCTGGTGGAAGTCGACGGAAAGCACAAGTAGCATATAAAAAGATGTATTATTTTCCTCTAACTCATCGACTACAGAGATTGTATGCATCCAATGCTACAGCAAAAAATATGCGTTGGCATGCATCGTCGGTCGATGATGGGATCATGCGTCATCCGGCAGACTCTATTGCATGGAAACATTTGAACACGAAGTTTTCCTTATTTGCATCAGAAATTTGTAACGTGCGATTGGGACTCTCAACTGACGGTTTTCAGCCATTCGGTCAATCAGGAAAACAATATTCATCATGGCCCGTTATACTTACCCCATATAATATTCCCCCATGGCTGTGTATGAAGGAGCAATACATGTTTCTTACGATCTTAGTGCCCGGACCGCGTAATCCGAAGGAGAAGATTGATGTGTTCTTGCAACCATTGATATCAGAGTTAATAGATTTGTGGGATGAATGTGTTCTTACTTATGATATATCGTTGAAGCGAAATTTTCAAATGCACGCTGCATTACTTTGGACAATTAGTGACTTCCCTGCATACTCTAGTTGTCTGGATGGAGTACAGCTAGAAGATTAGCTTGTCCGCACTGCATGGAGTATACCGATGCTTTTACTTTAGCTAAAAGTGGTAAGCAATCATGGTTTGATAATCATCGTAAATTTCTAGCCCCTAATCACCCATTTCGAAGGGATCGAAGAGGTTTCAGAAAGAACACAGTGATTACTAACGATCCACCAGAAGCGCGATCAGGAGATGAGCTTACATCACTAATTATGGGTATGGGACTAGTCTCCGTAATGTAGATTGGCGATGATGAAATAAATAGTCGAATATCCAACGGTTTGGGCGGATGGAAGAAAAGAAGTATTTTCGGGATCTACCTTCTTCGAGTTCTCTTTTGATTCGACATAATTTGGATGTCATGCACATAGAGAAGAATGTGTTCGATAATGTCTTCAACACAATCATGAATGTCCAAGGGAAGATAAAAGATACGAGCAAATCTAGAGTATAACTTAATTTATCTTTTCTGCAGACGAGTTGACGATGAATGAATCAACAGGAAAATATCCAAAACTTCTTATACACTTGACAATCGTGAGAAAAAAGTCTTATGTGAGTGGGTAAGAGGTTTAAGATTTTCAGATGGGTATGTTTCCAACATGGGTAGATGTGTAGACATGACTAAACTGAAGATGTTTGGGATGAAGAGTCATGACTGTCACATTTTCATGCAGCGAATTCTATCGATTGCATTTCGTGAACTTATCCCACCTAATGTTTGGAAAGTCGTATGTAATTATCTTTATTCTTCAAAGATTTAACTTCTCGAAACATAGGGATTGATGATCTGTGCAGACTCCAAGAAAATATTCCAGTGATTTTATGCAAGCTTGAGCGCATCTTTCCCCCTAGTTTTTTCGACTCCATGGAACATCTACCGGTTCATCTAGCTGATGAAGCCCGTATTGCAGGGCCTGTTCAATATCGATGGATGTATCCATTTGAAAGGTACTTCTCATACATTAATATATATTTATGATATATATATATATATATATATAAAATGAATAACAACATTCGAAATTTTGTAGATACTTACGTAAGTTGAAGAACAACGTCGAAATAAAGTCGGGGTTGAGGTTCTATCGCAATGCTTACTTAGTAGAAGAAGCATCGACATTTTGCTCGTATTATTTTGATGATCATGTAAGAACGAAGTTCGAGATTTGCATCATGGTCGGCGGAGATTAGGCGCGAAGACTATCCGGATATGCTTCAAATCTTCAAGCAAGATGGCGGACCTTTTGGAAATATGTCAACGAGATATTTGGATAGTAGAGAATATGATGCTGCTCGTTTATACGTGTTGCTCAACTGTGTTGAAGTTGCAGACATTTACATGACGTAAGTGTCGTATTTTTCTCAAAAGTCATTGTTAATTATTATTATTGACTAGGATCGTAAATATATGTTGATGTAGTTTATTCATCGATGATGTGAAAAGATCAAATTCACTGATCTCTAGCTCTGATATTCAAAGGTCGATTGAAAGAGCTTCCCGCTTTGGTTTGAGGCATATGTGAGTGTTCTGATGATTATTAGTAGGAAATATTTAATATTTAATATGTACGTTTAGTCATTCTAATCGTTTGTTTTACTAATAATAGGTCAAAGATCATACTAACAACATTGTGAATCCGTTCATATTGTCTCTTGTCAAAGGGCCTTCAGCTCTAATTAAGACGTACCCAGGGTATTATATAAATGGGTACAAATTTCACACATTAGAACATGGGTCACAAAGATCAACTATGAATAGTGGAGTGTGCATTAAAGGTGAAACTTATGGTACAGACACTCAAGAACTCGATTTTTATGGGCGATTATTGGAGGTTTGTGAGTTGGAATATCCTGGGTTACCAACGAAGACCACAACATTGTTTAGATGCGAGTGGTTTGATCCTTCACGATTGGGGTTATCTATTCATTCCGAGTACAAGTTGGTTTCGATAAATCATACGCGAAGATATAACAAGTTCGAACCGTTTATCCTCGCCAATCAAGCCATTCAAGTATACTATTGTGCATATCCAAGTTTAAAACAATCTATGAAAGAGTGGTGGGAAGTATGCAAAATTAAAGCTCGATCTAATATGGAAGTCTCAGATGAGAGTTCTGCATCGATAGTACCTCCTCATTTTCAAGAGGATGCATTGTGTTCGATTACTAATGTCGTTGTGGATGATGACACGACATTAGTTCATCCTGACGGTACACTCATAGATATTGAAGAGACATATGATGATACGGATGATGAAGTTGAATTGTCAGAGTCAGAAGACAATCATACATTGGATGATGATGATGATGATGACGACGATGAATAGGGTTTGAATTTATTATATAGTATGCACAAAAAACGTTTTATTTTATCGTATGCACACAAAACGTTATGATATGTATTATTTGTGAAATTTTAATGCAACATTTTTTACCTTTGTTTGCAGATGTCTCACAGTGGACGAGGTGCCTCGTCATCAGGTCGGAGGCATCCGGGATCATATATGTCGTCGCCCTCACCTGTCGGGCTCGAAGAAGGCATGGAGGCACTGTCGCACAGCCCCGTCCCCTCGAGCAGTAGTGCAGTGCCGTCGAGGGAGGGGATGAAGAAGATAGCCATTGTGAATGGGTATGTTATCTATTGTATGTCTCAGTTAAAATAAATCATAATATTCTGATGTCTTTATTATATATATCTTGTAAATTGCAGCATTTTGTGTCCGAGCAATGATATAGCCCGCGTGATTACGGAGTCATTACGTAAATTCATGAACCACAACGGCTTCAATTGGAAAATGGTGTCTCAAGAGTTCAAGCAGATTTATTTCGATGAATTCAAGGTTCGTGTAGTTTATATACAGAGTCATTTATGTTTTGACCTTTAACACCAGTGATGTTGTAATTATATATTTTTTACAGAATTTTTTTATTGGGATGATACGCTGGACGAGGCCATGGTCTACTCCTACTGGTGTGCAAAGACCGCCGAACGCTATAAAGATCTTGTTCACAAGATCAAGCGATAGAAGGACTCGCCCAACCCACCTCCATTTATCCCTGAGCGAGATTGGGATAATTGGAAGGCATATTGGGCTCGGATAGACGTCCAAGCGAAGGCGACAAAGGCCCGTAGCAACAGAATGTCCGAGCCAGATGGTGAGGGTACTGGGATAGTCAAGCATCGGGGTGGCTCACGCTATGCATTTGAGTATGCGAGAGAGATTGTAAGTACTTTGAAGTTTTAGATATAGTAAATTGATTTAAGAATCGTGATACTTGTTAATTATTTAATTTGTTTGACTTATTTATAGGCAAGAGAGCGTGGAGTAGACATAGCAGAGGTCCAATGGGATGTAATCCAAAGGTATCATGCCACCGACGACGGGAGCTATACAGACGGGAAGGCTCGGAGTATCGCGGTAAGTATATTCGTTAGCGCAATAACGAGCATTTAATTAAATACTAATTGTACGAAATTATATTACAGAGGCAGGTTGAGGAACAGGTGACACAGTTGAGCCAATCTGGGGGCAGTGATGAGGCGACACCAGAAATTGATAGGACTCAAATTCTAAAGAATTTCCTTGGGAGCTCCTCAAAGAAAAAGAATAGGATGTTTGGAGCTGGTTCTCTATCAAGGACATACATGCAGAGCGAAGCGTCGTCTCATTCGGTAGAGAGTGCCCAACCTGCTGATTCCATAGCTTATCATCAAAAGCTATTGGAGATGAGGTCAGATTGCAAGCTGAGCGCGAGGAATACGATGCCAGATTGCTAGGCGAAAGCAGCAGCCATGAGGCATCTGAGGCCGAATCTGTTGAGTGAGGCGAGATGACGTTCAAGCCTGATTCACGATTCTTGCGCTCGCCAGAGAGGCCTTGGCGCTTCATGGACAGCTCCGCTTTCCGCATCCATGATATCGACTCCGTTTCCCCACCTCTTGATATTTTGGTTGTATTATGAAGAAACAAATATATTTTATTTGTAAAACTTATCGTATGATTTAAAATTGTTTGGTTGGTTTGATATTATATCTTTTGAAATTGTTTTGTTTGAATTGTGTTTATGATTTAGAATGATAATGTTTATCATTTTGAATTGGTTTGTTTGTTTGATATTGTACCGTTTGGAATTGCTTTGTTTGGATTGTGTTTGTTTGTAGTTGGTATGTTTGAAAATAGGTTTGTTGTTTGTTGTAAACGGCCGTCCAAAATACAAATAGAAGCTCTCCAGTTTCTGTACATTTATCGATGGAATTGCGACGGACTTGCGACGGATTAGCGACGGAGTAACGACATATTAACGACGGATTAACAACATGAAATAACAGAACAAACTGAATCTAACGACTGATTATGTCCGTCGTTAAATAGCGACGGAATTACGGCGGATTAGAGACGATTCAACGACGGATTTACAACGGATTGGTTACGTGAAATAACAAAAAAATGTGTTTTTAACGACGAACACAGTCCGTCGTTATCTAGCGTCGGATTATCGACGGACTATCGTCGAATTAACGACGGAGTTGCGACGGTCTTTTTTAGCTACGAATAAATTCAGTCATCAATCCGTCGTTAATAACGACGGATTAGAGTTATATTAACGACGGATTAGAAATCAGACGACCGTTCAAAAGGTCATCGATTAACGACTGAAAAATCCGTCGTTAGTCCGTCGCAGATATTTAACGACGGACAGAAATCCTTCGTTAAATATTTGCCAACCAGCTTTCCAACGACACCATAATTACGTCGCTATTCGCCTGTTTTTTTGTAGTGTCTAATCGGTGAAATTGAATTTTCTAATAATTTTAAACCATATTAATAATATGACATATACACCTAGTATGAAAATATTTGCCGCATAGAGTTGGATTACATGCTGCAATTAAACTTGGTACACTGGCCGTATTAGGACTAGCATTATCAAAGCCTATTGAAAATATTTTATTAGTCAATCTAAATTGTTGTAAAATTTTAATTATACATAAAGCAATATTTTTTCAACAGTATGTTTGCAATTAAACTTCTTAAAACATAAAACACGTTTATTCAAAGACCAACTTTTATCAATCCAATGAACAGTTATACCCATATAAGAATTCTTTTGAAAAGCACAAGACCAAATATCCGAACAAATAGAAACTCGATGATCAAAACTAGACAACATAGTTCTTAAATTGATTTTATATCTCTTAGCTAATTTGACAATAGTCCTAGTCATGGTTACATGTGAAATTTTTTTAGCAGAATGACAATAAGCAACTTTAATACTATTTTCAAAATGCATGCTATCGGCAAATTGAAAAGGAAGAGATTTGGTAGACACAAATTTAGCCATTACTTCCCTAGCAACTAAATCATTATACTTAAACAAAGAAAGTTCAGACGTACCTGGATTTTGTCCTTCCTTCAAATGAATTTGACTTTGTTTACCTTTATCTTTGGAAGGAGCGTGCTTTGCTGCGATATGGCGCCGATATGTGCCATATCCATTTTTCGACTTGTGCAAATATTCCTTCCCGCAAAAAATTGCAAATTGTGTACGTTTGCTCCGGGCCGCCATCTCTTCCCGGTGCTTGAACTTTTTTGAAGTAGATGGTAAAAACGTCGGAATTGGATGCTCGATTCTTCTTCGGTATTGGCATTGGGGAGCATTCGGAACCCACTTCGTTCATTTCATCTTCGAAATCCAAATCAATTGGAGTGTCGTCGTCGTCTTGTGTTGTATTGTTGTCGAAATCCGCGTCCTCCATGGCAGCAAGACGCTCCGCCATTTCCCGATCTGCAGTAATTTGATGGTCATCGTGAAGCAAGCCCTCATCATTATATTGCATCTCCATGGTTGCTCGATTTCGAATCCTTCGAGAAGGAGACGGTCCAGACGGAGTTGCTTCGTTGACATAGTACTCCTCTTGGGGATCTTGAGAAATATTAATAGCACGAGCTCGACGACCGCCTCGACCTCGTCTAATCATAGGGTTACGAGAACCAGATCCAGAAGCAGAGGCCATTTTTAGAATATTGAGAGAGTAAGGAGAGTAAGAATATTGAGAGAGTAAATAAGGAGAGTAAGAATATTGAGAGAGCAAGAGAGTAACAGTAATTCGCAAGTATGAGAGCAAGAATTGAGAGAGCAAGAGAATAACAATAATTCGCAAGTATGAGAGCAAGAATTGAGAAAGTAAGAGAGTAAGAGAATAGAAATTGGTGTGTTGAAATTGTAGGATTGGGGGTATTTATAGATGAAATGGTAGGATTGAGGGGGATTTTTGAAATTTGAAATTTGAAATTTTGGGGGGGAGACCGAAAACCGACGGTTCACACGGGAACCGCCGGTTCGGCCCGGAACCGTGTGAACCGCCGGTTCCAATTTTATTTTTTTTTGTTTTGTTTTTTGTGTGTTTTAGATGTTATTTCATGTGTTTTATGTAATAATAATTGTATTTTGATGATATTAAACATATTACATTAAAAAAATCGAAAAAAAATACATGATCCGGCGGTTCGGAACCGCCGGTTCAACGGTTCGAATTTATCGACCCGGAACCGGAACCGTGTAGGAGACGGGCCGATTCGGAACCGGAACCGTTGACCACGGTTCCGGTTCCGACCCGTCGGGATCTCGTCTAACCTCTGCCTCTCTGTGTGTTTGTTTGAGAGGTTATAACAAAAAGACTGTAAACACTAACTGAAAGTGGGGATTAAGTCTGAAATGATATCATTGTACGAACCGATCAAATTTGGGGGGGTATGTTAAAAAGATTGGAGTTGAGATTTTCAATTTATTTAACTTTGAAGTGAAAAAAATTTCGATTTTCTAAAAAAAAGGTGAAAATTTGGTCATTTTCCTCTTTTTTTTTATTTTGACAATTGCTTAGATGACTTCATTTGAATGGTACATTTAATGGTAATGCTTGCTAAAGATTAGGGTGATTAAAACAACGGTTACCACACCAATCCATCTCTATTCCATCTTACCTAATGGAGTACACAGTATTTCATCCATCCCAATATTTTTGGCTCAAATTTTTTAAACACATAGATGAAGGAGATTGTATTTTATATATAAAGTAACATAGTTCACGAAATTTAAAACATTTTTTTATGTAAAAATGATTTATTTTTTAGAATGAACCTCAATTATGGAACGGCTCAAAAAAAAAGAACCAACAATAATGTATCCATCATAATAGGATTTTTAGGTCAATTGATACAAAAAATTAAAACCATGTCAGAATAGGTTTAAACCTATAATTTTTAATCTCATATATTAATCACACTACACTAAGCTAAACACGTTAGCTATATGTAACATGGTCTATGTGCGTCTTGACTCGTCAATAGATCCGTACACTTGGATTCAAGTGCAAAATAATTTTCACTATGAATAGTTTGCCAAAATTTGCAATTTTTCATGAGTTTTGACCTATTGGAGGATCCAAGTGCAAAAATAATTTTACCCCATAGGATGTTCGTTAGCTACTGTGTCTTATTTGACCTAAAATGGTGTTTGGCTCATGTTTGCAATTTTTTATGACAGAGAGCAAACAAAAAAATTAAGGTCTACTCATATTACGAGTTGCATACATTTCTATATTTTTATAAAGGTCTTCTAAAACGAATTGCCTTCATTGAAATTCGAAAGCAGTTCAGACGGCGATTTTGTCCCAAAATAACACCACAAAAATAATTAGGACTCCGAAAGTTTAGATGATAAAGCACCTTCAACAACAATAGTTGTTTCTACTTTACAAAAAGAATCATTGAAATTCATCACATGGCAACAAAAAACACAACAAAATTCAAGACAAGAACCTCAAGACAAGCAAGAACGCTCACAGTCAAGATCACACAAGCTATGCAGATTTGTGACAACAAACGCAACAATGGTTTTAAAACATCTCAATAAAAAGTCAAGGAAGTATCACAGGCAAAATTCCAAGAAAAACATAGAAAGATCAAAAGGAACTAGGAATTAAAAGTAAACAGCCTTCCTTCCACTGATACAATCCTCACTTCAAAGGAATGAACCTCGACGAGTGAGTGGCACCGATACCGGGTCTTCCGTGCTTGACGGGTTTGTATGATATCGAGAACTCTGCAAGATAGTGGCCAATCATCTCCGGCTTGATTTCAACTGGATTGAAGGTCTTGCCATTGTACACTCCAAGGACACTTCCGATCATCTCAGGGACGATGATCATGTTCCGGAGGTGGGTTCTGACAAGCGCAGGCTTTTCACCAGCTGGGGCTTCAAGTTTCTGCAAAATCAGTAATGTGAAAACTCATTTACCAGACATGTAGGAGTCAACAAAATGACAGTTCAGTTTTGACCTAAGAAGCACTGGGACAGGGAAGATATACAATAAGATCCAGGGACGAAAATACGACAATTTCCCAAAAATTAAGATATGAATACATCCAAAATACGTTAACATTTATTTATAATATATTTTATATTTTATATTTTATTAATATTATGAAAATTATATAAACATATTCACATCAAAGACTTATACTAAATAAACAATTCTTAATAAGACATAGCTAAGATTCTTAGTGATAGGCCTAAATAAATTCTTATATTTGCTAGCCCAACAGCAAAAAGCCCAACCCAACTCCTCTTTTTATCTTTTTAAGTCAAACTCAGAGAAAGGGATCATACTCTCGCCGCTGAAATCCATCCTCTCTCAAAATTCACTTCCTGCCACCTCCAAGGAGGTTCGCTTCAGACAGTCACTGCCGTCGCACAAGCAGCACCGCCACAACTATCCTTTCTCATCCAACAGGGCGGCGTGGGGCGGGACCTGGAGGCACGATGCGACTGTGACGAGAGATAGGGAGGCGCAGGGCAGGCAAGGTGCAGGGCGGCATTAGGGTTCTTCAAGTTTGGGAGCGAGATTAGGGTTTTTCAAGTTTGGGCAGATGGATAGGTTTTGAATGTATTTAACTTTGCCAAAACGTATTTGACCGCTCACTATGCATATTTATTTGATGTATTTTAAAGTATTTGTAAAATAAAGATAAAATACATATTTTGATGTATTTCAGCATATTCGTACTGGATACGTCCCTGAAACAGGGACGGTGCCCTGATTGACATATTGGTGCTACATAGGTTTCGACAATAAAGCTACTATTACAGTGCAGTAAAACTGAAGGCGAATCATAATAACAAGAATACCACAAAAATATTGGTCGAGAAAAGTAATTTAATGCCATGGAAACAATCTAAAAAAATAAAGATCACTTACAGCCTTGCGCAACTTCTTGATCAAAGCCATTGGCTTCCTGTTCAAACCTCTCTGGAACCTGCCCATTTACGAGTAGAAATTTAGAACAAGTTCAGACCATAAATAGCATAAAAAATACCCATACAATGATAAAATTAAGCTGGATGTCAGAGTGGAAGTTCGATGCCATACATGCAGCGTACGCAATAAATCCAGCAAATCGGGCATTCAAACTGAAGAATTAGAATGTTCACAATGTCACAACACTATAATTATGCATTATAATGAAACATAAAGAATGAACTCACTATTGGATATGCATATCCAAATATCTAAGAAAATACAAATGGCTATGAAATACAAACAGAGAAATCGATTTAAAAAAATCTACATTGATAAACATGTTAAAAAATAGTATTTTATGTACAACCCACTATGACATATAGCTATCCACACTCGATAAGATTAGATATATATACTTAGCATATGCTAATAAAGTTGGAAACGGACGCTACTTATAACAATCCAAAAATAGCAACAAAAAATATCTCATATGTAATTGAATCTATTCAATGCCACTTTCAAATTTCAATTCATATCAGACAAAATAATCGGCTAAAAAAACTGATTTCCTAAGCTGTAAAAGCAACAATATATAAGAAAAACAAAATTGGATTGGTCTTTCTTCTAGCACGAGCACGGAAGACAGAAAAACTGATTTTACGATATCTAAATACCAACACAACCACTAGAAAAAAATAAGAAAAGTAAATACGATTGTACCTTCTTCTTGCGCGAGCGTTCAAGAGCTTGACGAGCTCGTCAATGGGCATATCGAGGAGCGCATCGAGATCGACGCCTTTGAAGCTGAACTTCTTGAATGTCCTCTTCTTCGGTTGGGCCGCCGCCACATCTGGATTGACATCTGCCTACGGGAACGCACACACACATACAGAGTCAGGACATACGCTACATAAGCCGCCGGAAATCGCGCGGTCGACTACGGCGGAGAAAGACATCTTACCATTGTTGCCGGTGACCGTGAGACGCAGTAATTTGCTTTGCGGCTAGGGTTTTTCGGTGCTGACAGGAGGATTGTGGTTCTGAAAATTGAGGGGTTTTTATAAATGAAGGGTGATGAACGATATCTGTCTGGGCTTCTATATGGGCATGCTTTACTGGGCTCAAGGCCCGTAATGCAATACACGAAGGCCCAGAATGATAAGTTCCAACCCATTTAACAGGATATCGCATTCTAGGCAAAATTTAATAAATAGTGATATATAATATGATCTCTCTTTATAATAACGACTGCGGGTTTTTCGAAAATAGTAATGTTGTTTTTTTTATTGCCCAAATCACAGTTCCGTTTCAGCCATTTTGTTAAATATTAGAATATTTATATAGCACTAAACTTATTTAGGTTTAATTAAATATCTAACGAGTGAATATATATGTAAGAGTTATGTTAAATTACTAAAAATTATGCAGCGATTTCTTAGTTGCAGCACTAAAATATTGGAAAGTAATATATAGCATATTATAGCTAATCAAAAATGTATTTTTTGTAAATTTTCAGGATCAAAAGATTGTAAGAGAGATGATTTGATAATGACATATCACCAAGTAAATCTAAACATTAGTTAGCTTTCTAGTTCCTATAGAAAACCATCTACTTGGTCGATCATAAGGAAACATTACATATTCCCAACTATTGCAACTGCTTACTGCTCTGAAACTACCTTCAAACATCCTTCATAAAACCCAAAATCTAGAAACTTTAAAAGCTATATATGTGTTTGCGCAATTTCCACGATCAAACTAAAATATATTGCAGAAAAGCAATCAAAATAATGCATATAATACCAACTATAAGAAATTAAAGAAACGGATGAACCCAGTGAACTGAAGCAAAATCTAGACAGAAATCCTCATACTGTTTGACACATTACTGTTTCGAATTTCAACCAATACCTCTCTCTCTCTCTCTTTTTTTATTGTGGCGAGCTTCAGTGTTTCTGCTGAATCCAAATAGAGAGAATCAGCGAGAAGTGTACGTACGGTGAAGCTGCAGCCATCATAGGACAGGAAATGCCAAGTTTCATGCACTAATGGCTGAGGTACTACATTTCATTGCATGCCCCAAATACCACAGTATATCTACGTACAACTTCGTATTCTATTTTGATCATATCTTTTAATGTTGAATCTCCAATTTCACATGATGCCAAATAAAACATCGCGAGCCCATCTTGATTTAAGATCAAATGCACATACTATATTTATGTCCATATGATGCATGATGTAATCCACGCAACCACACATCACTTTTGGCGGTCGGAATATCATAGATTAAATTAATTTTATTATTTATAATTTTATTAGTATCTAATTTGTATTTATATTTCAATCTGTACTCAAGCTTCGTGTGGTACCACTTATCTACATCAAAGTCTAGAAATGGCCCGTTCTTTGGCATATATATTCCAGTTTCATTTTCTTCGCAGAGTAGGGCCCACTTGTGCACTAAATATTATCAGGTTTGTAAGTTATTGCACAGAAACGCGAGGTTTACCCAGTGCGCACCCAAGGTAGCGGTTGCGGGTTCCCCATGATACAAAAAAAAAGCAAATGGTTTGACATAGGGTTCACAATTTTGACTTGACATGATACGAAAACATAATATGAACAAGTACGAAATTAATGAGTTAGTATTTAATTTTACAATAAACCTATGTGGCCATATTATGACTGACCACACGAGGATACTTTAGTAATTATCAATATAATTAACTTACAAAATAATAATATTAAATTATATATTAATCATTTTTACATAAATATCATTTTATAGATGTATTCTAAAAAGTGATTAAATTTATTAGTTTTAAATTTAAATTTTAAAATTAATCTCTCTCCATATATATATCATTTTCCCACACATTATGACCGATCATAATGTGGCCAAATAGCATCACTCTTAATTTATCATATTTGTGTAGTTATCGTATCAACACGGGAAAGACATGATAATTTTATATCGTGTTCGTGTCAGATCCGCGTCATGTTCGTATATCATGATAATTTTAGTGTCGTATTTGTTCGTGTTGGATCGTGTCGTTTTCATATAACCTGATAATATTTATATATTAATTGATAATATTTATATATTAATTGTTTGATTATTATTGATAAAAATGTATATTTTATTTCTATTATTATTTTTATATTTCTAATTTTCATTTGAATATATAAATGTCATTTTTGGTATGATAAAATGTATATTTGGTGTTCACTTTATCCTTCATGCTGTTAAATTTGAACTTTTTGTCCTTTAAAAGTAACTGACTCTTTTTTATAAAGTTAAAGTTTATTTGATCATGGCTAGGAAATTATCATAATCTAAGAAGGGAGCGTGTATGTAATACCCCGATTATTTAAACGCCTAATTACGATATTAATTTCGTAAATTAGAGTATTATTATGATAATTTGATTATTAAAATATCGAATAATAATTTCGATTATTGTTGGAATAATAAATTCCTATATTTTATTCACAAATGAATGTGAATTGAGAAATACGAATATGTAACGTATTTCAGCAGTATTATTTTTACGCCGATTACGTATCGATGATTAAATGCTCGTGATATTTTCTAAGTTTTAAGCTTAGAATTTAATTCCATTATTATTAGAATACATTTAATAGAGCCAGAATCGACTTTATTTCACCATTTTAAGATGAGTCGATAATTAACGTTTGAAACGTTTCAAACGTTTAGAGATGACTTGAGAAACAAGTCTAATGATCAAGGAATTATAGTATTTAAATTCCTATGATTATTTTATGTAATTAGAGTATTATTTAGCATTAAAATAATCTTTAGAATATTAAGGATTAATTATGAACAATGCACTAATTTTCGAAAACCCTAGTTCGAAAATTAGGGTTTTCTTGCATGGAATAATTTTAATAGACTTCCATGATTTAATTTATCATCTTTGACTTCATTATGTTATATACTATTAATTACAAGAAAATAAAATGTGTAGCAAACTAGGCTACAAAAGTGCCGAAAATCACACTCTTAGGTGTGAGATGAATAATATCTTTATCTTTTGATAATTCTACGCTATAATTATGATAGTGATAAGTTATTAACGATAAGATGAGTTGTAATATCAAATTGAGCAAGTGGGATGGGTATTTATCTCACATTGCCGACATAGTTGAACAATTAAAGAAAGAAAAAGGTGAAGGAATAGTATTTTATTTTATAACCACATAATATTTTTAGGATCTACACTACTTATTATTATAATATAAAATATGGACCAAAAGTCTTCCTTTTGGTTTTGCTGTGGCCGATCAAATAGGAAAAGGGAAGGAAAATGTGCTGGTTTATTTTGGACCACAATTTGAATTACTTAGTTACTAAGATAGGGAGATATCACGTAACAATTTCATTCTCTTCTCACCTCTCTCTCACTGCCGAGAGCAACCAGTAAAAAGAAAAAAAAATGTTCTTCTTCAAATTTCGAAGAACAAGCTATACTTCAAAAAAAAAAAAAAAAATCAACAAATCAAAATCGATTAAGAGGTAGATGACATTCTAACCTCTTTATATATGTAAGAAAATTTAGATTTCACCATGGTTTAAACATGAAGTGTTTGACTACTTTTGGGAGTTTTTGAGGTTTTATTTAAATGATTTAAGTTAGTAAAGTAATATGGTTTATATGATGTTAGGTACTAATGGAGTATGCGTGTATTAATGCACAAATTTTAGAAATTGGTATAGAATTTCTTTGAAAAAAATCGAGAGCCTCATGATATGGGTTTGTGGCAATTGATTATTATATGTTAATTACATATCTAGACTTAGAAGTATATCATGAGCATGATTTTGTTTTTGATGTTGATTTTGAGTTTAGATTTATGCTTATGGTAATTATATTACTGTGTGTGAATTAACACAAAATTTTAGAAACATGTCTAGTTTCTTGTTTCCAAATGACCGAACCATATGGGTTTTGGTGTAGTGGTGATATTAAATTTTATCAATATAATGAGTATAGATATGAGATTAAAGATAGTAATTTGAACATGGATAATTGATTAAGGATAATATATGAGCATATATAATTTAATTGATAATTTTGAAGCATGTTTGAAAAATTTATAAAAAAATGAGTTCTTGAGAAAATAAATGAGTTTATTTGTTTTAAACGATTATCACAGTGATTTCATGTTATAAGATCATACTATTATCTGCCTAGCACATGTAGGAATTTTTATAGATTTTTCAGAGCATGTTTAGTAATTTTTGGAAATTTATTTTGAAAAGAATAGCAGCTGTGATAGTATCCGGGAATTAATATTGAAATTTTAGAAAATGTTTGGTTATATTTGGTGAAATTTTCAATACGATGTCCAACAATATGAAATGTACATGGTAATATAGTATGCGAATTTTGAATTTTGGAAGATGTTTGAAAACTTAAGCTTACTAAATTATATGACATATAATATGTATATTTGGTGTTCACTTTATCCTTCATGTTGACTTTTGTTAACTTTGAACTTTTGTCCTTTAAAAAGATAAATTGAAATCATTTTATTGAATAACGACTCTTTTATAAAGTTAAAGTTTATTTGATCATGGCTAAAATGAAAGAAAATATTTAGTAAGCACGCAGTATTTCAAATTAAAACCTCGTGTTTATTCTTGTGATGCGAAATTATCATAATCTACTCAGATGTTGTTTTAAATGTGCAGGCGTGTAGCAGACTTACCCCTTTTGAATGCAATATATTAGTTAACTTATCCATCAATATCAACATATGTTATCAACAATTATTATTCCAAGTATAGTATTATCGCAATGTGGATATACACATTATATATCGAAATTTTAAGATTCATAGTCAATTCATGCATTGTGATCCAATATTATAAGTCTAAAGTTTTGTAAATTTCAGTTATTTTTATCATAACTAGGTCCGATAATTCATGTATGTCAGGTTGTTATCGTGTCGATATGATAATGATATGATAAGGTTCGACACGAACACAATCTGTTAATATTAAGATAAACACGAACACAAATACGACACGATTTAGACAAATACGAACAAGACATGAATACGTGTCAGGAAAATGATGATTTTTCCGTGTTGACACAATAGGATATTTATTTAAAACCTGCATTAGCTGGGTGTGCTTCTCCGCCGGCTGCCAAATACAGAGCAGCAACTGCTCCGACAACAACATTAAAAAGTTCGGTAAGGTCATTACCCAAGATAGTATATGTCGTATGAGGTCTATTTTATTAATTAATCCACAAATGAGAACAAGAAAAAAAAAAGTGTTAATGGGGAGAATTGCACCAATTCTTAACATTGCTATCTAATTTAACCCATATATTAACATGCTACTCTTTTTACCAATTTTTAATTAAAATTACAAAAATATCCTCCCTAACCCATGGCCAACCCATTTTCTGGCGGCCAACCATCCATCCCTTCCCTCTGCCGATGGCCAACCCCCTCTCTCTCCCTTTTTCCGACGGCCAACCCTCATCCTCTGCCGATGGCCAACCCTCTCTTTCCCTTTTCCGTGACCACCTCCTCCCTTCCCATCTGTTTCCGTTGCCGACCATCCTCCACTCTCGGCGACCAACCCTCTCTCTCTTTGGCGGCCAACCCTCCTTCCCCCTTCCCATCTGTTTCCCGACGGTCAACCCGCGGTCAACCCATTTTCCGACGGCCAACCAATTTTCTTTGCAATTTTGGATTGGCACGAAATAGATGGGAAGGGGAGGGTGGCCGAAAAGGAAGAGCGAAGGGTTGGCCATCGAGAGAGGAGGATGATGGTTAACAGCAGCCGAAGGCGATGATGGTTGGCAGCGAAAATGAAATGGGAAGGGAGGAGGGTTGGCCGAAAAAGGAGGAAGGGTTGGCCGCCGGCGAGGAGGAGGATGGTTGGCTCCCGGGAAACATATGGGAAGGGGGAGAGAGGGTTGGCCGCCGGGATTGTGTCTATGTGTGTGAATCCGTGTGATTTTTTATATTGAAGGATAAAATTATACAAATGGTTAAAAATGATAGCAACTTAACATATGTGATAAAAAGATAGCAAACTTAACATATGAGTTATATTAGATTTTCGTCCAAAAACAAATACTAGCAAATTAGTTGGTCGACAAAATACAAAAATTGTGAGACACAGCACCCAAAGTTCAAAAAATTCTAGAACATCATTTAAGTAAAAGTTCCTAGAAGCGTTGCGCTGCCTCTTCACGGAAAACTTCACCTCGATATCCCACAACGTGATCCTTTTCCATGACTGTCGGAAGCCGAGCAGCGGCAGCTTGATCCCGACGACTATGGTGCAAACTCACTTCGAGCAGCTCGATTTCGATGCCCGAAATGCTACCATTAGCTGCTATACAGAGTTTCTATCGTTGGCCGAAGAGATTGTAGGCGATTAGAAGGGAATTACGACCATAAGGCTTGTCTTGTTGTTGCCGTCGAACGAGATCCCATGGTAGTCAGCGGCAGCCTTCGCCAGAGTCTGACGAACAGAGGAGGAGACGAACGGTGAGCTTCTCGCCGACAGATATTGAGGGAAGGCTGGCAGCGTTTGTCCCTATTTTGCATGTTTTTATCGTGTTTTTCTTTAGTTGTTTTTGATAACTTGATTCTTTTTCGTTTATTTTTTAATATCTTTTATTGGAATCATGTTAGGTTTCGGTTTGTGCAGGGTTTTAAGCGTGTTTAAAGAATTTGGAGACAAAAAGAACCCATAGCGGACTCGGCGTAGCTGGCGCTGGGTGCATGACTTAGGAATCATCCAGAGAGCGCCCGCGTCCGACGTTGGGCGCTCGAAGCAGAGTCGTCCAGAGAGTGCCCGCGTCCAATGCTGCCTTGCTTGTAATACCCCGAAGATTTAAAGCCTAATTACGATAATTAAAATTCGTAAATTAGGGTTTCGCCGCGATAATTGAATTAGTAATTTATCGAATATTGATTTTGACTAATTATGATATAATTAATTTTTTGTATCATATTCACTAAAGATTAGTGAATCAAGTAATATAGTTATATAATTCTTTCGGCAGTAATATTTTAACGTCGATTGAATATCGAAAGTTAATATTACGTGAATTTTTCTAAGTGACGAAGCTTAGAATTACATTTCATTATTAATGAAATGAATTAATAAAGTCATTAAAACTTTATTTCGAACTTTTTGAGATGGTTCGATTGTGAACGTTTTGAGACGTTTCAAACGTCAACGTTTTCAGACGAATTGAAAAATGAGTCTAATGATCAAGGAATTATAATATTTAAATTCCTATGATTATTTTATGTAATAAGAGTATTATTTAGCATTAAAATAATGCTATGGAATTAAGGATTAGTTAAGGAATAAAGTGTGTAATTTTCGAAACCCTAATTTCAAAAATTAGGGTTTTCACACATGAATCTTTCTAAATATATTTTCCTATGATATAATTTATCATCTAAGATATATATTGTGCTATATATCTATAAATTGCAAGGAAAATAAAATGCTTAGCATTTATGCATGAAATTGCCGTGAGCACTTGGTAACAATGTGATGAAATTGCCGTGAGCATTTATGCATGAAATTGCCATGCTATGTATTAGTGTAATAGTGGAATATATTTGCACATAAAACAAGTAAATTAAATGAAAGAAATCAAGTGGGATGCATTTGGCTTGAAAGTGCCGTGTAGTTAGACTATGAAGGTGAGAAGAAAGATTAAAACACTTGATGGATTGATTTGCATTTGATAGAGTGTAGGATATTTAATTGTAGTATAAGACAAAAAAATTAAAATCCTCCCTTGGCTTGAATGTGTTTGACCGATGCATTTGTAAAGAATAAAAGTGAGGATTTTGTCCATCTACTAAATTGATAATGAATTAATTAAGCGCGTAGCATGACATTGTTGACTCAATGAAGAAAAGAAGGAATATTTAAAAAAAATCATCCTCCTTTGTGCAATGATATAGCCGTGAGTTTTTGCTTCCAAATAAAGGTTGGAAGTTTAATTGGAACTCTTATTTGATGACATACTTACATTTGTAAGAGTGTAGATCCTTATAATAGGTATAAGACAAAAAGATAAAATTCATCCTTCCTTGTTCAATTGAGAGTGCCGACACATGCAAATGAATTTAAGTGAAGATATTTGTTCCTTTAATTAAGTTGAGGTGATGTGTATTTACTAAAGAATAAGTGATGTAATAAAATAAAGTGAGTCACCAAAATATTTTGTTTTGCTTGTTGTGTGTGGACCGTGAGAAGTGTAGAGGAAAGTAAGTGTAATACTTATTCTTTTTCCTTTAGTTTTTGTGTCCTAAATGATAGGATAATTAAAACAAAGCAACATCCCTTTTTACAAACACATTACCGTGAGCATACGAAGAAAGAAATAGAGGAGTGTTCTTCTTTTCCTATCCCAAACTTTGATACAAAAATCCCTTGCACCAAAAATCGACAACGGTTAAAAGGTTAGGAATCGAACACGCTTTAATTATACGTTTAAATTTTCGATTTCCAACCGTTTGATTTTAATATATATGCTTATGTTTTTAATGCTACAAATATGATAAATTATGCTATCATGTTTGTTGTTCATTAATTATATTTAGTATGCTTAGATTGATCATATGTATTGTTTAAATTAAAAGCTAAGCATGCTTTGAATTTTAGCATGGTGATCGAAAATTATTAATGTTAAATTGTTGATGAATTAATGTTATATATTAGTAATGGAACTCATTGTGGTTTGTTGGAAATTTTTAGGAATTGTTTGTAATTATTTTAATAATTGGAATTGTAAGTTAATGTACAAATTATGTATAAGTGATATTATAACATATTATTGCTCTAGAGCATTGATTTAGTGTTATGTGAATTTATTAGAATTTTTAGAAAATGTTTGTTCATGCCTTGAAAAATTTCGAGAGGCTTAATGCTTGGTATGTTGATGTGTGAGTTGTAAATGTTGGATATTATGCTAGATTAATGATATAGAATAATGTTTAAGCCTTATAGAATTTTATAAGGATTTTAGAAAAATGGTTGCTATATATATTAAGTTGAAATGGCCGAACCTATTTAGTGTAGGAAAGTGATGCCCAATTTTCCTATAGCTAATGTATATATATATTATCGATACTATGATAATATAGAGCATTATGTGATTTTATAAGAATTTTTGGAAGAATTTTGATAATTGTATCAATGATGGTCGAGAGCTATAGTATAAGGTCTAAGAGTTTTAAATTCATTTATTCAAAGAAAATCACATATTATGTCCTTAGAATATATGTTGGACTTATTGAGAATTTATGGGATTTTATAAACATAGTATACTATGTTTACGGCGAAAAGTTATATTAAATAACGTTGAAAATAAAAAATAATGTATTATGTGTAAGTTAATTCATATTAAAGAAAAATATTTATTAAGTTTATTAATTAGCGTGAAAGATCGAGAATTAGGGTTTTATGATAAGAAATTGATTGAAAATCGATTTATATAGAAATTAGTTATAAAATATGTTAAGAAAAGTCAAAACGTTGACTTAAGATTGAACGTATGAAATACGTTGAATAAATACACTAATACGTGTAAAACGTATTAATATTAAAAGAATATCTCATTTGTGAGAATTGATTTCATAATTGAAATCATTTTTATCAAAAGACGTTAGTACACGTTCAACGTTTAACCTAAATGGTTAATATGAGATCGTAGATCATATTATGTCTCTATCGAAGTACGAGAAATTTTTAGTTAAGATGCGCGTTGAAACGACGTATTAAAACTAGTTAAAGGATGCGAATTATTACTTTATAAGTTATCAAAGTTTATTAAACTTTGGTGTTCTCGAAAAACGTAACCAACGTACTAAAATAGTTTTCACGTAAAGGTTGGACGTGGACGTGAGCAAAAGACGTGAAAGGGAACCATATTTTGATAATCGACGATCCAGGTGGGCTTTACTATACTCAAAATGATAAATGCTTATCAAATGATTTATTTACGATTCTTATTTGCAAGAAATGATGAGGAAATGATTATTTAATTACCTGCCCAAAATATTTATGTTTTATGTATGTATCATATCCATGATCTAATTATGCATATTGTTGGGTAGCTCCCACTTATGAAATTTTGAATTCGTATCCTTGTAAGTACTCACAAGGATGATTGAGAATTCGTATCCCGTCTTGGAGTGGCAAGGATTTTGTGCACTATTTTGTGATCGTGTGTCTTTGAAAGGGTGCTCGGCCGATCACGGCGTCCGGTGGGAGAGCATCCTCCCCGTGGAATGATTTATGAGATGAGATATGAGAAATGAAAGGAAATGGATATGGATCATACATACAAGGAAAAATGCTTGGCCAAGCGACGCTTATGGAAAATGACGAAAATGTTTAGTAAGCACGAGCATTTCAATTAAAACCTCGTGTTTCTTGTGATGGGCGGTGTGATTTAAATTGATAAATGTTTTGGCGTGAGTCCACTGAGTGCATTCTTATACTCAGCCCTGCATGTTTGTTTTTAAATGTGCAGGTTGAGCAGATGATGGATGGAGGTGTGTTGAGCGGTCGGAAGCCCTTTGATAATGATGTTAGAAACCTTGACTACACATCGTCATATGTGTATTCACATGCTTTTCCGCTGCAATAGAACTAAGTTAGCTTTTGATGTTGACAAATTGATCACCTTCGGATCATATGAATTCTCGTGTTAAGAATCTGTAGGTCTCTCCTCATATGTAAATTATGTATGTCTTGTATATAAAATGGTTACAGCTTCTTAGTTTACTTGAATTTAGTCCCACAATTCTATGATTAATTGTATTTCATAATCCTTGATCACTGTTCCAAGTATTAGTCATCGTTAATCCGTCCTTAGGATTAGAGGGCTGCTACAAAGTGGTATCAGAGCGGTTCGCTCTTTGAATCCAAAACCTCCTTTCAAAGTTAAGTCTAGATTGAGTCACTAAACTTCTAGAGATCAGCTGACTATGCTCAACACTCCATCACATCAAGCTCAACCGGAATGAGGTAAATGATTTCTCTTCAAAAAGTTTTGAAATGAAAAGTTGAAAGTGAAAAGGGATGAAAATAATTTTTCTCAAAAAAAAAAGAGAGATTCCCACAATATGCAGGTATGAGACTGCATATTTAAGGAATGCTCAAAGGATTCCAACAATATGCAGGTATGTGACTGCATATTTAAGGAAAACTTACAGGATTTGATTTGTGCTAAGTAAATGATTCTTTCTCAAAGTTTTGTAATAATTTTTCAAGTGAAATGAAAGTTATGAGAATTGATTGAAAGTGAAAGTTATTGCAAATGTTACAAATGAAGTTTATGTTGTGAAGTGGAGAGTGATGAGATGATGAGAAAAAGTTGTTGGTTCGCTACCAACATATGATGGTTTTGATAATGTTTATGAGGAGGATTGTTTAATGATGTTATGATGATATTGAAAGTTGTTGGTTTGCTACCAACGTATGATAATGTTATGATGATGTCATACGAGAAAGTATTGACAAAGATATGTCAAGGATGAAATGTTTGAATTCATGAAATTCAATAAAGATTTATTGTTATTAATGTTTGAAATTGCTCAAAAATTGACATTTATATGTCAAATATGATATGTTGAATTATTGAAATTCAAAGAATTACATGAGTACAAATGAGCTATGTTATGAATATTTGAATTTTATTTCAAATCTTAAAGTTGTTTATGATGATGGGTATGTTATCCCAAAAGAACGTAGACTGTTTAAGACGCATGATCTCATTTGCGAAATAACATAGGAGGATAAATTAGGAGAATTTTATTCCATCCTAAGAACAAGGGCAAAGATGGAAATAAGAACAAAAGCGATATCGAAATGAGAATCTCGAAATGAATGATGAGAAGAAATTTTTCGAGCAGAAATGGAAATGTTGTCAAGATGATAAATGTCACTATGCGATCAGTGACTTGAGTATAGTCTTTTTATTTGGACGTTCATGCGTGACGGAACTCCAAATCGACTATGACTTTTCGTTAGAAACGAAGTAGAAATGTGATCAAATAATGAATTAATGCAAGTATTGTGAATTTTTACAAAAGAAGAGACCACGATGTGGTAGAAAATTGTTGATGAGATAAATCGAAAAGTTAGTTCAATGATGTGAGTAAAGTTAGACTCGAGATCGAAAGCAAAAAGATGGATACGGGAACGAACGCAACGATTAAACGAAAACAATGTGAGTTTTCAAAACAAGAATGAATTCGGCGCGGGCTTTTCTGCACTGCGCATCGTTTTTGTTTTGACCCATTCTCCTTCGTTTGGACTCCGAATTACACATGGTTTTCTCCTACGTACTCCTAACGCAATGTAATTTATTTCTTAAGAAGGACCAAATCCCCGATTCCTTCTCCAGAATTTACAAGAATCAATTGAAATTAGTTTATGGTTTTTATAGAATGAGAACTTTACAGTACGATAAGAATCTTAGAAAGTTACTGGAAGGTAAGATTTCCAGTATTACAAGTAGAGCTATGACATACATGAGAACCTTTGATGATGACCTATTATGAGTTATATAAGGTTTCAAATTCTATTCACTACCCAATTTCTGTCATTGAGTTTAACTCTATGACCTAGTTCAAATTGAGAAATCACATGAGTTTCTCACTTTTTCTGAAGAAATTTATTACCCAAAAATATATAACGTGTTCTTTTGAAACCAAGTCCTTGTGTAACTGAGAAAATATTTGTGACGGGTCTGGCCAGCCCATATGACCAAAGAAATCTCAGTAGTCATCATTCTGGTCTTCGGACCCTAGATTCCAATTATTCAGTCCAAAGAGCATATTGATTCAATCATTAAAAGATGTTATTTTGACTTGTGAGACCGTACCTCTTGTAAACTGTCAGGATGAATTTTCTTCAAGTCTTGGAACCGATAAGTATGATGAGGGTTGACTTATCTTGTCACCTAAGTTCGAATTTGTAAAGTGATAAACATCAGGTATGATGTAGGTTGACTTATTTTGGTAACCTAAAGGTTGCAGATCAGTAAAGTGACAGACATCAAAAAGTTATGATGAAAATAAGATCTCGATGAGATGAGATATTTTCCCCATGATACACATGGATGTGATGACCCTTGATGGGCTTTTCAAAGATTGATAACAGTGAAGTTATATCTTCATGTGACTGTTATGATAATGAAATGTTATGAATGAGATACTCTTTAGCATAGAATGCAAGAGTAGAAGTAAAGGAAAGTATATGATATCCTTGGGATATAATTTCCCCTTATTATGTCATAACGAGAGAGATTACAACTTATCTTTAAGATGGTTGTTTGTCCTTAAAACCTCATTAGTAGGTTGGACATGTTTAGAGAATGGAGATGCACAATATTCTTTTAAAAGGATATACATGTAAAGAAATGATAGCATTTCAGATAATAAATCTCTCGTTTTATACCTCAATCAGTAAAATTATGCTTGAGCATAATCAATTCCAAGTAATTGAGACTTGGTTAAACCAACGATAATGAGATTGAGGAATCATAATCATTGAGATGTGTGAACATCTAGGATAGTCCTAGCATGTAGATCAAGTATGGAGGGAATATCTCTAAAGTCAAGACATGGCAATGAGATGCTTGGAGTTTAAGTTATGGTGTAAAAATGTACTACCTTACCAAGCCATATGACAATAATGACGATTCTAATCCTGAATGTAACAACCGAAGTATAATGAAAGTAATATTACTTTCAGATACCATGTTTAAGAAAAAGGGACAAAGGTCAAAAATAGCTAAAGAAACTACAAGCTATGCATTTATGAGATAGCCCACGATATGATATAAACCCCAGAGATATTGTGACTTCGATAAGTAAGGTAATTCCTTTGAAGTAAAGAAACGGATTAAGAAATAGATTCATTATTTTGAAATGAATCTTAGTACTCTAAGTTATTTTGACACAAAACGCTTATCTTGTGTGCCTTAGTAATTAACAAGCAAGATAGCTTCTATAGACTTTTGCAAAAAAAGAAATGCATCCAAGAGAACTAATGAAAAGATTCACATGGAAGGATCTTAAGGTGAATCTAATTGAAAAGATTATCCCTCATACTTTTGTGACGATCAATAAAATGGAATATTAAGTATCTCTGACATTGAAATGAAGTAAGCATAGAATGTCGAGAAAATGGAAAAGATATTTGACGTCAAGGCAAAAGTATAATACGCCCCAATGGACAAAGGATTTTATCCTATGCGAGATCATTTGATAAATCAATGAAGCTAAAGACAAATAGTGTATATCCTAAAGGATATTACAAATGATGGCACTAAATGCCAGTATAAGGATCTTCTCTTGGGAAGAGTGTAAAGTAAGGATATATGAGAGATATATTCCTAAGATCGATAAAGAGAAAAAGGAAACTGAATCATTCATACTGGATTAGGAATAAATGATAGTGTCAGATACATCGCGATCTCTACGATAAGATTAAATTATCGAGATATCAATATCAAAGATAGGTTGATATAGACCTAACCACAGAATGCTATTGATAAAAGCATAACTGTACTGATACCCGAGAGGGATATGGTGAACGAGGTAACAGAAGGCCATAGCAAGGAAGCATAATATCCCAAGGGAAAGGACAATGATATATGAAATAGATGTTTAATCGAACACACGGGAACACCGTAGACCAGAGCCTATACTTGACCGAGAATGTAATCTAACAAAACCAAGAAAGCCTGATAGGTATGAGAAAATTTCTCAGAATACCTATAATATTTTTGTTCGATATAGGTGCTTCACATTCTAACATCACACAAGTATGTGTAGAAACGATAGAACCCAATTCAGGATAAACGAATCAAGAAATGAAAATCTCTTCACCTATATGAGAATTATGACCGTCGCAGGTGTTGCTCAAACTTAGAATTGGACCTAGGATCGCCTAAGGTTCTAACAAATGATTTGGATCATAAAGTCTATGTGGGCGAGATATAATTTAAGAAATGTGTTTCAAAATGGATGTCCTCACGTGATTAGAGACATGGACATAGTCTCTCATTTGAAATTCTACGCGACGGATTTTGGATCCGCTATTGCTTAAATTTAAGATTGCTCATCTAGAACTATCTGCTAATGTATGGCGGGAAAAGAGAGTCCGACGGAAAAAGGTTAACCACAAGGCCTACAAGCATAGAACTCACACAGGCGATCGGCTTTTTATTATAAGCTGGCATAGATTTAGGACAGTTTTGGAGGAATTTTTGCACCTTTGGATGGATGCTCGTAACCATGGAATGACATATGAGGATGGTATGCAGCGACTTATTCGTCGTTTGCCAACAGACTGGCAGGATTTTGGAAAGGAAGTATCAAGAGAATATATTCTCCATGTAGAAAATTCTAAGGTTTGGACAGACTTACCAGGATTTGTCAACCGGCTCAAGTATACATATAATGCGTATGGAACGGCACCCACAAGCACTTGTCCTGGTCCCCGGTAAGTTACACAGCATGATATAAAGGAATGGTTGTACCCTAATGTTCCAAACGCCGTCCACGTCCTGTGCCATTAATTATACCTGAAAGAGATGAGAATGGCAAAAGGACGGGATCTTATCGCCCTCGTGGATTAGGGGAATTACCGTTACCAACTCAACCTTACTTTCTGATAAAAACAACACAAACTTCGGGCATCAAAGAAGAAACAGGGAGCAGTGTGACCCCTGGCTCTGTGAAAGAGATAGACCGTCGGAGATTTGAAGCAAAAACGTACCTGGAAAAAGGCAAATTTCCAAATGAGGAGTACGGTTCCGACAAAGGTCACTCAGAGACATAGAATCCTATGATAATATGAGACTTATATGTAGATAGTGGATCATGTTGAAAATGGTATGGTTAGAATGTATAAAATAAACGTAGTTTGGAATATTTTGTGAATATGTTGAAGTGGTGTCAAAATTTTGGATGTAAAAGGGACTAGACGCCATGTAATTAGTCGGCTTAATAGACCGACCCTCGTAATTAATGTATGAAAATTCCTCATTGAGGCACTTTGATGAAATATATTATATGGTTTTTATAGAATGGTATCTGATGTACGAAAACGAATTGTTCCGAATAAGATATGGTTACTATGAGATTATAGTCATGCCATTCGGACTAACTAATGTACCAACCCTGTTCATGAACCTCAAAAATCGAGTGTTCCACACGTATTTAAACAATTTTGTCTAAATCTCTATGAATGATGTTCTTATCCATACGAAGAGCGAGAAGAACATAAAGAACATCGAAGGACCGTCTTACGGACATCTAAAGCCAAACAGATTTTGCCAAGCTTAGTATTGTGAATTTCGGTTAAAGAAGAAACATTCCTCGTGCACATGGTGCCTTCAAGAGGAATCAAAGTGTGTAAGAATGGAAGTCACAACGACCTAAAATAAGATCGAATTTCTTAGATAAATTGACTATTATCGGAGATTCATGAAGAAGTCTCTAAGATAGCAAGGCCGATAACACGATACCCCAAAAGGAATCAAATTTACATGGACAAATGAAAGTGAGGCCATGTATTAATACGAGGAAGACAATAGCTACGATCACAACGACTTAGGCCACATGAATAGAATGACCCAACTCATGACTTGAAATAGCGAAGAATGGTATAAGTACCAAAGTCTTGGAGACATCACTCATATGAAATAAGTTGAGGATTCTTCACAAATTACAAAAGTTTGCAATATATCTTCTGCAAAAGAGACTTGAACACGAGCTAAGAAGAAGAATGAAGAGATGAAGGATTTTAAAGAAGCGCCGGACAATGTCATATTATCTAAGGAAATGATATATGTATTTCAAGCAATAGTAAGCTTAGAAATGAAATCATGAATAAAGCTCATGATATTCCTCATACCGCCCACCCAGACAGCATTAAGATATATTATGATTTACAAGAAAAGTTAGACAGTAAGGAATGAAATGAGATATAACCACATTGTCGAGCATTATCTCGGTTACCACCAAGTGAAGGCATTGTATCAATGAACTTATAAGAGATTATAATCGCTAGGGATACGCAAATGAAAATGGAATGACATAGCAATGAATTTTATGACGAGTTTTGCCAAAGTCATAAAGAAGAATAATCGCTTATATGGGTAGTAGTGGATCGACTCACTAAATATGTTCGTCTCGCTTATTCGGATGACTCATGGATCTGATAAGTTAGCTCAGTCGTACATAAATGAAATCGTATATTTTCAGGGGGTACCGAAACCTATCATTTCAGTTTGAGACTTCAAATTTTACCCCTAGATTTTGAACTAGCTCACCAAAAAGGAGTTAGACACGAGATTGAACCTTAACATAGATGTCCACTCGCGGACAGATGGACGATCAAAAGGACAATATGAACGTCTAAGGATATGATGAGAACATTAATGTTAAATCAAGGTGCAAGTGGGAACGTGTTGTACCACTTGTTAAGTTCACGTACGACCATAGCTGTCAAGCAACGATCAATATAGCCATATGAGGAATTATGTGGAAAGAAGTATCGACCACCACTTTATTGTAATAAAGTAGGTGAGAGAAAGTATAAGGTCCTGACAACGAAATGAAATGATCAAGATATCGCCAAATGAGGCAAAGAATAAGAGGAGTTCGTGACGTATAAAAGTCTTACCGACGACGCGTAGTTTTGAATCGCATTTTGAATGCGGAAATAAAGTTCCTTAAAATTTCTCCATCAAGGGAAATTATAAAGTTTAAGGTACAAGGAATGTTGAGATCACGGTTTATAGGACCTTACGAGATCCTAAAAGAATGATAGGCCTAGTAGCCTATAGTTTGGTACTCCCACCAAAAATTGGAGAATGTTCGTAATGTTTTTCCACGTGTCAAAGTTAAGAAATACGAATATGACCCAAACCACATGATCCATCATAATGACGTGATACTTAACTCAAATATGAGTTGTGATGAAAATCTACGACTATTTGATCGTACGATTCAACGATTGAGAATCAAGTTTGGGTCTTTAATGAAAGTCCAATGGAGAAACCATGGACAAAAGTGAATCACGTGGAAAATTGAAAGTGTTATGAGGCAAGGATACCCCATATTTTTGAGGTATGCAAATTTCGGGACGAAATTTCTTTTAAGGGGTGGAATGTAATACCCAAAGATTTAAAGTTCTAATTACGATAATTAAAATTGTAAATTGTGGTTTCGCCGATAATCAATTAGTAATTTATCGAATATTGATTTCGACTAATTATGATATAATGAATTCTTGTATCATATTCACTAACGATTAGTGAATAAAGTAATATAGTTATATAATTCTTTCTAAGAATATTTTAACGCCGATCAATATCAAAAGTTAATATTACGTGAATTTTTAAGTGACGAAGCTTAGAATTACATTTCATTATTAATGAAATGAATTAATAAATTCATTACAACTTTATTTCGAACTTTTGAGATGGTTCGATTGTGAACGTTTTGAGACGTTTCAAACGCCAACGCTTTGAGACTAATTGAAAAATGAGTCTAATGATCAAGGAATTATAATATTTAAATTCCTATGATTATTTTATGTAATAAGAGTATTATTTAGCATTAAAATAATGCTATGGAATTAAGGATTAGTTAAGGAATAAAGTGTTTAATTTTCATAACCCTAATTTCGAAAATTAGGGTTTTCACACATGAATCTTTCTAAATATATTTTCCTATGATATAATTTATCATCTAAGACATATATTGTGCTATATATCTATAAATTGCAAGGAAAATAAAATACTTAGCATTTATGCATAAAATTGTCGTGAGCACTTGGTAACAATGTGATGAAATTGCCGTGAGCATTTATGCATGAAATTTCCATGCTATGTATTAGTGTAATAGTGGAATATATTTACACATAAAACAAGTAAATTAAATGAAAGAAATCAAGTGGGATGCATTTGACTTGAAAGTGCCGTGTAGTTAGACTATGAAGGTGAGAAGAAAAATTAAAACACTTGATGGATTGATTTGCATTTGATAGAGTGTAGGATATTTAATTGTAGTATAAGACAAAAAATTTAAAATCCTCACATGGCTTGAATGTGTTTGACCGATGCATTTGTAAAGAATAAAAGTGAGGATTTTGTCCATCTACTAAATTGATAATGAATTAATTAATTGTGTAGCATGACATTGTTGACTCAATGAAGAAAAGAAGGAATATTTAAAAAAAATCATCCTCCTTTGTGCAATGATATAGCCGTGAGTTTTTGCTTCCAAATAAAGGTTGGAAGTTTAATTGGAACTCTTATTTGATGACATACTTACATTTGTAAGAGTGTAGATCCTTATAATAGGTATAAGACAAAAAGATAAAATTCATCATTCCTTGTTCAATTGAGAGTGCCGACACATGCAAATGAATTTAAGTGAAGATATTTGTTCCTTTAATTAAGTTGAGGTGATGTGTATTTACTAAAGAATAAGTGATGTAATAAAGCAAAGTGAGTCACCAAAATATTTTGTTTTGCTTGTTGTGTGTGGACCGTGAGAAGTGTAGAGGAAATTAAGTGTAATACTAATTCCTTTTCCTTTAGTTTTTGTGTCCTAAATGATGGGATAATTAAAACAAAGCAACATCTCTCTTTTACAAAAACATTACCGTGAGCATACGAAGAAAGAAAGAGAGGAGTGTTCTTCTTTTCCTATACCAAACTTTGATACAAAAATCCCTTGCACCAAAAATCGACAACGGTTAAAAGGTTAGGAATCGAACACGCTTTAATTATACGTTTAAATTTTCGATTTCTAACCTTTTGATTTTAATATATATGCTTATGTTCTTAATGCTACAAATATGATAAATTATGCTATCATGTTTGTTGTTCATTAATTATGTTTAGTATGCTTAGATTGATCATATGTATTGTTTAAATTAAAAGCTAAGCATGCTTTGAATTTTAGCATGGTGATCGAAAATTATTAATGTTAAATTGTTGATGAATTATGTTATATATTAGTAATGGAACTCATTGTGGTTTGTTGGAAATTTTTAGGAATTGTTTGTAATTATTTTAATAATTACCGAAAATCTAGTTGGAATTGTAAGTTAATGTACAAATTATGTATAAGTGACATTATATCATATTATTGCTCTAGAGCATTGATTTAGTGTTATGTGAATTTATTAGAATTTTTAGAAAATGTTTGTTCATGCCTTGAAAAATTTCGAGAGGCTTAATGCTTGGTATGTTGATGTGAGAGTTGTAAATGTTGGATATTATGCTAGATTAATGATATAGAATAATGTTTAAGCCTTATAGAATTTTATAAGGATTTTAGAAAAATGGTTGCTATATTAAGTTGAAATGGCCGAACCTATTTAGTGTAGGAAAGTGATGCCCAATTTTCCTATAGCTAATGTATATATATATTATCGATACTATGATAATATAGAGCATTATGTGATTTTATAAGAATTTTTGGAAGAATTTTGATAATTGTATCAATGATGGTCGAGAGCTATAGTATAAGGTTTAAGAGTTTTAAATTCATTTATTCAAAGAAAATCACATATTATGTCCTTAGAATATATGTTGGACTTATTGAGAATTTATGAGATTTTATAAACATAGTATACTATGTTTACTGTAAACGTTATATTAAATAACGTTGAAAATGAAAAATAATGTATTATGTGTAAGTTAATTCATATTAAAGAAAAATATTAATTAAGTTTATTGATTAGCTTGAAAGATCGAGAATTAGGGTTTTATGAAATCGATTTATATAGAAATTAGTTATAAAATATGTTAAGAAAAGTCAAACGCCGACTTAAGATCGAACGATGAAATACGTTGAATAAATACACTAATACGTGTAAAACGACAATATTAAAAGAATATCTCATTTGTGAGAATTGATTTCATAATTGAAATCATTTTTATCAAAAGACGTTAGTACACGTTCAACGTTTAACCTAAATGGTTAATATGAGATCGTAGATCATATTACGTCTCTATCGAAGTACGAGAAATTTTTAGTTAAGATGCGCGTTGAAACGACGTATTAAAACTAGTTAAAGGATGCGAATTATTACTTTATAAGTGATCAAAGTTTATTAAACTTTGATGTTCTCGAAAAACGTGACCAACATACTAAAATAGTTTTCACGTAAAGGTTGGACGTGGACGTGAGCAAAAGACGTGAAAAGGAACTATATTTTGATAATCGACGATCCAGGTGGGCTTTACTATACTCAAAATGATAAATGCTTATCAAATGATTTATTTACGATGCTTATTTGCAAGAAATGATGAGGAAATGATTATTTAATTACATGCCCAAAATGTTTATGTTTTATGTATGTATCCTATCCATGATCGAATGATGCATATTGTCGGGTAGCTCCCACTTATGAAATGTTGAATTGTATCCTTGTAGTACTCACAAGGATGATTGAGAATTGATCCCGTGCCGGAGTGGCAAGGATTTTGTGCACTATTTTTACGACTGTGTCTTTGAAAGGGTGCTCGGTCGGTCACGGCGTCCGTGGGAGGAGGCATCCCTCCTGCCGCGAATGATTTATGAGACGAGATATGAGAAATGAAAGGAAATGGATATGGATCATACATACAAGAAAAATGTCGCTGCGACGCTTATGGAAAATGACGAAAATGTTTAGTAAGCACTAGATTTCAATTAAAACCTCGTGTATTACCGTGATGGGCAGCAGGATTTAAATTGATAAATGTTTTGGCGTGAGTTCACCGAGTGTATTCTTGTACTCACCGCATGTTTGTTTCTAAACGCGGTGTCGAGCGGATGATGGATGGAGGTGTGTTGAGCGATGGAAGCCCTTTGATAATGATGTTAGAAACCTCGACTACACATCTTCATATGTGTTCACATACTTTTCCACCGCAATAGAACTAAGTTAGCTTTTGATGTCGATAAATTGATCACCTTCGATCATATGAATTCTCGTGTTAAGAATCAGAGGTCTCTCCTCATATGTAAATTATGTATGTCTTGTATATAAAATGGTTACGCCTTTAGTTTACTTGAATTTAGTCCCACAATTCTATGATTAATTGTATTTCATAATCCTTGATCATTGTTCCAAGTATTAGTCCTCGCTAATCCGCCCTTAGGATTAGAGGGTCGCTATATCGCTTCCGCCACGGGGCTCGAATGAAGAACGCCACATCCGCTACCGGAGCGCAAGTGTAGCGCTCAAAGAGCACCCGCCCAAATACAGGGTGCGTGAAGCGAAGTCCAGCCGAAGCCCGTGATCCGCGCCGCCTTGCGTCCGCACCGGGCGGGCAACTTTCGCCATAGTTTGAGTGCGCCCGTCCGACATCTGGCGTAAGGCCCCTACAAGGAAATTTCGACGACTACATATATGTTAAAAACACGCGTGAACCCTGCTTCTTATCCATTGTTTTAGCCTCCTTCACGAATTTTCCCTCTTCCAAGTTTTTTCCTTTATTTTCTTTTGCACTTGTTGATTCAAGAATATTTGATTGAAGAGATTCATCAACGACATTGATATTGTAAGAATTATTATATCTTTTTCGTTGGATTGTTGAGTTGATAATTTCTATAAATTTTATTTGTTTGATCCGTGAGATGAACATGAACTAATTATCTATTTAGGGTTTGTGTTTCAAATTGATTGATTGATTGTTTGCATTGATATATTAAGTATTCCAATTGAATTATAGGGTTTGCCTTTGAGTGATTGGCCATCATTGAATTGTTTATGCTTCAGGTGAGATCGAGAGATTAACACGTTGCATCCGTACAAATCAGTTGAGTTATACTTTACCGGAAACGAGTAATCTAATAGTTTATTTGTTTTTGGAATTTTATAACTTAGGTTTAATATATGGGGACGACAGTTTAGGGTTTAAATCGAAAGGTAGAGGATTGCACGAGTAGGTAAATTTCTTAAGCAAACATTAATTAATTGATCAAGGCGAAGAACCTAATACCCTAATTATCCTCACATTCTTGAATTACTCTTTTGCAACTGAAATTGCTTATAGCTCTTAGTTTGAGTTTTCCATTGTTTCAATTTACAATCTCTTTATTTCAGTACGACCTCCAAACAAGTTTAGGATTTAGATTTACTGTTTTAATCGTAACACGCCATAAGTCCTCTTAAGTCTTCCTTGAGAGATACGACTTAGGTTGACCTCACTACATAGGCCTCGTACTATTATGAACGACTTAGAAGAACAATTTGATCGAAACAGTCCCAACCGTTGGCTGACGGCGGATCTGTAAATTGGGAGAGAGGCCAAGAGATTGAGAAATGAGATAGGAAAATAAAGGATATAAGTCTCCAAATTTCCAAACAAAACCCTAACTAAATGGTAAATAACAATAATACTAATAATAATATATTAACCGAATTAGACGAATCCGAAACAAAATTATCGTGTCGTTACACGAAAATGATTAAGACTTAAATACTAGCTTGTTAATTTCGTACGTGTTTGTGTCGTATCAAAAATTAACACCTCTAACTATAACGTTTATAATCATTAATATCAGAAAAAAAGATTGAATATTGTACATCATTAGGATAATATTTTTATATTGAAAGCAGTCTGGCCCTTCCAAATAACGGTAACTATCACAAGGCCTCTGCAAATTGATTATAGTAAGATATGTATATGGAACTGCATTTTTATAGTAAGATAGACCTCAAATTAATATGACAATTAGAAATATATATATATATATATATATATAGGGAGGGTTAACGTGAGAACCATTTTTATCGTGAGAACGTGAGAACCAAAAATAATGAATTCACGGTGAAAATTGATGAATCCGCTGAAAGTTATCAATCCAAAAAATAGAATTTTAGCCCCTCATGGATTCGAACCGGGTGAAAATTTCTAAATTTTGAATTCATTATCTTTCTCGACGGATTATCAATTTTCATAACGAATTCATTTGGTTCTTAGTTTTAGATAACAATGGTTTTATTTCAACCAAACTCTCTCTCTATATATATATAGAGGGGTTCAAATAAAAATCATTTTTAATGTTAGAACTAAGATTCACAAAAATTTGATATGAACAAAATGAATTCGTTATAAAGTTAATGCATCCGTTAAAAAAATTAATGAATCCAAAAATTTGAATTTTCATCCAGGTTTTAATCACATGAGAGGTGAAAAAATCATATTTTTCCTATGAATTTATTAAATTTCACAAAGGAATTTATCATTTTATCACTATAAAATGATTCATACCCTAATCCTCATATATATATATATATATATATATATGGGATGGTTCACGATGGGAATGCAAATATTGGTGAGAAATGAGAATGCAAAGATTTAACGATAAAGTTGTTGCACTAAATATATAAATTTGTTGCACCAAATTTCGGCAACAACTTTATATTAAGTGCTACACTTTATATGTTAAATTTGATGCAACAAACTTATACATTTAGTGCAACAACTTTATACGCTAAATGTCGATTCTCATTTCTCACCAATATTTGCATTCTCACGTGATCCATCCCCTATATATATATATATATATATATATATATATATATATATATAAGTCTCTATGAAGGTTGTCCAATCAAAGGTGTTTCACCTAGACGAGACATCATCCTTCATATTGTCGCATTAAACCCAAACTTTGAGTTGCTTTCACCATAAAGGCTTTAACAAGATGGAATTGCTAATTAATTTAGCTATTAATTATATAGGGCCCCAACTTATATACCCAACTTGTGTAATATATGTACCACTCATACCCAATCTAAAAATTAACTACAGCCCATACCCAAACCTATTAAACAACTATATTTTGAGTCAAAACAGTACAAATAAATTTGCAGAAAAGACAAAGAAGACAAGTGATGTGAGATGGAATTGATTCTTTAACAAATTAAAGTTTGCAAATTACATGCAAATTAAAGTCTCAAACTCCCAAACTCGATTAAAGTCTCAGGCAAATTAAATCCATTTTTGCGATTTCATGTCGACCGAGTTTGGCAAATTAAAGTCTCTGTAATATATCGCTTCCGAACATTACATTCTCACTTCTTCTTCATACAATTTTCAAAAATTTCGAGAGAGAAACAACCCGTGAAGAACAATTTTCGTAAATTTGGAAAGATAAGAAGAGAATAACCCGTGAAGAACAACCCGAATTTCCTGCATTTCCATTTCCATTCCATGAAGAACAACCCGAATCAATAGTCGAGCTTGAATATTACTTCCTGAGGTAATTTTTCAATAAATACATACAATTCGTTGTTTCGGTCGACTAAAGCTTGTTTTCTGGTCGACGAAGTTTCTTTCCTACGATCAAGAGAAGACTTCCTCGATCGGAAACAAGCTTTACTCGACCGGAAATAACAAATTGTTTCAATATATACATATTAATCGTTGTTTCGGTTGACGAAGTTTCTCTCCTGGCCGACCGGAGAGAAGGCTTCCTCGATCGAAACAAGCTTTACTCGATCGAAAATAATGAATTGTTTCAATATATACATATTAATCATTGTTTCCTGTCGAGAAGCTTGTTTCCGATCGACGAAGCTTCTCTCCCACGATCGGAGAGAAGCTTCACGACCGGAACAAGCTTTATTCGACCGAAACAACGATTAATATGTATATATCAAACAATTGCTTTAAAGGCTGCTCCGATCGATATCAATTTAATTTTCTAATAATTAGTTATTAATTGAATTTTGTAATAATTATGTGCTGAAACCATATTTTACCCGAACGAGTGACAATATGGACTTACCGGTATGTTCTCGTATATTATTTTAAAACAATATAGTTATGCGATTTTATAGTATGTATATTTTGATAAATATTGCTAAATGTGATCGAATAATACGAGTAGTTAATTTTGGATAAATATTGCTAAATGTGATCGAAACAATATAGTTATGCGATTTTACAATACGGCTTCAATAATATGATCGAATAAATAGTGTTTATGGCTTGTATGTTTTCGATTGAATGAGATATTTGTTTTGGCTTGAATAATGTGATCAATATGTAAAAACTCTTTATCCATATTATCATTTGAAATTTCAACTTGATTAGCATTGAATTAGTCTCCTACGATTCGATAATGACAATTAAATATTTTTCATTATGCTTCTCAATTATGTTGTAGTGGATATGTAATAATTATTGTAGTAATTTGTTGGTTTATCAGACGCTGTGTAATATGTGGCATTGATATAATTGTAGGTCGATCATGTTTTCTTGAGGCCTACTACGATAAATGTTATGACGGATGTAAAACTTATTATAGACTGATTATTTTAAGTATATTAAGAATGTCTTGCTAGATAAGGGCTAACAGTTGCTAGATATGTTTAGGGGGTTGCTTTGGTCATATGATTGATCGATTCCTAGCCCAAGTCTAGTTCTGCCTTTACACCATATAGTCTCCGTCAAATAGAACCTACGAACCGAAATGTATTTTTCATCAATGGAAGAAATATATGTTTTTCATTAGAGATTATGCTCTAGTCACCGGCCCGCACTGGGTCATCATCATTCGATCCCACACAAGACTACGACTTGAGCGACGCTGAGGTATATAGCTTTTTACGGGGGCACATGATTACATTAAGAAATCTATTAGATATATTTTGTAGTAGTGATTTTGATGATGTAGATCTTAGTCACTATTTACGCAGACCCACGTTATTTTCCTCTATGGATTCAGATTTGGGCACGAGACGGAAGGTAATAGCTGATTGGGTTTGGGCATTGGTCGACGATCCGAGGCGCTTTGCCGATTTCCGTGGGGCATACAGCTACCGATATTGAGATATTATACGACGCATTGTCAACCTAATGCTCGCACCACTTTTACGGACCATCCCTGCACTATATGTTTGGTCACCGAGATCATACCGCACTTGGGACGATAGTTGGGAACTATGTCAACCCCACAACAGATCCGAGAGTTGAGGTGAAGTTCAAGAGTAGGCTCATCGCAGCCTTTACAACCACTTTTGAGCAAGAGGTATCAATTTTATTATAATTTTAAATCATGTATGAGGTATTATATTTATTAGAATATTAAATAATATCCTTCAATTTATTGTAGGTCGATTATCATCTCACAATGATCGAACCCGACTCATTCGAGGTAACCACCATTTATCAAGGCCCGCCTTCTACCCTCTCCACTCGATGTGAATTTTCCGACACCGTCAAATCTTTGAGGAGGGACGGCGCCCCGCTCGCCGTGGTGTATCGTGGTGCCGTGATGCCTCGACGAGACATCGAGTTCCTGTGAGGGCTCCACGCTTGTTCGTAATCCCGATCTTCGTGGTCTCCATCAAAGCACCCTCGAGCCTTCACCTTCAAGACCCGGCCATAGGACATCGTCACCGAGTTTGTCGAGATTGCGGTTGTTGAGGAGCCGCAGCGCCATATGTGATAGCCGTCCATCCGCTGAGAGACGGATACGGGAAACATGCCGCAGCCTTCTTCTTCGATCGAAAGGTGGTGAGCACCCCGCCGCCTTAGTTCCGCTGATCGTCGTTGGATCCGTGAATCTATTCGGATTCCATTCGGAGAGTGAAGACAGAGCAAAGGCAACGATCGAGAAGTCTATCAAGAAAAGTGGATTCCAAAGATGAAGAAATAGTTCGAAAGTTTATTAGAGAAGACTCGATGTGGTTGCACACATAGAGATGATACATATACACCCCCATCTCGGCCCGTGAATCTTCCAACGACGACCACGACGATGAGAGGTGGAGGTGAAGGTCAGGAGCAACAGTCAAGTCCAGATGTCCCCCGAGACAGTGGACATATTGAGCCTACCGAGCCACCTACTTCACCCTCTGATACCCCACCCCGCTACTCTCCCCAGATCCATGGTACCGCCCCGAACTCGATCTCATCATTCCATGCCGGATCGGACCTATTTAGTGATCCGACGCCTTAGAACGCCGCGAGGCGTACTTTCAGCCTATGCAAAGAATGCTGGAGCAATAGGTAACTATTAAGTCTCATATTCGCGCTTTATAGTATTTCATTATATTTGTTATGTTTTTCATTTTACAAATGACTCATATGCTTAAATGTTTCAGTAGTTGGAAGTTCTTGAGAGGTGAACGGGCACGAGACCTTCTACCGCACCGAGGTCACCGATGTTAATAGCCCGATCCCACGTCCAATTCCCGATGTATTGATAAAGTACGAGCGTTTCGACGAGAAAGAACGCAGCTTGTGATTGTTCGGGTCTCGATCACAAATCCATGTTTGATTTTTCTTGCCTCGAAATGCCGAGAGGCCTTTTGATGTTCGTAAGTACGCTTTATACAATATGCTTCGCTTTTGAAGTACATCGCCTTATATCGATATGTATCCCTACAATAATTTTGCAGATGGTCGATCTATTCATGATGCATTTGAGGATGAGACTCGCCGGATCGACATATTGACGGGTGGATTCTCATAACACAATCATCCTTGATATTGATTTTTCGTAAGTATTGTGTCTTTAATACAATCAATATATATTATATATGTGTAGTATCCGAATTAATTAATTTTAATGTCAATAGATGTTTCGCAAAATTCATGGTCCGAGGTACACGCAACGCTTTAGCTCTACATTCAAGACCCGTGAGGCACCATTGATCATTACCCCGAGAGCATTGTTTACATGGCAGCCACCAACCGCATTGGACGGCATTGTCCTCGCCTTTGTCATTATAGACCATGGTTACGTCACGCAGTAACCTATTTAATACAATAAGTTGCAAAATTAAAATTTCCTTGTTTATTTTCTAAATATTAATTTTATAGATCATCATCTCATGCATTATCGAGCGGAGTTTCGTGATATGTCGCGGATATGCACTCGGTCATTGCTTGTTGCTTGACTCGCAACGTCGCGATGGACAATGATCAATCGATGCGAGGATGATGGACTTCGTGCCTCGAATAGATTATTGCGCCGCTTTCGATCTTCTCTAGATGGTTCGAAAATAACTCCCACCAAATACCACCATGGAACAATAATGCGATTATTACACCACCAATCTTCGAGGTATTTGAACAGACGACGATTTCAGTTGATGGTCCATTTGCATGCACGATCAAGAACGCCTTATTTCGGGTTCACCGAGCATTCAATGGGTATGTCTAATGCTTTAGCATATAGAAAGAAGATAGGTGGAAGTATATATGAGTTATGTGAGCCATATACGGTTTAGAGTGCCGAGAGCGAGAGGATGATGATTACTTTATATTATCTCATGTAATAGATCTTCATTACAATGTCAATTCAATGGATTAATTTCAATTTCAATTTCAATTCAATTCAATTCAATTTCCTTTAGTCAGTATAATCTTCAATAATAATAATAATAATAATAAAAAATAATAATAATAATAATAATAATAATAATAATAATAATAATAATAATAATAATAATGTATTTACATGAATAATTGTTTTCATTACAATGTAACTGCCTCGACAAGTAAGGACACTCCGACGAGTATGAGATTGCTACACACAAGCTACATGTCCGTGGTGCACGACTTCTACTACTCGATCCCACTTCTATCGATGACTATATCGACCCACTTTCGCCCCAAATTGACGGACTCTATTAGGAGGCATAACCGTAATTCCAAAGAATATCCGGAGGAATGTATCCAACTAGACGTGGGTGAACAGATTGATCCGATACGAGTATGCTTCTGTTAGCTTTTGCGGAATGGTAGTACCCCCACATAGTTAGATATATGGTGACCTTTATGACTAAAAATTTATATAATCAATTATATGTAATTGAATCAATTTGATCAAAAAATTTAACATAATTAAACTTAAATTGCACCATATAGTCGCAAAGATGAGAACACCAGATCATATCCATATCCCACTCCAAACACGAACACGATCACGTATTGAGATTCACTCAATGTTTTCTTCCGTGCTCGACTTTGAAAGTGGAGTCCACGAGGGCACTACATCGTATCTCGCGTGATAGTTCCATCGATACCATCATCCACGCTACCGCTCGTGGGTCAATTCACCGCACCTCTTTCTTTGCCGCTCGTGTCTATCATCGAACCATTTTCTCAGAATGTGACGGATCGCCTCAATCATTGAGCAAATCGACAATCGCCTAGCCCACAATAATCGAGAATCGAATGATTCGGCAATGTTCGATGTCATAAAACCGTAGCGCCAATGTGGCAATCGTGATCTAGCCCACTTCTACACTCCAACCTCCACCAACTCGTATATGTGCCACTACCATCGCCTTCACGAGACTTTAACATAGTCATCGCTTTTCAAAGTATGCATCTTGCACGCATAAGCGGTTTTCGAATAACTTTATGGATGGTTTCCCACGGGTGATTTTTTTCACAGATGGTAGTAGCATAATCCGTGTGTCGCATCGTAGTACACACTTGACCGCATTCATTATAACGACACGGGCATCTCAAACAATCAACATCTCGGATTTACAAGTCGCTTGTAGTCGAGATGTAAACCAAGTCCATGAGACATCATTCTCGATCGACCAATTCCATAAGCTAATGGAAAACTTGCTCGTTGCCGCCCTTTGTCACGACAACGAATATGCCTTTATTGCGCCCTTCAAGCGCGCATCATCCATCGCAATCACGGGTCGAGGCACAATGTGTACGCCTAACTGCATGAACCGAGCACGACAAAGAGGTGACGAACCACCATCCGATCCAATATCCAAGTCACCATCGAACCGGATTGCTCATCCGTAACATATGCAGATAACTCGGTAGTAGCTGAAATGATTCTTCATGTCCACCGTGATATCATCTCGATCGTCCTATTACGGCTCGCATTGCTACACTATATGTAACGTACACCGTGACTACCGCAAATCGCCCATAATGGACCTCGGCTTTAGCACTTCACCCTCTTCATGGATTTTTCGTGATATGTATGCCGCAATTATACGGGCATTCACCTTCCTTATCCGATATTCACTAGTTCTCGCGCAAGTATGTATAGCATCAAACTTATGGACAAACCAAAATCCACCTTGCCACGATGCACGTAGTAGAAAAGGACATCGATTATGATATCGACATTTGAATGTAATCCTCGAATTATCGGATCGAGGAATAACAAATTCTACCGATGTTTCAAATGTCATACCACACGGATATCTTCGCTCACCCTTGTCAGTCAAGATGGAACCTTCGTCACCATCGGGTCTCGGATCCGAGTCCGAGGACGAGCAAAGAGATTAATCAAGCATCACGAGGGATAATATGAGGACCAGCCATTGCTCATCTCCTCAACTTCTTCCGATCTAGCCTCCTCACGCGCATGCGTGTTACTCGCATAATCGTAGATAAGCTTCCCGAATCCACCCTCTCGACGGATCCATGCGCCAAACTCTACAAACGAGCCATAGCTCACCAAAGCATCTTCTTCCTCTTCATCCGACTGCTTCATCTTCTTCTTCTTCTTCAACGTAGTCTTCATCATCGCCGTCCTCAACAAGTGTATCACCGTTGCAAAGATATGTCGGGAAACGTAATCTGGACGGATCCATGTGTTGCGGCATATATTGAGATGTATCAAGATCAAACCAATCGATGATGCAAATTGTTGTGTAAACGACGATCGAACAATATGTGTTGGGAAGGCAAACATATGTTGACGATGATGGTATCTCAAACGAAGGTCTATATAGTTCTTGCTCCGATTGGGACGTGTCGGCATCGTGAGTCACATAGACCTCACGTCAGCATCATGAGCCAATCGAACAAGTTGATCATCATCACCAAAACTATTTTGACAATTCTACCACCCGAGATCTCGATAGATAATGCAATGGTAGGTTGTATCGAATCTAATTTCCCAACATAATTTGATCAATCATATCGATGAACTCCGAGATAATTACATTGTCCATTCGAACAAAGATATTTGATCGATAATTTCAATGTAACATAAAGAAGGATCTCGGTGCTCCATATCTAACAATAATGCTCTTCCATCCCTACCTCTATAACAACAACAAGATTACATTAGCGTAAATATACATTCTTAATATGATTTTTCTAATGTATAAAACAAATATACATTCTTAATGTTTACACTAAAATTATCGCTACAATAAGAAAAAATAGCAATCTAATCAAAGTCTAATTAAATAATTAAAGTCTCTTACAATAAATTAATTAAAAGGGGACTTATCTAAACGAATTATGTCGGACTTATCTAAACGAATTATCAAATAATTATATCCAATTATCTAAACGAATTATGCAATAATTATAAATAGCAGAAACAATCGAATTATCTAAACAAATAAACAAAACAAATGTAAACAAAATTAACAATAATTAATCTAAACAAAATAATATCATAAACAACAATAATTAACGCATGAATTAATTAGTCATTTACATCATAATTATTTACCATCAAAATTAACATGGCGTTTTTGTAATCTAAACGAATTATGTTAACTAAATGATCATATTACATTTTGATTTTTCTATGTTCACAATTGATATACGATTTATCACATTTTTTTTAAAGAATGGGATATAAAAACAATTATTGATTTATACTAAAATTATCGCTAGAATCAAATTAAGAAAAAATAATTAAATAATTAAAGTCTCAATTATAAATAATTAAAGTCACAATTATAAATAATTAAAGTCTTTTACAATAAATTAATTAAAAGGGGACTGAAATAAATAATCGAATTATCTAAACAAAATAAATAAAATCTATACAAAATTTGATAATTAGTATTCTTCATCCACCAAAACGTGCATCGTTTTTGGTGGCACGAGTTTTAAGAAAAGCAGAATGAGTGTAAAGTAAATGTGTATAAAACGTGTGTCATTGGGATAATAAATGAATATATTAATGGATTGTGAGTGTAAAAGGGTGGACCATGAGTGTTTTTTTTTGTAAATAAGTGGATAAGTTGAGGGTAAAAATGTAAAGTTAATGTTTCTAAAAAAGGAAAGTGCACATTTTTGGTGGACGGACCGAAAAGGAATTAAATGCACGTTTTTGGTGGACGGAGGAGATTAAATTTACAAAATATTTCCTTCATTCCGCCGATGATCCTTGATTCCGCCGACCTAATCAATGAATCAATTACAAAATAAATCGACACATAAAAATCGATACTTTGTCGATGATCCTTGATTCCTACGACCAATTTGATGTTTCCTACGATCAAATCAAGGAATCAATTACAAAATTAATCGACATAAAATCGAAAATTCGATCGATGATCCGTGATTCCTACGACCTAATCAAGGGAATTATCGATCAAATTTTGATTTTTATGTTAATTAATTTTTGATTCATTTATGTTTTTTTTAATTTTCGTTATATTAATAGCTTATAAATTGAAACCCATAAAATCATATAAAACATCTAAGTTCATCTACACGTTAATCTAAAATGCATAACTTAATCTAAATTAACATATACATTAAAATACTCACTTAAATATAAATATGTACGAGCGATTATCTAAACGAATTATAATATCCAATTATCTATACCAATTATGCAATAATTAATTATCTAAACGAATTATGCAATAATTTATCCAAACCAATAATCAATAATAAATCTAAACAAAATTAACAATAATAAATCTAAACACAAATTAATATCTTAAACAACAATAAATTCAAAAAACGGGTCAAAAATAAATAAAAATTCGAATAACTTACTTGTTGAGACATAGCTGCTGGGATCTGGATTGAAGAAATAAATTTGAAAATTTTGAATATAAAACCGAAATGAACCAAAGAAAATTAGAGGAGCAAGAGTAAGAGCAAATTGTGAATACTTGAATTTGTATTTGTTACCGATTGATTGTATAAATAGGAGAGAATTGGTTCAATTATTGATGGTCAAATCTTTCTCTCTTTTCAAAGAATTTTTCGCAATTTTTCAAAGATTTATTTGTCTTCTTCAATTTTTCTCGCAATTATAGTCGTAAGCTTTTACTTTGTAGTACTATTTTGTGCAAGATTAAATTAATCAGAATATGAAGGATAATTTCAATATTAAATCTTTCTCATAATTAATAAGTTGTGTGATAATTTCAAGATTTCAATATTTTACAAAATTTCCATCATAGATTACCTCAGAATATTAATTTAAATATCATACATTCATTTTAAATTAATTAGTATTAAATTAATTTGATATATCCTTGTTTCCTATCGAAAATTACCGATTCCTACCGACCTTTGATGTTTCCTATCGATCGGAGACAAGAAGTAATAATTATTATTAAATTCAATGATTAATATCAACATAATTTAATATGTCTCTAAACATATTAAATTCCGAATTTAATACTAATCATGCGAACGGAATTTAATACTAATGTCTCCTGAAATTTAATATATCAATATAAATTTAATACTAATCATGCGACCGGAATCATGCGACCGGAATTAATACTAATAAAACTCCTGAAACATATTAAATTACATTCCATTCATTCATTTAATTTATGTAATTTAAATTTTATGTTTCCTACAAATACACACTTTCTCGTCAAGTACACACTTTGACCGAAACATAAAATTTAATTACATAAATTCTTGACCGGAAACATAAAAGTGTGTATAGGACATAAATGAATGGATGGAATTTAATATGTTTCCGGTCCATTCATTTCGCAATCATTTATTGATTTAGTTAACAAACAAAAATATTACTGTTATGTCAGTGGCATGTCACAAGACTCTATAGATATATATTAAAAAAAACAAATGGGTATACAATGTATCAATTTTTCAAAATGGTTATGTCTTGTAGACACTTTTACAAAAGTGTGTACTTGTATATATTTCGCCAATTATATAAACATATTACATTGTTCCGACAAATAATTGTATGGCTCTCAATGATTAAGTATTTGATTGATTAAATATATAATAAGATAATTTCTATCTATCAATCATTTGTTTACTACAAATGATTAATAGAGGATTAAATTTGGGATAAATAACTCTCCCTTTATTTGAAGAATTATTTCAATCATACTTATATTGGTTGGATTAAAATTAATGAAGAACAATTCAAATGATTAAAATAATCCCAAGCTTTGGGATATCCTCAAATATTAATCATTAAAAATTTGAATAGGTTGGATTAATTTTGTCTCAACCTGATTAGGGGTGTCTAAACGGTTTTCGATTTTTGGTTAGAACCTAATGTAACCGAAGTGACAAATTCGATTATCGGCTCGATTTTGCCCGTAGTTAAAAAATTTGATTATTGGTTAACTGATAACCGAACGGCTCGAACCGAAACTGCTTTTATTTTTAATTATTAATTAATTAATTAAAAATTTAAAATATATTTAAATTATTATTTTATTAATTATTTTAGTTATTTGTTAAATATTTTATTTATTTTAATAAGTTTCAGTTTTTTTATTATTTTATTTATTTTTATTATTAATTAATTTTAATTTCAGATTTTGTTAATCAAAAAGAACTGTCAGAACCGATCGATTTTGGTTAACCAAAAATTTAAACGGTTCGATTTCGTTTCATTTTTTTGGAGAAATTCGGTTCGGTTAACCAAAAAATTCGATTCGATTAGATTAACCAAAACCGAACCGTTTAACAATCCTAAATCTAATCATGTGAAGTAAATACCCCGATAAGTTCCATCAACGAAATATGACTTTCTAATTCCCATGCAATTAAATTAATTTGGGTTATGATTTTTTCGACTCTATATATATTGATGCAGAGGATTTAAACCTTATAATAGCAGGTATGAATGCTTATCCGGTTATGCATGTATAATTATTTAGGTTTGTTTTCTTATACGTGGAAATAGGGATGTCAACGGACGGTCTTTACCCGGATCGATCCGGAACCGCTCAAAGCCCATTAAATTTTAAAGCAACTGCCCTGCCTGCAACCACTTAGACCCGGACCGGCCAAGACCCGACCTGCTTTGTCCGGCTCCTATCCTAATCGGCCGCTTTTTTTTTAATTTGAGCATTACATAACCACTTTTTGTAAGAGCATTTTACATTTGAGTGTAATTACTAAATATTAATTAATTTACTAAAACCATCATTTACCAAAACGTAATTAAACCGACAAATTTTTCACAAAACCTAATAATCTTGTTTAATATTTCCACAAATTCATTCAAGAAAATATATTATCGATCCCGTCCCGTTGTTATTTAATAATCATAGTGAAAATATTCCTCATTGTTCTCTCTCTTCGCCATGCGCTTTGAGCTAGATGATATTTAATATATTTTCTTCAAGCTATTAACGAATGTGGCTATTATTTATAATTATATTTTTAATAATTCGACTTAAAAAGTATTAGTGACATTTGTACTTATGATATCTCTATTACGATATTGTTCATTCCAATAGGCATCTTATGCGGTTAGATAATTAATCTTAAGTATAGTTCAATAAAATTTTAATTACGTCCAAATACAAATTTTCGTCTATTTTGAATCTTAATGCAAATTAATTGTTATTTTTCGACTTGTAAGTTCCAACTCACATTGGGTTACATCTTTATTTCACTTCACAATCCTTCCTTTTCTATGTATAGTCTATTTGTTGTTTAAAAGAGTTCATTAAAAGAGATGATGTCTAAATGGTCACGTAATGAAAATCAGTAGAAATATTTGTTTTCGTACAATAACTAAAAATAATGTTTAAATAAACTCATGTTACTATGAAAAGTCGTAGCTCTAGAACCAAATTTGTATGTTTAAATGTGTGTATTTACGCATGTAATTTGTCGTAAGGGTATTAAATAAAATAAACTCATCTCTCTCATCGTGTAAGTGTAACTATGGCCCAATGGGTAACCGGTTTGAAATGGTAATACCCGTTCTCGATCCATAATTTAACGATCCTGATCCATCCTGATCTAGTATTTACTGGACCGGTTCTAGAACCAAAATCAATGCTAATTTATTGATTCTGGTTCAGATAAAGATCGCCCGTTGACATCCCTACTTGGCAAGACAAAGGAGGCAGCCGTAATTTTGATAAGAGTAAAAATATTATTTGTAAAATACTTAAATTTATCGTGTTCAACGTATGTCAAATATACACCTGACGTAGCATCTATAAACTTGGAAAAGTGTGTAGCTGGCGAGCACACGTGTACAAGGTTGAGATCAAAATTATTTCAGAGATGCAAGTTTATTGAAACTTGGAATTTGTTGCAAGTCTATATGTGGCCAACAAACTACAAGACGATCTACCTAGCTAATTACAAATCTTGGACTAGTCTACCGATATACGCGTCTTATGGTTAATATTAATTTGTGGTGGCATCAATTTTTAAGTTTCTTTTTTTACATATTTAAAACTTTAATAAATATATTAATTTATGGTTTGATTTTTTTTTTCTAGAACATCTTATCTAAGAGTGTCTTGTTTTTACCTAGATGGAGACGACGTCATTTCTCTAATAATAATAATAATAAGAAAAAGAAAGTCTCCTATTTCCAAACCGAAACAATTCAAAACCTCCAATTAAATTAATCCTAAGAGCCACTAAAGAATGAAAAGAAGAAAGAAAAACCAGAATTCGGTGTTGAGTGTGTGCATGCTGATTTTCTGAACTACTAAACACATTTGTATTGTTTATAAACCCTACTTTTTTTCTCACTTGGGGGGCTTGATTCTGGTTAGGGATGTTAATGAATGTGTTTTACACGGATCAGAATCAATAAATAAGTAATTGATAGAATATGCCCAACCTCTCAGCCCACTCAGCAGCCCAAACGAGTCGGGCCTCGACCTACGCCGCCCTACCCACACGCAGAAACACGCCTCCGCACCCTAATCAAAACCCTAATTAAAGACGGAGTCGAGGCGAAGATGATGGGTAACGGTGGAAATCATGGACAATTATGGTGAAGATCATGGTCACATGTATGATCGCGAACCCGCCAATCAAGGGATTCGCATAAGGTCTACGCTTATGTATAAACAGAGTTAGATTGAAGGTAAAGGGTTAGCAAATTATCAACACTAGAGCCCTCGAGATACTCATTGTAATACAATTATAGTGAACATCTTGAGGATCATCACCTCCGTGACGAGATCCGATTCTTGATCGAACCACGAAAACTCCCGTGTTCTTTATCGCTTTCTAAATCTTGCATACTAACGCATACGATTTATCATTAAGCGCCTCGTGGGAAAACTCTTTTCTTTTTCGAACAAAAGTCGTGTTTTCTACAATTTAATGGCAAGGACACGTAAACGCAAGCATCGCCGGCGATGTCGGTAACAACCGCAAGTGGAGACGATCGGTAGTCACACAACGCCGGGAAAGGGATCGCGGACGCCACCAAGTCATACACCGAGGGCTACATGGAGAATGCTTCCATACACCGTCGATGGTCGCCCAACGAGGAGAAGATGCCGACCTCAAGATCGGTGAACAGAGGTTCACCGCCCCACGAGCTCCTCGGTCGAGCAAAGGTCCAATTCCTCAATGCCAACCTCAATCAATTCCGTAGTTTCTCAACCAGGACAAACGGAGCGGGCCCTCAAGAGTGCCCGAATTGGTGATTACAGTAACCGAGGTGGTCGATCACCCTTCAAACAATCAACGCTCACCGCGCACAATGACCGCCCAATACCCGAGTTCATTCGCCTCATACCATCCGCAGAGCCGCTTCTCCACTCGACGTAATGCCCATGCGATCGGCGGGAAAGAAGAGGAAGGCGGTCGAACTCCCCATCGAGAGACGACAGACGCCGCTATCGATCTCCCACCTCCGGAGAGAGATGGCAACGAGCTCCCTGATTCGACCGCACGGACGGATTATCTCTCTTTCTCAAGGGAGATTCGATACACCCCCGCCACAACGATACCGTGCTCCAAATATCGCCGCATACGATGGCCTCGAGATCCTTTCCGACTTCCTATTTACCCATACCACTAACACGGCAAATCGAGGATGGAAGATTTCCACATGTGTAAGGTCTTCCCGAGGTGTCGATCTCCGCGCTCGACGTTGGTTCACCGCCGCCGTAACAAAGATCCATTGCTTCAAAGACCCCGTGGATCGCTCAAATGGCGCTTACCAAAAGATACCACCAACAACCTTCATCCGATCCGCTTATAATCCGCCAAGGACGGGACGAGACGATGTCGATTTCGCCTCAAGATTCATCATGGAACTTTAAAATAGACGAGAGTAACGATCTCTACATCATCAATGCATTCAAGAACGGATCCGACCCGTGTTTCAAATAAAGAGATCACCGTGAACGGTACCAAGACGGTTAGTCGCCTTTGACCTTGGTCGACAACTTTGTTAAAGGGGCGAGTCGGACCAAGAAGAGAGATCCGGACGAAAGCGGATGAAAGCAGGAAGCCGAGGATCGAGGCCGAGGTGTCAACGCAAGTTATGCTCGAAAGAATCAAAAGGGCCCAGAGAATCAAGCGTCGAACCTCGCCAAACCTCGGCAATACGAGCGCCTACGCTCAAATCCGTATGAATATTTGAGCTTCACACCGAGCTCTTCAAAACCTCCTATGAAAGCGAGGATCCAAAAAGTCAACAGAGTATTGTGACTACCACCGTGCGGTCACGATACGTAAGATTGCAAGATCTCGAGCTCACAGTATCGACGAGCTCACAAAGAAGGAAATACAAGAAGTACATCGCCGACCCGGCGGGGTAATAAAAGCGCAGAGGGAAAACGGAGGTGGTAACAATCATGACCGACCTCAACGGCAGCTGCACTCAAGACGAAGAGGCGAAGGTCCCAATGCAATGGAGCAGTCTATGCTATAACCGGCTGTCCGCTGGTACCACGAGGTCGCCACTTAGAAATGAGGCTCTGAGGTCGGCCCCGAGGAACCGAAAAACAAGCGACTCGGGATGGAGAGAACATCGTGTTCTCCAAAGACGACCCAAGACTCAAGATTATGCCTCACCAGACGCCATTACTATACAAGCCGTGGTGGCAACAAGAACGACATCGGTCTACATCGACATCGGAGCTCCGTTAGCATCATATTCCGTAGCTGCTCGATAAACTTGATGTTGAGGAATTATACATCCCGCACCTTCCCAGCCATGGAGCTTTACTCAGAGGCGGTTCAACCCGAGGCGCCATTACCCTTCCGTTACCGTAGGACGTGCTCCCGTGATCTGCCACAAGACCATTCAATTTTTCTTGGTCCGAGCTCCTCTCCATACAACATTATCCTCGGAAGAGATCGGTCAGACGCAACAGGGGCCGCCCGCTTCTGTACCACCTCACCATTAAGATACCCACCCGGTGGAGTGTTACATTCTGTAAGACCAAACGGCAGCCTAAAGAATGCCACGAGTCTCAACCCAAGACGCGGCCTTACCTCGTGCCCAGTAATTACGTAACCCCTCGAAGTTGCCACCGAGACGACCTCGATCGAGAATCTTCAACATACGACGACTAATTCTTCCAAAGTTGTCAAGGTCGGCACCCAAGGTTCGCTAATATTCGCCAACAGTCACGCAATGGCTAAGGAATACAGGATGTATTTGCATGGTCCCCACTGACATGACCGGGTCTCGCCGAGCTCATAACTCATCGCCTCAACATCGATCCGCCACTAAACCGCCTCGCGTAAGAAGAAGTTTTGCCATGAGCGCAGCCCAGTCATAAGGGACTAGGTAACCCAACCTGCGAGGCTAAAATCTCAGACGAGGTCAATACCCAACCCGACGGCTAATCCAGCCAGGTTCAAAGCCGCAGAGGACGGCGATGTGTGTCGACTATACCGACCTCAATAAACATTGCCCAAAGGATCATACCCTCCCGACATCGACAAGCAGGTAGAGGCATTAAGGGACATGAGATCTTCGCCTCGGATTTATAAGCGGATACCACCAAGTCCCGATGAGTCAGGAGGACGCCCAAAAATAGCGTTCATCATCGACTTGTAGCCACCACCGAAAGATGCCTTCGGTCCAAAACGCTGAGCTACCTACCAAAGGATGGTAGACGCGATCTTCAAAGATCACATAGGGAAATCGCTGAAGTCTACGCCGACGATATAGTAGTCAAAAGCAAAAGGCGAGAACTGCTACCACGACTCGAAACTATCCTCCAGCCTCCTCAGTCGGCCAACCTCAAGCTTAATCCCTGTAAGTGCACATTCGTGGTGAAGACGGTAAATTCACGATGCTGGTTTTCTCAAGGCACCCAAGGCCAATCCTACCAAGGCGAAGACATGTTTCTTTCGACATGGAGGTGCCAAGAACCATTCGTGAAATACACAAACTCACCGGATGCTAGCCGCCTCAAAGCAGATTCCTATCTCGAAATGCCGAAGCAGCCTTCCTCTTCAAGATCCCGAGGAGTAGCTCCGCACTCGCCTCGCGTGAAGAACACTGTGTCGCCTTCGACAACAAGGAATATCTCACGACCGCCAACCCTATCCACCCCAAGCAAGGCGAAACCCTATCGTTGTGTCCGCCGCGGACGAGGCAATCGATCGGTCTCGGTGCGAGATGAGACGGGACGGCAACTCCCATCTACTTCATCACCGGCTCTCGAAGGACCGGAGACAAGATACACCAACCTCGAGAAGGTAGCTCGCCCCGTGAACGCAAGCGACGCCCACCCTACTTTCAAGCCCATTCCGCCTGTGTACTAACGGACTTACCTTTAAGACAAGTCTTATCAAAGCCGTAGTCATCTCGACGAGCAGCTGCTGGCACTGAGCTCGGCGAGCACGACATCTCGCACTCCTCAGCCGGCCATAAAAGCGGCAAGCTCACGACTTCCCGCGAGGCCATATTCACCGAGGTCGCTCTACAACGAGGTCACCCCGCCTCACAACGGAGGAACCTCGCCTCTGCATCGCCCGATGGTTGCCGGCGATGACGTGGGCGGAGCTTCATGCAAGACGGGCAGCCGAGCTGCATCCTCCTCCTCGCCCGATAAGCAAGAAGGACGTCGCCCTCGGTTTACCTTCCCGATCACCAACAACGAAGTGGAGTACGGCACCGATCTCGTGACTCCGCCGCAGGAATTGAAAGTGGACAAAGTCCAGATATTTTGAGATTCCTGTGTCGTGGTAAACCGTGTCCCAGGCACATACGAGGCGGAGGAGATCGAATGAAGCAATACCTGAGAAGCGCAGGAGATGTCGACCTCATTCGGTATTTCATTATTCACCAAATCCCACGAGGAAAACAAATGAGCCGACATCCTTAGTAAGTCAAGCTTCGTCATCGGCAACCGCCAAGGAGGAAGTTCATTCCAGAATCGAGGCGCCCACGCCGGCGCTATCAAGTTGAGCCAAACCGACGACGCCCGAAAGCCTACTGAAGTTGGTACACTACTCAAGACCGGCTTGAGGCCAAAAGACGATGGTGAAATCCTGTATATCTCATGTGTGAGGCGCCTTCACCTAAGTCTTACCTCCAACCCTCCCGGGCACTCGACCGTAAGGTTTACCACGTGCTTAATGAGATTCACAGGATCTTGGGAAGCCACATCGTCACGGCTCTTTCAAAGAAGACCGAGGTCGGGATATTATCGCCCACCCTTATTCAAGATTCGGCCGAGCTCGCCAAAAGTGTCCGGCGCGCCCACTCCATGGTCAAAAAGCTACCCTGCACCGATCCGAGCGTCCACGTAGTCCATGGCCTTCATTCAGCGGATCGACATCGCCGCCCCGCTCGACCGAGCACCGTGTCATCCGATATTTAGTCGTGGCCATAGACTACTTCACAAACGGGTCGAAATCGAGCCACTTTCGAACCTCACGAGCAAAAGGATTCAGACCTTCGTGTGGAAAAATATAGTCCGCCGCTCGCATACCGCATTCTCGATCTCGCATAACGGCACCCAATTCGTCGACAAAATTTCAAGGAATGGTGCAAGAGCTCCGTGATCGATCATCGCTCACCGGCCGCACACCCGCAAGCGAATGGTCGACCGAGGTGACGAACCGCACGATCGCACAAGGATCAAGAAAAGGCTAGATCGAGCTAAGGGTGATTGGGCCGAAAATCTCCTCAAGTCCTCTCGTCCCACAGACAACACCTGACTCGCACGGAGAAACTCCTTCGGGCCGGTCTATGGTACCGAGGCCGCCATACCGGTTGAGATCGGCGCACCAAGCCCTCGCTCTCCACTTCGACCACGCCAATAACGAGGAAGACTCAGAGCAACCTCGACGCCTCGAGGAGAGTCACGAGCTCGCCTTCATAAACGGCCAAGCACGCGGCCGTCGCACGGCACTACAACAAAAGGGTCGAGCCTCCAGACTCCAAGCAGGGACCTCGTCCTACGAAATAATGAAGCCGGTAGAGCCGAGCTGCCTTAACAAGTCGGATCCGACACGGAAGGCCCATACCGCTCTCACGAGACCTCGGCAAAAGGGCTTACAAGTCGGCTCACCTATCCCGGCACTTATCCCCGAACTCGGCATATTACTCATTTAAGGTACTTTACATAGCTTCGATTTCGCATCGCCATGTTAGTCTCCTTATTACTTTGCCAAGTGTGATGTTATATACTTGTTGAATAAAATATTTTTTTCTAACGAGTATTTCACTCACCTCATTTTATTCATATGCGAACATCTATTCGATATACCGATTTAAACCTTCACGGACGCCTCACGAAGATTTAAAAACCCACTAAGTGGTACTCACTAAGCGCGCCACACTCGTAGATTACTCATCAATCAACGCCTCAAAACACATATGACTACTCATTAAATTGAACGCGTCACATGCACGCATACTGATTACTCATTAAGTTGAAATATCTACATGTAAAAGACATCCGTTAGATCTCATCAAATTATGCCCTTTATTTGGGAAGATATACATCAGATACGCCTAAAAATGTTTACGACCAAAACGAAGTCCTAAGCTATGTTTGTACCTCTCAAGGGAAAATGTACACTTCTGAACCAGTCCAAATACATTTACGACTACATACAAGCTCATTCAAGCTTCCAGTTCACCACGGACTCACCGAAGCCGCACCAGCTCGAACAAAATCCCTGTCGACGATGAATACCCGAATGAACTCTGTGCCTCCACCCAATCAATGAGGACGGCACCACCGGCCCGCCCGGTGCAATCCGAGCCGACACGGGCGGGTTTCACCCGGGGGCGTTCCTATACCCGAGGTCACACTCGACCCCTGGCTCGACGCCGGCAAGGACCACGCCGCCTCAACCGCCGCCTCCACGCCGACCGCCGCCTCGCACGCCTCGCTCCAACCCGCCGAAAGGTCGCCTCTAAATGCTCCCTTTCACCGACCCATTAGACTGAGCACTTGCGTGATCGCCGTAGCCGCCCTCCTCTTCGTGCTCTTCAATTATCGACCACGGTGGCGCCGCCGTAGACTCGCCGAGCGGGTCAGGGTGGCGCCGCTTACAAACGACCAGACATCCGTGATGTACTTCGTGACGGAGTCGAGGCGCCTTTAAACTTCGCTATTAGGCCCTCCTCATCCTCAAAGACCACGCTCTCCGCCAAAGAAGCTCGAACTCGATTGTCGGCCTGATATGGTAGTTCCACCAGTCCGCGGATTACCTTCTCAGACTGCATGCTCTTCCGAGATCCGAGCCGCCCCTTCGTCACCGAGCCGCCTCGCATTGCATCACCGTCTCGATCACATCACAGATAACCACCGACTTCGAGTTGTGTAATCTTTAACTTTAACGCCTCATTCTCGCCGTGAGGACCACTTCAATGCAATGGCCCTCATGCAACTTCTTTTTCAATTCGGCCGACGATGCCGAATGACATCCATACCGACCAAAACCTCGGTCACCATGGACCGACCTCCAAAGACGTCACCCTTCATCCTTCTCGCCGAGCACCTCGTGACTTCTTTCACCACAAGAGCTCATGATCGAGTCCGGTATCGAGACGTGGAATGCTAGAAATAAACAAAGACAAAACGATTTTAAGAAGTTGTGTCTATTATTCAAAGTAGAAGTTCAGACAACATGGGTCCTATCGACCCCTAAGAAATCGCCTATTACATTAGGTCCACCGACTCGTGCTCATTGCCGACCCACCAACCTCCCCGCCGCGCCACCGCCGCCGCCGCCTCCAACGGCCGCCGATCTCCCAAAGGGCGCCCGAGCTCGGCCCCGCCTCCTCGCCGGCTCACCTCAAGAAGGAATGCAAGCTTCACGCCTTCATCTTCCTCAGACCGAAAGTTACGCCCTGACCCGTCGAGCGAGGAGGGATGCCAAGGTATCCACCACGGAAGCGAGGTCGCCCGGCGATTATGCGGGCATAATTCATACACACCTCCCGAGGATCGACCTCGACCCAACCGTGGGCCTTGTCAAAATCAGTCTCTCGCCGCCAACTTTCCAGTGGGCGATATCACCGCGGCCTCATTACGCCTACCGTGTCGAGATAAAGCGAGGAAAAGCTCTCCGACTCAATAAGCTTGGCCGACGGCCCTCAAGATAGTCCTCGCTCGCCAAGAAGTCACTGTCTCAAGGCCGCCTTCTTCTCCGCCTGCAGCCTCCTCCGGCGCTTCCACTTCGCACGGGCCACACGCAGGTCCTTTTTTTCGTGGCGCTCACCGCCAGAACTTCACAACGTCCCGCCATTGCATGCTCAACATGGATTCAAGAATGCCCTCGAGCTTCAAAGAATGCCGCTTTTTCTCCACCTCGATTGCGAGAAGCGCCTCAAGAACGATCCGCCATGCGGTGCATCTCGCCGCCATCGAGGCCGATCCCGAATATAAAACAGCTTAGCAACGCAGAACGATAAAATTACAAAGGAGAAGAGCAATGACTTATACCTTCTGGAAGGATAAAGGAGGCCGGAAGCTGCACCCTGCAAGCGGAGCCGCCATGAACCTCTATCTCCGCTGGCCGGCTCGAGGTCGCCTGAGGTCCGGGCCAAGAGTCTCTCAGTATGCCCACCACCACCACGGCCGTCATGGACTCGCCCCGCCGCCTTCTTCTTCGCCTCCTTCGCCGACGCGCAGGCGGCGGCGAGTCCGTTATCTTAACTTCTCTCGCTTGGGTCAATCTTCACCGCATCACGTATCAAGTATTTCGTTAGCACAACGAAATCGCATTTAGGAAGAATAAAAAGAAGAAGGCCCATCACCCAAATCGCACTCGATACCGCGCTCGACCTATAAACACTCACCCAAAGATTGTTCGGATCATCCTCAGATAATTAATCGATAATATCTCACCAAGATCATTCAACATCTTCTCCACGGGGCCTGTGGGTTGATTTTCATGTCCTTCATCGCACGGAGGCCCCACTCATACCCCTGACGCCTCACCGCAGTAAGAAATATCTATTTTGCCAATGGGACACCTTCGGGTCGCTATCTTAAACTTCAAAGGTGACAGATAATACACCCTCCTATGACTTGATGCTAAAAACGATCAAGACTTCAGAGATAACCTCACCTATGCCATAACAGCCCAAATTTCAGCCACTACCGACCTAATGGAATTGAGGTCACCGACATACGGGATCCGAAAATATTCTTGAAAGTTAAGGAAAATAGGCAAAAGGAAACCTAAGTCCAAATATCAAGCTATCTACAAATATAGTAATAAATCCTCCTGAGGGCCATCGCCTATCATTTGGTTTCGGCAGCACCACCATGCATCCTCCTAATATGGTATTCTGCATCTCCAAAAGCTCCTCCGTCGTTAACGCCGACCTCGCCGCCAATCCCGAGGTCGCCCCATACCGATGACACCGGCGGAACCCTAGAACTAAGTCCTATGGATTTACCTAAGCGGTTATGGCACATATAGTCCTTCACATCGAATCAGGCCGTAACCCAAACCCAACCGTAATTATCGTGAGCGAGAAGAGGAACGAGAAGATGAAGAATACATACTTTTTTTTTCGTGAGCGAGATATCCGACTTCTTCAACAAAGTTTGAAGGATGAATTAGGAATTTCTACAAGTATGTTCTCTGGAATAAATCGTCAAGAAGAAAATGAACAGCTGCCTCATTTGGACCTATTTATAGGACTAATGGCGCCTAAAAGCCGCCGTTTCATTTGTCACACGCGCTCATCTCGCGATTGACGTGTAGTCGACGCGCACGCTGCTCGAGCACCCAACTACCGCCGCGCTGTATGACGACTATATGGTAAAGCATGCACCGCCACCGATCACGTAATGATTACATTGAGGCTCTGACCTCGGACCACGCCCATGTCCTCTTCTGCATCGGCAGAGCTATTCAGTCCTGACCGACGCCCTCCGTAAAGTAGGAGCCATACAGTGTCGAACCTCGCCTTTCAAGAGGCAGCGCTCGTGTCAGGCCTCGCCTTTTCTTCGAGCCAGCCACCCATATCGCACCTCGGTTTCTCGCCAACGAACGCCGCCTTACAAGAGATTCTCCTTCGCCGACCTCGACGCCCTCCGTAAGAAATAAGTCGCCTGCACTCAAACCTCGGTGTAACCTATACAAAGACCGCTATCCGTGTCATAATTCGACTTCCTTTGCAAAGAAGAGATCGAGAACCTTCAACAAACAACTTCACCTAAGCAACATCCCGCCTCGCAAAGCACATTCTCCACTTCACCCAAGGCTATTCCCGACTTTTCGGAGGCCATGATAGGATATGGCCCAACCTCTCGTGCCCACTCAGCGTGCCCAAACGAATTGGGTCTCGACCTAACGCCGCCTCTACCTTACGCCCAAACACGCCTCCGCACCTAATCAAAACCCCAATTAAAGACGGAGTCAGGGCTAAGATGATGGGGTAACGGTGGAAATCATGGACAATTATGGTAAAGATCATGGTCACATGTATGATCGTGAGCCCGCCAATCAAGGATTCACATCGATAAACGCGCATTTTACACGCTTATAGTTGATATTTGAAGACGAGTTTAGCTCGCTTAATGCGCTTATGTATCGATTCTTAATGTTACATCTATTTCTAGAAGATATTGCTCTTGGGTGTTATTTTGGTGTTTTGTAGGTTTATGTGTTGAAAATCAAGCAAGGAACAAGACGAACCAAATGAGCAACCGACGATTTTCAGCGATCACCTTAGCGGTCGCTAGTTGGTCATGAGGCAAACCAATGAGCATCCATAGGAGTAGAACGCGACCTCGCACACGCGAGCAAGCCTAGCGCCTAGAACTCACCGGACGATTTCGCGACCGGTGCGGAATTGCTAGCGACCGCTAGCCCGTCCGCGAGGTACAAAGCGAAGCCATGGAGGACATGACGAAGAATAGCGCAGGGAGATGGCTCATGGTCGAAGCTAGCGATCATGAAGCAATGATCATGAGGCGGGCGCATAGAGGCGCAAATTAGGGTTTCCACCCTTTTCTATAAATAGGCAAGAGCCCTTGCGCCTCAACACACCCTACACGCCTGCACTGCTTTTTATTCGCTTTCCTCGCTTTTTATAGCTTTTAGTCTTTAATCTTCATTTAGTTTAATTCTAGTATTGTTTTACGTTGTTCTAGTTTAGTTTATCGCTTCGCTATCGATTGGAACGCTTTGTCCGATCGCTTTCGTCGCTTTCCGCTCGCTCATTGATCGGATTCAAGACCAACCATTGTTCATCCAACGCTTCCTCACGGGTTTTATATATTTAATTTCGCTTTTATGATTAAATCGTATTTCATTCCGCTTATTATGTCCGGCTAGTTTTCCGCTCTAATCCTGGGTTTGCATGATTCGATCCTATATGTTGTGAGTTCGCTATTGTTATTTACCTTCCGTGCATCGATTCATGATTCATAGTGCTTATTTATATGTGTTGATTTCGATCAATCTCGATGCATATCTAGTTGCCGCTAATGACGTAATTGTATTAATTGTCAATCGATCTGAATGCATGATACGAATAAGCCTTCGAGTCGAATCGAGATAGGATATTCGTGAGGAAGCATATTCTTAGTGATCCTTTCGAGTTGCTTATTTTCCTCTAGAGACGAATCGTGATAGGGAAAATTAGTAATCAATCGCCGCAATTGTCGTGAATCAAGTTGTTGGTTATATATGTGATCTTCCGTCTTATCCGGATTAAAACGCGGTTAATAATAGCGGGATAAACATCGTTGTGGATAGGATTGGTGCATCCCTAGGTTAGTCTTTCTTTATAATCATCTTCGTGATTTTATTGCTTTATTTTATATTTATGCTTGGTTACCTTTGCTTGATTAATTTCAAGCCTTAAACCTCTCATCCTTTATCCGTGCGAATAATGATGAATTGTTGTCGAGCTAGCTTCTATGTTTTCGTGATACAATCCTCGTGGATACGATACTCGCTTACCTTCTATATACGCCTTTTACGTGTGAAAAGGAAGGCGATCAAATTTTGGCGCCGTTCGGGATTGTTAAGATTGCATAGGAATAATTTGACGATTTGGATTTATTAATTCAAGTTATATATATATATTATTTTATTTATATTTGTCAAGCTAAATTCTCTTTCTCGTGTGGTTTATGCGTCAAGATCTCGTGGACCTCCAAGTATTATCGATCCCGAGATCAAGGCTCTCAAAGGAGAAGAGGACGAGAGAGAGACGGGCTGCAATGGCGCCAATCCAGTAATCAGGGCATTCCTCCCGAGCAAGAAGACGATGCTAGCCGACTTTGCGCAGATGCAAATCGGATGGCGAATATGGAATCATTGTCCCCGCCCGCAGGAAAGACCTCTGAATCACATGTACCGACATCCCACCGGTCAGCCCAAGGAGGCGGTTGGGGCCCGCACGTGATGCAAACAATTTGAGCTCAAACCGCCTCGATCAAGATGGTCCAAGGAGAGCGGTTTGGGGAGTGAGTCACGAAGACCCGAATGCGCATCTCGAACTTTTTTCGATATTTGTGACACCATCAAACAGAATGGGGTGCCACAGACACGATCCGGATCAAGCATGTTCGCTTCTTCAAGTACCAAAGTGAAAGATTGGTTCAAGAGTTTGACCGAAATGGCATCGACACTTGGAAACTTTATGAAGTTTCTTTCGAAATACTTTCCACCGCGAAAGCACGAAGATCATCGCCGAAATCTCTCATTTTTGCCAAAACCACGACGAATCATTATTCGAGGTACGGGAGAGATTCAGAGGTCTATCGAGACGATGTCCACAACATGGGTTCTCCAACAACAAATCACACAGTTCTACTGTGGACCGATACGGCGGGGCGATGAGCATGGTAGATGCGTCGGCAGGGGTCGCTTATTAAACCGATCAATCGACGAGGCAAGCCGTATTGTTGAAGAGATGGCTGCCAACAGCTATCAATGGCCAACGGAGAGAACGCCATCGTTCAAAGCAGCTGCTATTGAGAGTGATTCAAAATATGACGATCTCATGAAGAAGTTCACTCTTTTGAAGAGTCGATCGAGACAGAAACGCCACCACATTAATCGGAGTGAGTCATTCGAATTTCCAACAACCTTCAAAGAAGCTTCAATATTCGTAATCGATTCAAGAGCCGAGGAAGCCAAGTCTCAAGACATGATGCAGTGATTGGTTGTAAGCAACCAACAATTGGCAACGAATCGAATCGCTCATAAGCAACACCGAGCGTAAGATAAATCACTGAGTCCACCGTGACGGCTATGGAAGACATGAAGACGTTGGAGAATCAAATTGGTCAAATAGCCGCAAGTGAATGCACTACAAAAGACGGGCCAATTTCCGAGTAATACGGAGGTGAACCCAAGAGTCAATGCTTCGCCATTCGGGGCGAGGAGGACGAGCCTACCCGAGCCCTACCGGGAAGAAGAGCATGATAGCACATCGACGTAGAACTCGCGATCGAAGCTCGCGATCATGAGCCCGATAGCGAACCATCCGTAAATTTTTCCACGTGAGCTCATGATCGAGCACGCGTCCGCGACCCGACCGCGAGCCATCCGAGTATCCGCGTGCGAGTTGTTCGCGAAGCGACCCAACAGACGCAAACCCAACCGCAAGCTTCGCCGCCAAGACGGAGTCCAAGGCACAATGATACCGCGACCATCCCAAATGTCGCGAGGTCGATCGCAGGCGCCCCTTTGCTAAACGTCGCACGCACACCCTCCAAATCCGCTTCCGAGTCGACTTGTCAAGTCGAAATATGACGAGGAGTTTGCTCGCTCAAAGAAGTTTTTCAAAAGTTGAGATAAATGTGCCTCTCTTTGAGCGCGAAACATGCCGGTACATGAAGTTCTTAAAAGACGCTTTCAAGCAAGAAAGCTGGGAAATTTGAGAAAATTACCTATCCGAAGAACGCAATGCCGTCTTGCAAAGGAAACTCCTCCGCGAATGATCCCTGTAGTTTCACGTTAGAGTGCGAGATCGCCGAGCGATTTTTCCAAATGTTTTGCGCGACTTGGGGGCGAGCATCAACTGATGCCATCAACGTTTTCAACCGCTACACCTAGGAAAGATGAAGCCGATTAAGATTTCATCGATGATGGCCGACCGATCACCACATATCCAAAAGGTATCGTCGAAGACGTGTTGGTAAGAATCGGGATTTTGTTTTCCCGCCGACTTTGTTATTCTAGATATTCCCAATTCAAACAACAACCACTAACTGGTAGACCTTTTCTAGAACCGGTCGTGCGTTGATTGATGTGCGGGAAGCGAAACCTCACGCTTCGTGTTAACGATGAGGAACTCAAAATTTCCATATACGACGCCATCAAGCAACACGACGCTGGAAAGCTCAAGATTGTTGCTCGATCATAATCTGCGGTGCCGCACACGCCTCGCGCTTAGAGGTACTCGACCGATCGAGGAAACCGTGAGAAGAAAGTGGACTCGGCATGGAACCCGAGTGTATCATTCAAGTTTCAGTGGCCACTTCCATAGTCGCGCGGTGGAGATCCGTAAATGCTAAGTTTAGGCGATCCACGAGTTGAGAAGGATTTCGCTGCCACAAAAACGCCGGATTGACAAGGTTAGTGATGGTCTAGCTAAAGACGTTAAAGTAAGCACTTGTTGGGAGGTGAACCCAACGCTTTCTTTGTTTTTGTCGCTTTTTGTTTTTGTTTTCATGTGTTGTCGTGTCTTCGTTTGTGTTGCTTTTTGTCGTGTTTCGTTTTTCTTTTCGTTTTCGTTATGTCTGTCGATCAACGAGTTAAGTGAAGTGTGTTAATCCATGTGGCGAATGACGATAGAAAATTTTTGTGAAATTTAATGATAAGGCACATGATATGTTAGAAAATGACGCATGAATGACGTTAGATGGCTTAGCTTGTTGTTTTCCACCATTTGCTTAACCCGTGAGACTTGAGCTTCACCGTATAAACATCTTGATACGCTTTTTTTAATTGTGTGATATCATGCATGTGATTATCTTCTAGAACTTGCCGCTCTTCCGTGTCGAGACCGCAATATGTGTTTCAATTTGGAAAGGATAAAATGCCATCTTTGTTAACCACATATTCACCCAAACACTAACCCGATGTTATATACCATTTGTCGCCTTCTTTGAGCCTTTATTAGACTTTTCTTTCGATTCACCGGACGATAGGAGGTGAGGATGGATATGGAATCAAAAGGTGAAATTTTGATGTAGTTATGATGAGAAAAGTTTCTTTTAGAAAATACATCTGTGGTAAAGAATAGTACCTTTGTTGTGAAAGTTAAACCCTATAAGCTCTAGAAAAGAAAAGAAAAGAAAATGTTAAGTTCACTATGAGCGTTGAGCATAAAGGGTCTTTAATCAAGTATAGGTACCTTATGAGGCATAAAACGCCAATTTAGCACGTTGGGAAAGAAGAGAAAATGGACAAAGTCCATATGTGTCGAAATATATAAATGGTGGTGCTTGAAGTTTACTTGAGTCACTTAGTCATATATTATCCTACCTTAACCAATGTGCCTACATTATAACCTTCAAAAGACCTCTTTGATCCTTATTTGAACATATTCGACGCGGTGGAGATGTTAGAGAAACGGCGAGCCTATGGTAAGACGTTGCATTGCATTGATCGCTGAGTGTATACACGTCCTTAATTTCTTTATGAGTTTGAGTGTATCCTATATATATTACGCACACGCCTTTGTGAGGTTGAAATAAATGAGTTTTGCCTCGATGGTTGTTTGTGTTGAGTTGGCTAACGCCGTCATGTGCGCCAATGTTTTGAGCGCTAATATGTTTCTAAGGCCTAGAATGGTTATCCTCTCATACGCCGCCGATCTTTCGTTTGTCTTTCTACTCGCTTTTGTTTGAGGACAAACAATGCTTTAAGTTTGGGGTTTGATAAACGCATTTTACACGCTTATAGTTGATATTTGAAGATGAGTTTAGCTCGCTTAATGTGCGCTTATGTATCGATTCTTAATGTTTCATCTATTTCTAGAAGATATTGCTCTTGGGTGTTATTTTGATGTTTTGTAGGTTTATGTGTTGAAAATCAAGCAAGGAACGAAGCACGAACCAAATGAGCAACCGACCTATTTCTAGCGACCAACTGGCGGTCGCCAGGCTGGTCGCGAGGCAAACCAATGAGCATCCATAGGAGTAGCAACCGCGACCTGCACGCGAGCAAGCCCCAGCGCCTAGAACTCACGGACGATTTCGCGACCGGTGCGGATTGCTAGCGACCGCTAGCCTGGTCATGAGGTACAAAGCGAAAGCTGCGGAGGGACCATGGCGAAGAATAGCGCGAGAGATGGCTCATGGTCGAGCTAGCGATCATGAAAATGATCCGATCGGCGGCGCGCAGAGAGGCGCAAATTAGGGTTTCCACCCTTTTCTATAAATAGGCAAGAGCCCTTGCGCCCAACACACCCTACACGCCCAGCACTGCTTTTATTCGCTTTTCCTCGCTTTTTATAGCTTTTAGTCTTTAATCTTCATTTAGTTTAATTCTAGTATTGTTTTACGTTGTTCTAGTTTAGTTTATCGTTTCGTTATCGATTGGAACGCTTTTGTCCGATCGCTTTCCGTCGCTTTTCCGCTCGCTCGCTGGGATCGATTCAAGACCAACCATTGTTCATCCAACGCTTCCCTACGGGTTTTATATATTTAATTTCCGCTTTTATGATTAAATCGTATTTCATTCCGCTTATTATGTCCGCTAGTTTTCCGCTCTAATCCTGTGGTTTGCATGATTCGATCCTATATGTTGTGAGTTCGCTATTGTTATTTACCTTCCGCATCGATTCATGATTCATAGTGCTTATTTATATGTGTTGATTTACGATCAATCTTGATGCATATCTAGTTGCCGCTTAACGACGTAATTGTATTAATTGTCAATCGATCTTGAATGCATGATACGAATAAGCCTCGAGTCGAATCGAGATAGGATATTCGTGAGAAGCATATTCTTAGTGATCCTTTCGAGTTGCTTATTTTCCTCTGAGACGAATCGTGATAGGAAAATTAGTAATCAATCGCCGCAATTGTCGAATCAAGTTGTTGGTTATATATGTGATCTTCCGTCTTGTCTGGATTAAAACGGTTAATAATAAGCAGGATAAACATCGTTGTGGATAGGATTGGTGCATCCCTAGGGTTAGTCTTTCTTTATAATCATCTTTCGTGATTTTATTGCTTTATTTTATATTTATGCTTGGTTACCTTTGCTTTGGATTAATTTCCGAAGCCTTAAACCTCTCATCCTTTATCTGTGCTTGAATAATGATGAATTATTGTTGAGCTAGCTTCTATGTTTTCGTGATACAATCCCTGTGGATACGATACTCTGCTTACCTTCTATATACGCCTTTTACGTGTGAAAAAGGGAGCGATCAGTTATAAGGTCTACGCTTATGTATAAATAGGAGTTAGATTGAAGGTAAAGGGTTAGCAAATTATCAACACTAGAGCTCCTCGAGATACTCATCAGAATACAATTATAGTGAACATCTTGAGGATCATCACCTCCGCGGGCGTAGATCCGATTCTTGATCGAACCATGTAAAACTCTTGTGTTCTTTACTGCTTTCTCTAAATCTTGCATACTAACGTACATAGATTTATTAGTAAAGTTTCTGATTTTGGAATCGATCCATTAGATACTGGATCTGGATCGGACCCGAATAATCAACTATGGGTCTTAAGCGGTTCGATCCGAGCGGTCTCGAACCGTAACCGCACGTAACCGGAATCAAATCGCTTTATAATTTAATGGGCTATGAGTGATCGATATGGATAAAATTAACTCACTGACAAACCTATTTAAACTTAGGCTTGTCAATAAACGAGTTTTAATCGGATCAGAACCAATAAATAAGTATTGGTTCTGCTTTTGGAAACAGAACCAGATTCGGACCGGACCATCAAACTATGGATCTAAAGGTCCGGTCTAAACCGGGACTGGAATCGGGACTGGAACCAGAACCGCTGCTTTAAAATTTAATGGGTTTTGAACGGTTCCAGATTGATCCGGGTAAAACTCACCCATTGACATCCATAATTCTGAGTAGATGATGGGATCAGAGAGGGAGTTTTCCACTCAGAAGCGGAGCTCCGGTGGGCTGTCGACGGCCAACATCATTGTGAACGGAGGAGCGCGTGGCCGACTGACGTCTCTGCTGCTGCGGGGCGACAGGTCCACGATGTTCAACAACATCAAGATCACGATCCTCTATGGCTTCGTCACGATTCTAATGTTACACGGCACAATCGGGTTCGAGAACCTCGTATCCTCCAAAGCCAACGCCGAGGCCGAGAATCAGTATCTGGTTGAAGAAACGAAAGGATTCTCGCGGAGATCCGAAGGACCCGGATGACAACCTTGAGCAATTTTTTGTGCGAGTGACCTAATCGTGACTGAAATATCAAGGATTTTGAATTCTATTTATGCTTTTATATCGAAAAACTGTTCCAGTAAATAGAAGCATAGTGTAAGAACATTTGATATGACTATTTTAAGGTTGTAGATAGATTGAATGATTTTTTCAATAGATTCATTCTAAATTTGGAAAATAAAAAGGAGCAGCGGTTTGCATCTCATCTCACAGGAGTATAATTTGTCTAATGAGACGGCTGCAAATTACCTCGTCATCCAAAAAAGGGAAGGAGCACATAAGTGGAGGTAATGGGTTAATGTTTAGATTTATCTGCAAATGCAGTTTATCTAATACTCTCTTACAATTACATCAAAGATTACTCATATTTTTTGACACGGTTATTTATAAAAAAAAGTATAAAGTAATTAAAATTATAAAAAATAGATATGACCCACACCTTTTGAAGAGAGAATTATTTCTTAAAAAGGAAATAGGCTAACTTAAGTGGGAAAACCCGAAAAAGAATACATATCATGGACAAAGGGAATAGTAACTTATTAGAGACACGAAAATAGACATAAAATTAGTTTATATGTTTACTAATATTACTGTTGATAAAAAGATAAAATTCAACTACTTCGAACCAAATGAAAGTTGAAAACAAGGATAAAGAAAATGAGAACATATAATTTATGATGTTATAGCCAGAAATATGCGAGTACATAGAAGGATCCGGACAAAGGTATGAAACATCCAAAACTAGAACGATAATCGAATATGTAACGACAGAGGGTACCTCTCTTGGCTGCATTCCACGTTTCTAAAGCCTTGTTTCATGCGATCATCGCCTCCCGTTACCTCGTCTCACGGTAATCCTGTGCCCCGCTCCTCCAATCACCAACACTCTCCCGATCAGACCCGTTTGGAGCCCGCAAACAACAGCCACAGCTCCACCTATCGCCAGCCACCTCCAATCAATTCCACCACCACCTCTCTGCCTCTCTACTCCTGCCAATTCACTTTGCTCTCGTTCGTCAGCTTCTTGCTCCTTAGCATCGGTTCCTTCATTGCAAGAGATTTTGGTAGTCGTCCTTGCCATAATAGCGCATCTGGTTAGTGACGACGACTCTTGCTTTCTAGAGTTCTGGTATGCTCTGAAGCCAGCATGTAGCTTCTTTACAGTTCCCCACATCCCGTGACGAACGCCTAACTTGGCGACGTCTTTTGGAATCCCCATGTCTTCGTAGTGGATGAGTATGACCTCACATGCAGATGACTGGCCATCTTTCCGTGATGGCACTGCATGTTTTAAATTTTGGTTACAGTGAGAGAGAGAGAGAGAGAGAGAGAGAGAGAGTAGATGTTAATGCCATATGGAAACGAATGCTCACCGGGCTTGATAACCCAGCTCGAAAAATAGAGATCGACACGCCTAGGTATGTCACGCCTCGGCAAAGTGGCATGTGGTACTCCCTGCACCCACAGCATTTGCAGATTCATGTTGATTGACCACAAAAAACTTGAGTAAAATCATATCCTAAATCGCATTCAGCAAAGCAAAATTCAAGTTCCTAACATAGAGAGCCAAATATCATACCTTTGTTACACAATAATATGTGTTCCCTTGTTCCCAAATTCTCCTACCAATAATATATTCCCGATCGCTGCAGAAGAATGGGAACTGTATAGGCAGGAATAATTGATGTCATTAGGTGAGAATCAAGAAAGCAAAAATGAAGGTGCACGATTGCTCCAGTATTGAGATGGCACAGCTTCTGTTTAACAAACCTTCTTAATCCAGTGCATAGTCATCATCCCTGTACTAGGGCATTCTTCTAGTATGTTGACGTATACGAGCATAGGATCCCAATTGGGCCGAAACTCGTCATCCCAGAAAAAATCTCTGACAAGCTCCGGAGTTGCATCCTCAAAAATGGTTTTGCTTCGGTAAACTGTTGGGCCATTCTGTGAACAAAATTTAATGACGAATCAGGATTCATATACTTCGCAAGTTCTATGAACAAAACTTATTTCCTAGTAGTAGATGAACTGAACAATGACAAGAAAACTAGATACTGTGATTCTCAAACGCTTGAAATAGAGAAGATAAAACACAGAATCACCAATACTATAGCAAGTGGTCAACACATATTATTGGAAAAAGAATGTATTATCAGCATTAGTATAATTAGTACTTCTAATCTGCTCCATTAGAAAAGATCGAGCAACAGTTTCCCATGAGAACTTGATCCAAAACTGCATGACAGATACATTAGACCACCTACTCATACCATAGGCTCATGGCGCCAAGCTTGGTAATGCATGTTTGTTGTCGAGCGCTCCATCATGCTTTGCCATGCCATGTCCCCATCTTTCACATCAAGAAGCTTTAACAGGTGTTCCACGTCTTTTTCTGTGACAACATTGGATTCTCTTTCTGGAGCTCCAGTTAGAGGCCTACAGGAGGAGCACAGCCAATAAAGAGCATCATATATTTATAAAGATATTCCGCTGATCTAAACAAAAGAGTATCTGATTTTGAGTATTATGTCAAATACATCCAAGAATGTAACTAGTAATAGACAACCAGATAACATGTTTCCTACTAATTTAATGAATAATCAGGGAGAGATAATTACAACCATATATCAAAACCTCATGGCAAAAGGCTAAATAACATTCTGATAAAGGGTGAAAGAAACTACTGAATTGCTATCATAACTGGAATTAACCTATAATGCAAAAGAAAGCTGAGAATGCATGAATAACTAACTAATCCTGAATAACTAACTAATCCATCTAAAAGGTATTCAATAATCCACTAAATGATGTTAAATAATGAAAAGTGCTGCTATAACCACCAATGAACTTAATCTTTTGTTTCCTTCTACATATTCCACCAATAACCCTCCAATAATATATGTAGAATAATCTGCTTGTAAGATAAATCCAATAAATATATTAAAATTTCCAAGTCATTCTTGGGCAACAATGTTCCACAGATACATCCTTGAAGACTCCACAGATAATCCTAAACATATAGTATTCCTTATCTGAGCCCAGAGATGAAAGCAACAATGATCATTAACGTATTTAAACATTCGTGATGGATGTAAATGCAAGATTTCTTCCTTGGAGACGCCTTTACCATTCAAAACACAGACTTCTGACTAAGCAATGTGGCACACTAGATTCCGGTGTTCCTCTATAAATTTCTTGAATAAAAACAACTGTTAAACATAACATAAGATCTCTCAGAATTGGAAAAACACACTTATTAATCACAAGTATATGGTAATATCACGATGATGACAAATTTTCATCTTGAATCCGAAGGAATTCTAGCCCTCTATTCCACATCTCCAGTCAACCTAAATTCCTATAATCATATCTAATTAACTTTTACTAAGGCTTCTCTCTAGCTCAAGGTGCTAACTGCCAATCACTAACCTCACTACAAAAAGTACAACTAAATGCACAATTAATTGCAATTTATAGCACATTCCTGAACTGTAAATGAATACAATAAATGTTTTATGTCGAGCGTCAGGTTCAAAATTGAATACAACCAAAAGGTACATTATTCATCCACACACCGACAAAAATAATGAATATGAAAATAAATTTCATACTTGATATCGCCGTGGATACCATCATCAGCCGACTCCTGAGCGGAGGCGGCCGCTGCGGGAGCTAAATTGGACGCCGAATCCGCCGACGACTTCTCCATCTTCCGACTCATCCCACGGGATCGAAACCAGAGGCCGCGGCAAAGCGAGAAGGCAGAGAGCGCCGTGAAGGCGAGCCAGAACCGCCGCGCACCGAGTCCCGGCGGCAGGGTCCAAACGTACCGGAGCTTGGATCGGAGGCCGAGAAAGACCAATCCGGACCACCGCGGCCGCCACGACCACCCGATCAACAAGCCGATCATCACCGCCACCCAAATGGGCACCGCACAGACCAACACATCGACGAACGTCTCCATCAGCGCCGTGCTATTGAAGAATTCCATAGCATTATTGTTCAATTCCGTCCATCCCCCTTCCATTTCCGAAAAATTGCCGAAACAATGAGGGATCGTTCCAAGCAGCTTTGAATGGCAGCTACATGGGGGAAGTCCTGTTAGAGAGAGAGAGAGAGAGAGGAGAGAGGAGAGAGAAGTCTTTATTTTAACGGGGCTAATCAGATGCTACGTTTCGGATAAAATCAGGTCTTACAGTTTCGTACAGTTGCTTCCAAGCCTATATGGTCTACTTATGGTAAACGGTACGGTTTCGATTACTAGAATCGAATTTTTCAGAAAAGTGGAATTGTAATTGCTGTTTTAAATTTTCGATTAATTAAAAATCGATGGTTTCGATGTTTTGATTTTTGGTTAATAAAAAATCGAATTAAAATTAATTAATAATTAAAATCAATAAAATATTTAACAAATAATTAAATTAATTAATATAGAAATAATTTAAAACTGATTTTTAGAAATTTTAATTAATTAATTGATAATTAAAATAAAAAACAATTTTTTGATTCCGAACCGTTCGATTATTTGTTAATCAATAATCGAATTTTTTTTGAACTATGGAATTGAAACCGAACCGATAATAAAATTATCGATTTTCGATTAACCGAAATAGGTCGCTTCCAGTTCAATTCCGGTTCTAATCGAAAATGGTTTGGACACTCCTATCTACAATCTTCAAAGAAACTGTACAAAAGAAAAATAAATTAAATATTAATAAATATTTCTAAATCTGGACCAAAATTAGTAATTATTATAAGAAAATTTGAATATTAGTTAGGAAAATTTTCTAAAAATAATTATTTTGAAGCATATACGAATTATTTCAGATCTTATAAATATTGGTCTTTTTATTTTTTGAGGTCATGAGTTTATATACTGAGAGACTGAGAGATATTAGTTTATTGAAATATAGTTTTTGATATATACTTTTACTGATAATGAAAAACTGAAGAGAGAGAGAGAGAAAATAGAAGTATCTAATATAGGACAAGGAAGTTGATTTACCTGTGAGAGAATTGGCCGACAGAAAAATTTCGGGAAAGCGCTGCTAGATGTAACAGCAAGGAATAGCAGAGGATAGAACATGAGGAAAGAGGATCAGTTGCTGGCTAAAATCTGGTAGAGTAGGATGGTCAAGCTGTTTAGACTTTTACGATTTTCCTTCTCACTCTTAAAATGAAGCGTCAGTACACGCGTCCAATGCGAAACATTATGTGATAGAACCCGCAAAATAGGTTCAATCAGTCTGGGATTGAGTTGGATTGAGTTGGTTCTAAAAAAATAAGGGGCGGTCTACTGTGCGCGCGCACAGTGAGACCCCCCTAATTAATTATTTAATCTTAATCATTTAATTAATTGTAATTAATTAATCTTAATTAATTAATTAATTAATTAAATTAATTCTAATTAAAATTAATTAGTTTAATACATTTTAATTGTAAATTAATAAATAATAATTTTAAATTAATATATCTTAATTTTGAATTAATAAACTGTAATTATAAATTAATAAACTCTAATCATGAATTAATAAATCCTAATTTTGAATAATAAACCTTAATTTTGAATTAATAAACCCTAATTGTGAATTAAACCCTAATTTTGAATTAAGAAACCCTATTTGGATTTAATAAACCCTAATTTTGAATAATAAACCCTAATTTTGAATTAATAAACCCTATTTGGAATTAATAAACCCTAATTTTGAATTAATAAACCCTAATTGAAAATAATAAATCCTAATTTTGAATAATAAACCCTAATTGTGAATTAATAAACACTATCTTTGAATTAATAAACCCTACTTGTGAATTAATAAACTCTAATTATGAATTAATAAACCTCACTATAAATTAATAAATCATAATTATGAATTAATAAATTCTAATTTTAAATTAAAATTATAATTAAAAATTAATAAATTTAATTATATATTAATAAAATCAAATTATCCTTACTCACCACAATTAATATATAATCATTTTAACAAAACAAGTTGAGCTCTGGTGAGGTGAGCTCACCCAAGTTTTTGTCAAAAATAAAGGTTCAAAAAAATCAAACTTAAAAAGCCAATTCAAATAGCCTATCGGATCTACTAGGTTATGGGCCGAAACAGTATGTGGTTTTCGAACTAAAAAGTCTACCCATTTTTTGTTTTATTATTAATTATATATATTGATATTGATGATAATTTGGACTTTTAGTTAGTTTATTTATTTGGATTGGGATTTAATAGATTATGACCATCATATTTTAATTTGTTTATCGATATATTTTGAATTGATGTCAATTATTAGAGTATAATTTTACACCTTTGATATTTTTTATCATTGTAATTTGAATTAATAGTATTGGACTTAACATATTAAATATTATCATATATTTATTTTTATTGTTTTGTAACGAAGAAAATATGACTTTTTATAAATAAAAATAAGAATAAAAACTGAAGCATTGGACGGATTTGGCCCGCCCGCCTGATGGCCAAGAAGGGGTTGGGCTGCCAAAATTTCAACCCGAAAGATTTCGAGTCGGGTTGGGCCTAGTCAGTTAGATAAAAGTGACTTGGCCCAATGGGCTCGGTCTGGCCGGCCTGATCCGTCAATTTGTCAGCTCTATTCTGCGGTGCAAACACGAATGGTAGTGTGTTAATTTTATTTTTGTAAGAATAATGTCAATAGGTTATTGAGTAAAATGTAAAATATATCAATTTCTTTTACTATCTTTTAGTTTGGTACATTATTGAAAATTTGGGGTCAAATCATTGTTGTGATTGGATCCCAAAATCAACTGAAAAGATAGTCAAAATTTTATCTACCTAATGATGGCTAAGTAATGTGTTGTCTGCAGATAACTTATTTGTTATTTGTTAGTAAGATGATCAATTGCTTAGATATGACTAGTTTGAGAAGAAAACAAACTGAAGACGTTCAAGCAAGAATAAACTCAGACGAACCCTAATTGAGTTATCAGAGGACTCACCTCAAGCTTTGAGAAAGCAAATAAAGTTGACAAATTCAAAAGTATCAGACAACGAGCTCAATGAAAGATCTAAAGAACATCAGACGTTAAGCGAAAAATATCAGTCTGAAGGAAATTAGAAGAACCGTTTATATTGAGAGGACTCAACAAGTTTGAACTCCAGAGAAGCTGATGATCTCTATGACTCAGTGAGCCTGAATTAGACGGGCTATCGATCCTGAAGGACTCTAAGATCTGATGGATGCTCTCATGGAGTGATTAAGAGTCAGTCATAGCCTTGTCGCAGTTCAAGATCTGAATTTTTTAAATCAGGAGAAGTCAACATAAATCAGTTACGGACATAATAAGGTAATCAAATATGTCTTACTCACTAAATGACAAAGCAGAACACGACAAGCCCAACAATCGTATTTGTCAGATAAAAGTTTGAAATTTAAATTGGCTCCCTTCCAACAGCTAGTTTGACTTCAGACTCAATAAATACGAGGGATCCCCAATCGAAATAAGAGAGATAGTGCACAAAGAAAAGCCTTTGTGCCTTGTGTATCCACGGATGTTCGGTTGCTATTTGCTGCGACTTTCGGTTCCAACTTCGGTAAGGACTTGGATAGAACTATGTTCTTTCTTAAAAAATGACTTACCACTTCGTCTACGGTGAACTCCAAAATTCCAGTATCACCATCTAAGTTGTCTTACTTTATAAAATTTGTAGCATAGCTTAGACTAGAGTGTTGCCTATTTCTTTACTTGTTCTTCAACGTTAAGTCACTGAGACCTAGGTTTTTCACAATGGTTAGATTGAAGAATTCGTCTCACTGCCATCAATACGTCAAGACGTACTAACATAGATGAGCAGCAAGTCAAGCTATTTCTCATCTATACTGCAATTTATACCAATAATTCATCCCTAAGTTGCCTTAGCCGTGATACAGGTTCATATCTCAACTAGATTAACCAATTATACAGATTTTTGTGATCGTTTACACACTATATGATTTAACTTTTGTATGAGATAGAATGACTACATATGCAATCATAAAAAATTCAAAGAAGAGACTGGAATAGTGGTAATAGAAAACATTGTATATATATTCAACCAATATACTGCTTTCTGTATACAAATCCAACAATGCACACTCAACATAGTTTTAGTTATAGTTCTAACCAAGTTTAGGTGAGGACAAAAGTTAGGATGAAGTTGTGAATAGACAGCAAGGTGTAGCTGCTGAAAGCAAAGACAACAAGTAGCCTTAAGGTGAACTAAGTGAAAGTGAGAAAACGATAGGTCCTGGCTTGATAACCCAGAGACATAAGATCTTAAGTTTTGGAGGATCGGAAGTTACTTCCCTTGGAAGTATAAAACAAAGAATTCATAAAGTGAATTGGAATTCACCTGCTTGACAGATCGTGGATCTAGGATGAATTTCTCTGAATCACGTGAAATCCTTGTCTCATTTACTGTTATGTTGTCTTCAACTTTGCGTTACAATTTCTCGACACAACACTCAGCTGAACACAAAACTTACCTGATGTTTCACTGATCAACTCTCGCACTCTTATCTGGTTTGAATATCTCTGTTATGTCTGATGAACGAGTCTACCATGCCCCACCACTTTCTGTATGCGCACCAAGTCTTTCGACTGATCTTGATGCTTGATATGTTTTATCTTCAGCAGTCTCAGCTATTGACTCAATTGCCCCTTCTGTTGGCACCGAATAATTTGAAAGAATTCTCTGTTAGGTGTATTCATCCACAAACACCTGACACGTCATTCATGGACCACATCATACATATTCTAAATTTGAAAAATATATTTATTTATTTTATTTTTACATAAAATTAAATTATGGTAATTACCTCAAATCAATTTTGATATGACAAAATAAAAAATGATTAAACACTACTAGAAAAATAGCCTATCTCTACACCATATAGACTATGTTTTTTCTTAAAAACTGTAGTCTTTGCCTAAAGACTACGTTTTTTTTTATCAAAATCGTAGTCTATATGCGAAAATTGTTCAAATATAGACTACTGTGCAATTAACAACCGTAGTTTATACCAAGTAATGACTACGGTATCAAAAACTGTAGTGTATGTGCGAATTTTTTTTCCCCAAAGACTACGATTGCCTGAAAAGGTAATGAATGCCTGTATATTTAATTTTTTCTAAAAAAAGCATAGCATATTTCCACCTTCCATCTTCCTCTTCGCCTCTCTCTCTCTTAACCACCGATCCATCTCTCTCCCATATTCACTCTGCCGCCACCGCTGCTCCTTTTCCAACGGTGCATCGCCGTCGGTGATGACCACTGCTGCCGTCATCTCCTCCCTATCTCCCCATACTCATTCTCCCTCCGCTCTCACTATATGCATAGAGAACAAATCTCGCTCTCTATCTCAATCTGTCATTTGAATCGGCAAAGCGCACGCTGGCATCCAAATCCAAAGAACACCGCCGCTGCTCGCCATCATGCCATCTCCTTCTTCGCGATGCAACACACGCGTTTGCACACACCCGCATTGTCCTCTTTCTCTCCATCTCTCACATTCTCATTCTTTTTTTTTTCCGGTTTGTCGCCATATCGCTTATAAGACAATACGCCTCGATTTCGCCATCGCTCCATTAGATGGTATTGAACATCCTTCGACGACGCACCACAAGATCCGCTCCACCGCCGCCGCCGTCATCCCTATTCCTAACCTCGGCGAGCAGAATCGAATTACATCAGGACGCCGCCCGCCGCCGCCGATTTTCAATCAACGTCCGAGCCCTAGCTCGGTCTAAAACTATAACAGTTGATTTCTCAAATTGGGATCTATGTTCTTTATCTATTTATTTTATTTGTTCGGAAAAATAATTGTCGCTTATTTATCGATTAATTGGGGATTCTCAAATTGGGATTTCAAGCGTTTCAAGGTATTTCTATGGTAAGACCTTATACCCCATTTTGGATTATCGTAATTATTTATTCTGTAGGGCTTGCTCTAAGGGCTCTAAGGGCTCCGCTTGGGCAAAACACAAGTGAGACATTAGAGCTTTGTCGATTGCATATTTGATGTCACAGCCGCATAATCCCAATGAGGATTGATGATCACCGCTTGCAATTAAACTTGCCATATGTGATGACATTGGAGAGATCTTATGACGTTTCAAGTTGCACCATCCTTATACAGACGTTGTCTCGCTTACGAAGTGGGTATATTGGGTATAACTATTTCTAAAAACCGAATCGCTAAGATTCTTATCAAGTGATTAGCATTCAAAGTTAATAGATTTCTTATAAAAGTTCTATAGATGAAAGACTCATTTTCATATATCGACTTGTTTAGTGGAAGATTATTTTATCTTCATCGCTTTAATAATTGTATGCGAACATCCCCCGCACCCCAAAAAAGAAAAGCCATGTGAATATATTCACCAAAAATGCAAGTATCTCGATGTCCGCTCATCTTATTTGTTGTTTGAAACAGTAACAAAGCTCTTCAAGGCCGCTATAAGGTGGAGGCGGATGGTGGAGCTGGTAGAATGTAAGTTGCATTGCATTCCGTGATATCTAGTACTTATCATCCATATCTCTTTGCAATTGCTACAGAAAGCTCACGGTGGTGTTTAGTCTTTGTCTTAGTTTCTCTCAGAAGTACTCGTTGACGGCTGCAACTTTGTGTTTTCATGGATTTCCTTTGGTCCGATTGCAGTTTTGTTAATAAGCTTTCTCTTCGACTGTTCAATGGGGACACTAATCAAGCAACATTCCGCGTCTCGTCGGATTTTCGTAAAGGAAAATTTAGTTGGGTAGCTCTAGAGAGGCCTCCAAGGTAGATTAAAGGTTATCTTGAAGCATCATCTTCTAAATTTCAATTCTCTAACTTAAACCAATGAATAGGATTCTTTAATCTCCAGCTTGTTATGGATTGTTTGCATTATTACTAACGTGGATCCTACATTTGAATAAACCATTTCAATTTGCTACAATCTATCAATATTGTATCTACGTTTGGATTCTTCTTGAGAAGGTAAAAGTGTTGACAAAGTATAAACTTGAGCTCTACATTTTGCAAATATTTGTATACTTTTTTCTGTAGTATGGCCTGTTAGTTACTGCAAGAAATATGTTATGTATGGTATCTACAAGCGCAAGTTTTAGTTTTACATTTTTATGCTGCTAGCTATCAATATGGTGGCTTGTTCTCAGTTGACAATAGGCTTATAAGTATATATACTGTTGATTTGATGTGTGATTTGTCATGATTTAGGGGGTGTTTGGCTATGCTTATTTTAGAGAGCTTATAAGCTCCAAGAGCTTATAAGATGTTTCAAGAGCTTATAAGAGGTAATGTCTCAAGTGCTTATAAGTTGTTAAAGTGTTTGGATAATTGTTCGTATAAGCTAGAGAAAGAATTGTGAGTTAGAGAGAGAAAATCATAGTTAGAGAGATAAAATTGACAAGATTTGAAGTTGATGGTGTATATGTAGGAAATAACGAACTATAATAAGGTTATTTTAGTAAATTCATGGTTGCTTATAAGTTTATGAAAAAATAAGTTAGGGTTGACCAACTTATTTTTAGGGGAGTTTATAAGTTGTTTGAGCTTATTTTGCCAAATACTTTACAACAGCTTATAAGCTCCTAAATAGCTTATAAGCTGTTTTAAAGAGCTTATAAGCTCAGCCAAACACCCTCTTAGTGGAATGATTTGTTGCAAGTAGATAGCTAGTAGTTACTTTTGTGTTGATATTGTTCTATCTTTTGCTAATGTTGGTCATTATACCTTTACAACAGGTGCTCTTGAGAGGCTCAAAGAATGCTTGTGAAGTTGTTGGTTTTCCACACAGCCACACCAAAGAATATGTTGCAGGCCCATTTGAGTTATGGCTAATGTTGGAGATATGTGATTCTACCATTGTTAAAGATTCATTTTAGATCAAGAATTTGGATGAGAAGATTGTATAACAAGAGTTTAGGAATGACAATTTACTTTGAATTTATAATTGTAATGTATTTGCATTCCGGACGTATAATTTTATTTAAACGTAATGAAATCATGGATATTTTAATCTTTTTTGCTCTTGGGATTACATGTTTTTAGATTTAGCCCTGCCAATTTAATTTAATTAATGTTTCTAAATACAAGAAATTAACTACGATCGGATACAAAAACTGTAGTCTTTACGCCAAGTTAACTACGATTTCAATAAAAATATCGTAGTCTATGTGAAACTGTAGTCTATGTCCAAACATAGACTACGGTTATAATGTGTAGAGTATGAGCGTAAAATACTGTAGTCTATAGTTGATATAGACTACGCGTAAAAAGCGTAGTCTATGCGCGTATGCTTTTCTCTACACCACTTTTCTCTACAGTTGGGCATGCACATAGACTACGCATAAAAAGCGTAGTTAAAGGCTATTTTTCTAGTAGTGAAACAATCAAAACGACGTTGATTTAATTATCACATTGAGAAAAAAATCCAAATCAAAGGAAAAAACAAATCGAACATTGATTTTTATGTAACTTGTAAAATAAATGATGCCAATAACAATTTCTAAAGAATTAATTACAAAATGGATGTGTAAAATAAAAAAGAATAATGATAACATAAACTAATTGTGAATAGTGTTCACAAGTGAAAGGCATATCAATGCTAGACATTAGAAATCAACATAATCATATTAATCAAAAAGCATTATTTTATGTGTAAAAAATCATAAGAATAGAGAAAGTATAGTTTTATACGTGAAAAAACATAGTACCTAGAAAGTATTAACTTATGAGTAAAAAGCACATCTCATTTGGAGAAAATCAATCAAGATCTATAAACCAGATTGATTTCTAGTATATATATATATATGTATATGGAGTGAATCAAATAAGAACTCCAACTTTTTTGAGAACTAAGAACTAATGTGGTCCATTCATTTTTATAATCTAACGGTCGATATTAATTATAAATAATTTATTATTATCAAATTTTACCGGTAACCGTTTAGCCCTATAATCAATGGATTTTATATATTCATTTACGTAAATGTTACCATATGTACAATTATTATGATTACATACACATTAACATGAATTACATGAACATAACAATGAATTGGAATGTCATAGCATGCACAAGAACTACGATTGCATGAACAACAAAATGAATTACACGAACAATGAAGAATAGAATATGAAAGATCCAAATAGCAAAAATTTAGGGATTGATTATTTTTATAATTAAATAACTATGAGTCTTCCGATCTTATTCAATCCTACTGTGGTTATTGGTTCTTAGTTCTTATCTAAGAGCTAGTTCCTTCTGTAATCAACTCATATATATATATATATATAGGGAAGAGTTCAAATAAAAACCTATTTTTTGTAAAAATCTAAAAACCAATGCACTTTACTTACAAAGTTAATGTATTTTATGTATAAAGTTACTGCACTACGAAATATTGATGAATAGTGTTGTATTTTACCATAACTCAAGGGTGCATTAGTTTTATACATAAAATGCATTAATTTTATACGTAAAGTGCATTGGTTTTTAGGTTTTTATTATAATTCGACCCTATATATATAATGGTCCATGGGGATACGTACTGGTGTATGGGGAGGGTTGAGAATACAATAGTTAAGGCAAATTAAAACTTTTCTTATCTCAAGACTGGATCTTCTAGTTTATCAGTAGACGCCAGTTAACTTATGTCAGTTCAGTACTACTGATCAGTTTAAGTTAGCGGAGTCTTGTTCAGAGTGATATCAATTAGCAAACCTATCGACTGTTGAGGCAGCTGGTCAATTGGACCGATAACTGATGTGCTTGCGGAATGTAGTGATTACATTTTTGCCTTTACTGAAAACTCAAACTGACGAAAATACTTAGTCAAATATTGACTTAAGAGTGTTTCAAAATAGTATTGTGCTAAGTGTATTGGTGATGATCAGTTCAATAACATGCAAAGTAAATACAATTCTAAAATTAAAGAATTAAATGTAAAGAACACTTAGTTTTTACATGGTTCGAAGAGATCAGCTCTTACATTCACGGATTGATGGCTTAGTCAATCCACTAATTAAGATTTGGTCTTGTTTACAGGTACAAGATATAAACCTAGATACATATTTTAACCTTTTCTTTATCCCGTCGAACTTGGCGTTTCTCCTATGCTTATTGGTGCTAGGAAACCTCTGATTGCTTACGGGTGTAGTTGAATAACTTTTTGCTTACAGGTGCAAGATAACCAAGCGTTCAACAACTAATACTTTGTTGCCTACTTGCCCAACTTCTACTTAAATTGGGGGGGTTCTGAGTAGAGGATTTTTCAACTAAAAGTTGAGCTATCACACAAACCTAATATATCTAGGCATAAGATATACAAGATAGAATCCTAAAACTTATAGGAGTGTATGTCAAACCTTGAGTTGATAGATATATTTGAGTTCTAAAGGTTTACTGATAACACTTTGCAAACTCCTTTCTTCGAAATCCCTGGGTAAAAGTTCTTGAAAAAAATAAACTTTGATTGCTTTGGAATATTCGAATGTACAACGTTTCAGTAACCTTCAAAGGTTGTAATCTGCATATATATAAAGGGGATGATGAATTGTGCCGTTGGATGGAGCACCACTCACATCCATTCTATTTGTCGTTTGAATTCCCCGTTTGAATCCTCGCATATCGATGCCGGGGTCTGCATTATCATAGACTATAGCTCTGTAACTCGAAAATGATATTTGGCATATCAGGATCTTCTGCAGATACGCTATGATACTTGGCAAGTCAAATACTCAAGGCTTAAATAACTTCGTGTTTCTTTAGTTGAGTTGAACTCGTGTTTTTCCAAAGACGTTGACTTGTGTCGAGACAATCTAGTCGCTTCTATCTTTTATCGCAGTCGGATTCCGCCTTTTTATCGCTTATGAATGTGAGTCTGTATAACGCTTCACCTTTGATGTAGATATAGTAATCTTTGACTTCTTATTAGCCATTTTGACTTGTCATTAGTAACTTTGACTTCTATCAGTAGCTTTGACTTGTCATCAACAGTTTTGACTTGTCACCGACAACTTTTATTTCCCACCTGCCGGTATGACATGTTCGACTTCTTTGTTTTCAGCAGCGTCGAGTCTTCAGTCTCTGATCTTCAATATGCGATCTTCAAAGAAGCTTCTTCTTATCTATGCCGGCATCGATACTTTATCAAGACATCGCATCGCTTCAAGATCGCTTGAACTCCATCAGTGTTGAGTCTGTCCAAACTTGTAGTTCTTTTGTTGAAACCTGTAACCAAAAAGGCTAATTCTCTAACATGTGAGTATCAATATGTTACATCAGCATGACAATCATCAACTGATTTTGGGATTTAATCAAAACGCACAGTTAAGACATAATTTTTCCAATAATATATGTATATATATATATATATATAGGGAAGAGTTCAAATAAAAACATATTTTTCGTAAAACCTAAAAACCAATGTATTTTAAGTACAAAGTTAATGCACTTTATATATAAAGTTTCTGCACTATGAAATACTGATGAATAGTGCTATATTTTACAAAAACTCAAGGATGCATTAGTTTTATACATAAAGTGCATTAACTTTATACGTAAAATGCATTGGTTTTTAGGTTTTTACGAAAAAATAGATTTTTATTATAACTCAACCATATATATATATATATATATAGATATAGAGAGAGAGAGAGAGATAGAGAGAGAGAGAGAGATAGATAGATAGAGGTGATGAGTCATATAGTACCCGATCCTGAGGTAGTATGTAATACTTAATCTCATCCACTCATTTCATAGATCATATGGTGGAGATTTTTTTCGAAATTTTTAAGCTTAATTTCGTTACAGTAAGGATAGATTAGTAATTTGATTTGTTAAATGATACAGAAAAGAAATTATGCATAATCATGCATATTAATGAACACAAAAATACATGTAGTTGAACACAAACATGCATGTATTCTGGAAGAACGCGCGTCGCACCAACGTACGTTCGTGCATTCCCCAACGTTCGTTGGCCAACATGCATGTTTATGCTTTAATATATGCATTATTACGCTTTATTAAATGCATGAATGTGTTTTGTATGCATGTTTTTGTTTTGTGGCTAACATGCAGGTTTTTACTTTCTTACATGCATGTTTGCGTTTTAATATATGTGTGTTTGTATTTTTATACATGCATATTTATGTTTCGTGGCCAATATGCAGTTTTATGTTTATTTATATGAATGAGTGTGTTTTATTATATGCATGCTTATTAAAATCCTAGCAATAAAATACTGCAACTAAACGATATCTATTGTAGTTAGCTAGCAAACAGAGTATCATATCCACAAGGACTGAAAACAAGAAAAAACAATAAATAATAAACACAGACGCTTTCACAAAGATTTGACAAAACATGAAAAAATAAATAATAAAAGCAAAAAAAAAGATGTGGAAAATATCAAAGTAAAAGAATGATTCCAGTGAATGTAAAAATACAATAGAAAATCACACAATCAATTTATAGTCCTATTAACCGTAATTAAGTCAATTCAAATGAAAAATCACATAAATAATACAGTCTCCTATATCAAGCAATCTGTAATAGTAGATTAATATATGTTCTACCTCCGCAAGATCTCAAGAACACATAAAAATCTTATACAATTAATACTAAAACCTTTAAGTCATTATAATAACTGTATTATGAATTCATGAATTCGATTACCTAATTAAAATCGCTAAATCTTTAATCAGACAACTAGCATGCATCAATAATGACTAGTTATCTAGCATAAAAGAAATAACATAGGTCATAAATAAAAATTGACATGTATATATACTCCATAAATCAATTACATAAATTCCCACTACATCATACAAACACTAGACTCAATAAAAATTTGGTTACCCATAACAAAAATTAAATAGGAAAAAATAAAGGAAAACATAATTGAATTAAACAATAAAAACCAGTACATAAATTCCACAAGTGAAGAACTTCAAGTTTGAACGGTGGAAATAATAAATCACTATTTTGCAGAGAACTCTAAAATAAAGTATAACTCTGAAAATATGAAAAAGAATAAAATTGAGGATGCCATATAATGTGAAGATGGGGTATTTATAGGTGAGGGGGGCAACTGAACCCTAAAAAGGATATAAATCCTATATGAGCTCAAAAATACAACGAAAAGAGGTAAAAACGAAAATTCATCAAAAAATGGGATCTGGGCCACGATCGCATGCGTCGTCCGCTACTGCCCGCACAATGTTCTTATTTGCCCCGTTCGCCCCTTCCGAACTTCGATTTACAAACCGTTTGCGTCCATGAACTCCTATTGAGACGTAATTTAGTTATATCATTTCTCATCCCTCAATTCCTTCTCCATTTTCTTCAAAAAGGCAAAATATGTCAACAAGTATCAATTCTTACAAATAATACAAAACTAATCAAATACTATCTATAAATATGATTTTCAACATCAAATAAGACTCAACTAAGCATAAAAAATCATTGAAAATCCATCTTTGTCAATGGATATTTTTTCTGACAGCAAAACTCTCTCTCATCCTTCTTCTTCAATTATGTCGCATTCTTCTTCGATTACTGATGAATTTCACCAGATACCATCGTCATAGCCACCATCTTTTTCGATCATCAATCTTTTCTCAAATTCTCCTTCTTATTTTTTTCTCATCACTCAATTTTCTTTTCAAAATCATCATCTTCTTTTTCTCTCTCAAAATCAGATGTTCATCGTCGTCATTGTCGTTGTCGTCCACCGACATCGTCGTCGTCCACATGTCTACATTTTTCTTAAGGTGATAAATCTAAAATGATCTACGTGCATGATATTTTACAAATACTTCTCCACCTTCATTATAAGGAGATATGTTCATACACTTATACACAAACTATTCACTCTTGATGCTGAAAACTTTGCAACCCATTCATCGATTTGAAACTGACTTGAGCATCGGAGTATCTTCCGGAGAATCCTTCGACTCTATTTTTGTAGCTTCCGCTTCGATAAAGTTTGTTGTGTTCATGCTCCTGGTATCTCGAGGGCTCAACGACCTTTCTTCTTCAACGAGTTCATCTCTATTACATTCAACTTAAGGTAACTCTCTTATTCCTTCTTGTTAGATCTTTAACTCGACAAGAATTAAATATTTCGATTTGATTCTGTTCGATTTTGAACACCAAATAGTTTTTCAATACTGACGAAGGATAATGTTTCCATATTGTGATTAGAGATGGCAATGGATCTTGGACCCGGTCCAGATCCGCATGTCCAGATCCATTTTTCAGGATCTGGATCTTCGAAAAATAGGATCCAACGGATCTGGACCGGATCCGAACCAATCCTTTAAAATCCAGATCTGGATCTGGATCTTGATTTCTGAGATCCAGATCCGGCCCATGGATCCATATATATATAATTTTTATTTTATTTATAAGTATATTATATTGTTTTTCTTTCTAGTCGAAATTGGATAAACTAGGTTATAGAATTGGAAGGTAGGTCAATAACATTAGAAAATTATACCTTGAATTTGAAAAAAAAAATATGAATTAGATATGAGGGTCTATTTGCTAAGATATGTATGCTACTTCTATTCCTATTATAATATTATTTGATGTCATGAAAATAAAAGTAAATTTATAACTAACATCTTTTTGTATAATGATGATTGTTATAATATTATTTGATGTCATGAAAATAAAAGTAAATTTATAACTAACATCTTTTTGTATAATGATGATTGTAGAAATTCTAGATAATTATTATAGTGTTACTGTAGATTTAAATTTTTATTATGGTTTTACTGTGAATTATAGTTGATTTATGATTTATTTTAGAAGATAAAATATATGGATCCGGGTCTAGACCCTGGACCCTGCGAATCTCATGGATCTGGGTCTGGATCTAATTTTTTTGGACCCAATGGATCTGGACCGGATCCGGACCTAAGGAAAAAAAATCGGATCTGAATCTGGACCTAACAAGATCCGGTCCAAATCCGGTCCATTGCCATCCCTAATTGTGATCCCTTTACTAAGGTTATGACTACTTTTTTCATTCAACATACTCAAGTTGTCCCCTCTTCTTTTTGACTATTAAATTATAAGATTCACAATTACAAAATAATTGGTCCGTGTACCGTTATAGATAAAGCCTTTGATTAATATAAACTATTTTTCATATTAAATATTAGTTAATTAAAGATTAATTATATTTAATTAAAATTTTCTTTAATTCATAATTAGAATTTAATTAAACTCCTATTTATGATTTGTTATCTTTCAATTAGTTCATTTTTTAATTAATATTTAACTAAACTAGTAAATTAAAAGAAGAAGAGAGGACTGCACCGAACGTCCGCACCAGAGTGCGGCCAAATTAGATATATCTTAAATTTACATATATGTAGAATTTGAAATTGTTTCCCCCTAAAGAGTCTCATTATTCATGGTTGACTATATATATATCAGAGAGTTTTAATACAAAAGTTTATTCCTTCTACATAACAATATTTATATATAATTGTGTCGAAGGGAATTCCACAATCAATTTATTAGCTGATGGTATAGTAAATATTGTTATTAATTTATATTTGTATATCAGTATCATAAAAATTTCTGCCAGGACTTTGTATGTGCGAATATCTTAAAAGTGTTAATTATTCTAAAAAAATAATATTTACACTAAAGAAAAATATCAATATATACAATTAGGATATCCTCATAAGATTCCACCTTTATCAATATTTTTGTTGAATGTCCTTAATAATTTCCTTTTCTGTGCATTTTAAAAGGGGTCAAGTTTTAGAACAATTATAGCTGAACCAAACTTAATTGATTTAAATAATTGTACGTCATGTCATGAACATGACCTATCAATGTGCTACCCATTTAAGTGCTATCTAGATAATTAAATGTCATAATTAAAGAAAAAGAAAATCATGTCATAATATTACTATTCCACTATATAACAGTATTCATATTCTATAATGGACCACAACTATAGTTGAAATTTCAAAATTAAGAAATTTATTATTATTATTATTATTATTACGTGAATTCTATTTATTCTTTGTCGCTCTGTGCAAGTAAAGTGCCATATAGAAAGCACCAACCTTGAAAAGATGAAACCTCACTTTCTTTTTCTTTCTTTCCAGAGATTTATTCTCATTTTCACACATACACAACACCTTTACACTTGCTAAAAGATCCACCATACATCATCAAATTAGCTTGTTCTTCATCTTTTATCACCACTAAACTCAAAAATCACAAAATCACCCAAAAAAGTCTCATATATATTTGTATGTTTATTAATTTGAATATCTCTCAACCATTGCAAAATATGCAATAACTAGCATATTAAAAGGGAGAGAGAATCTCTCGTACGAATAAATACGATCACTTAATTTCCTCAAAATTCAAACTCCTCAAAGATTGCAAGAATCAACTCTTCTGCTATTCAAAATGGCAGAAAAATGATAATAATAACTACACACACAGAAAAGATGAAACCTATGAGAAAACACTGTATATATATACACACAAAGAAGAAGGCTGATCGAGTATGGTGCAAGTAGGCCTTTGTGAAGCTGAGGGGAATGAAGCCTGGTCCGACGTCGTTTCGATCCGATTCAATCGAAACGGTGTCGAACCAGACAACATCCCCCTCAGCAGTTGAGCAGAGAGAAGAAGAAGAAGGTGAGATTGGAGAGGTGTGAGTATGGTTGAGTTAGAAATGGCCATGCACTTGATTTATCATGGGGCCTTCTAGACCTCAGGGTGACAACTGACAAGGGCTATCTTTTTTTGACAAGTAGTTACACTTTTGACAACTTCCTGCATCATATGCTTTTTCATTTTATTATTAAAGTGTAAGTCTCTCCCCCTCTCTCTCTCATGTTAGAGAGAAGTGTAATTCTTGAAATCCTAACATCTTCAACTCAAACTAGTGCATGAGTGATGAGGAGGGTTTACTATGAGGATGGAATTTCTGCATATTACCATATTCTAGTCTCGTACGTACCTATTTTTCCACAAAAAAGAATTAAAAATTACATTATTATTCTTTGCAATAAAATTATACTTTTTAGTCCAAAATATGCTAATGTTTAAAGCTGTCTAATACATTTGATAATGATATATTAGTATACAATAAATTTACTTCGTTTTGAAATGTAGGATGGACCCATTTTTTCAATGCCGAAGAGTTGTGTTGGCAAATGAAAATATAAAGAAAGACAATTGACTTATATTTCGAGTACAATTCCCACGCAGAATTCCGATTGCCAACACGATTTTTTTCCAGATCGAATAAGTTGGCAATGTTCTCGATTCTTGAAAAAGTGTCATCAAATGTCAAAACTTGTATATCAAAGAATATGGATGTATACGAATCAAATAATTTTGGTTCAGTTCGGTATCCGAATTCGAAATTTTGTAATTCTAATACAAATAGAAATATTTTTTTGATTCAATTAGTTAACGAATTGTTCAAAATCATGATATTCGATTCGATATTCGCAAATATTTGATTAGATTATATATATATATATATATATATAATTGTTAAAAATATAACTATGCTATTTTTAATATGGTATAGTTGGAGCAAAAAATATAATTATGTTATTCTTAATACAAATAAAACTAATATCGAATAATAAATTGCTTCATATTTCTAAATTCTATAAATTAATTTAATTTTTTTATATATAAAAACCCTAGTTTTAAGATTAAAAGTTGCATCATTCTTTCATCCCTTCACATGCATCTAGTTCTCGTCCTTCCTAAACTTGCCCTCTTCCTGCACCACCACCGCCTACCACCGTATACCATCCCTAGCTGCCGTTGCCACTCCTCGTCGTCGCTGTCATGCCACAACCACCTATCTCTGCCTCTGCCACAACCACTCGTCTTCGCCGTTCCAATCCCCTCATCGCGCGCCACCACTTCACAGTGCTCACTGCCGCATACCAATACATTGAAATTGAATGCAAACGTTTTAGTTCTTTGAAGTTGAAGTTGAAGTTGTCCTCATTATCACGTCAAAAAGACTGAATGTTGTCTAGTTATGCTATATTATGACACATGTAAGTGCTATTTATTTCTTATATTATTAGATATATATATATATATATATATATATATATATATATATAGGAGTGTTTATTGTAAAAACCATCTTTAACCTATAAACTACGAACTCTTGAAACTATTTGAATTCACCGTGAAAGCGTCTGAATTCACCATGTAAGTGTCTGAATTCAGAAAAATAAAATTCGTCCCTCATGGGATTCGAACACAGTGTTTGAATCCCATCAAGTAAGGTGATGAATTCACCGTAGATCTTCACGAATCAAGGGCTGAAAATGGTTCTTATTTTATACTTTTAAGATTGGTTTGTATTTGATCCCATTCCTATATATATATATATATAGGGTGGGTTATGGTGAAAAGCTCCTTAGTGTAGAAAATAGGAATAATAGCACATCTTTCATATTTGTGTAGCACAATCAAAATTACTATATTACACATGTTAGTTTAGCACATATCTTCGTAGCCCCTATGCTAAATATAGTAGTTTAGCACATCTTTCATTGCAACGTAGCACAAGAATGGTTCTAATGCTGCACAGTAATCCGCGTAGCACATAAAACACAAAACTGTAGCACAACCAAAATTAAAATCTCAATCATTGATCCAGCAAATCAAAGGCCCAGATTCATTCTCATTTCCTACCAAATTATCATTTCCTACCTGAACCATCTCATATATATATATATATATATATATATATATATATATGATGGAGATTTTTTCGATTTTTAAGATTAATTTCGCTGATTTCGCTACAATAAGGATAGATTAATAATTTAATTTGTCATGTGATTGCGAAAAACAAACCATACATTTAGTTGAACTGAACAATGCATTTAAATGAACACGAAAATGCATGCATTTGAACACAATAATGCATGTAGGTTGGACACGCGTGCTCGTGCTAGCGTGCCACCCTGGCGCACGCTCGCACTCCCCTTAGCGCCCGTTGGCCAACAATGCATTATTACGTTTTATAAGATGCATGAACATGTTTTATTAAATGCATGAACGTGTTTTGTTAAATGCAATTTTATGTTTTTCGACAGGAAATCTCTCATTCATCCTCATCCGTCAATTCTGCCATCTCTTTCCCGATTAATCTGTGAATTTCACCGTGAACCAGTGATATAGCCTCCATCTCTCTCGATTCTTCAATCCTCTATCAAATTTATCTTCTATTTTTCTCAAAATCCGTCAATTTTGTTCTCAAAATTTTCTTCTTCTTTTTTATTATTCAAAATCTGCTGTTTTTTGTTGTTCGTATGTATTATTGTCTTTGCTCATCGTCGTCACACACATCTGTTGCCCCGTCGTCGCCGCCGCCTTTGCCGCCATTGTAAAAAAACAAAAAGAAGAAGATAGGAGGAGAAGAGAAAAAGAAGAAGATTGATTTACTTTTTTCCCGTTTTGCCCCTTGCGAAAATTTAAAAAAAGAAGAAGGAAAATGAGCTATCACATGTCAGCTTGTGGTGCGGCTACATGTTCAAAATGTGTGGTCTAGATCGAGTACTACATATTATCTGGGAATCGAGTACTACGGGAACCCAACTATATATCTATATATTTATATATGCATGTTTTATAAAATTAGGTTCTAATCGATATTTTTATATAGGAGAAAAAATAACATTTTTATGTCATGTTCCAAACCACTTGATTTGCAAATTTGGTGGAAAAGAATGGATGCTTGCTATTTGCAAATGGTTTACGCGAAGTGTTATTTTGATAAACTTTCTATAATTTTTTTTGAATTTATAGAAACCCGCAGCCACTATTTTCGGTGCATATTTGGTCTTAATTGTTTATGCATTTTTTATGAACTTTACATCAAACTTTTTTTTGTTTATACATTTGATCGTAATTGTTTATGTTATACAAATGATTTGGGAGTTGAATAGTTTAGTCATCATTTTACATCTATTATTGAGTATTATAGCTCCATATTATTTAAAATATGATTTTAGAAAATTTATCCTAAAAATTGCAAATAGAACAGTCAAAAATACACTTAAAAGTTGAAATGAATATTCGATTCAATTTGAGTATTCGCGAATACAATACAAATTATATTACAGTTATATTCGATTCGATTCGATTCGTTTATAGTGATATTCGATTCGTTTACATCCATACCAAGGAAGTGGACAATTTTACTCTTTATCACCAATTAGTGCATTGAAAACTAAAATAAAAAGTAGAGAATTTGCATTCACGATAACGATAAAATGAGAAGTTTGACATTATTTTACCATAAAATTGTGAAATATAACACTTATTCGGGACAAAATTAATATCCAAATAGGATACTTATTTAGAGACGGAAGGAGTACGAAAAGTTAGATACCAAATGATGTTTCTAATTGGCTTTCTCCAATAGTGAAAAGGAGGAGGAAAAAGTAGATGACTTTAACCAATGAAGCCATTGTTTCAAAGAAATTGCTAATTGAATTCTTCTACATTCTTTTCTAACCAAAACCAAGGGTTAAAGAAGAAAAATGTAGTGGGCAAACTAAAAAGGAAACAAAAGCTAGATTAAAAAAAAAGAAGAAAAAGTGATTAGTAAGTGAACCTAAGTTACCTAACTGTGCAATGTGCATAACACAATTATTCAACTTGGCTATAATTCCAGTTCTCTGAAAGCTGATGACTCAGCTACCTCAATTCTTTGCTGTAACATTCCATCAAGAAGCAGATCATAGAGCTTAAAAGTGCATAAAATATGCGTAACAGATGCAAAAACGTGCATAAAAGTTCTGATAGCCTCTTCTATAGTGGCTCGTCTAATTTTACAAACTTCACACCAATCTAACGAGCCCTTAAACTTAGATAAAAACAAAGTAACATAGTCTGCAAACTAGATATGATTTGCAACACTAAAAAGGAATTCATAATCAGGCAAAAGTTTTCACAAATGCATCTGAATAAGTTACAGAAATTTACACTTTTCACGCATTAACATAAAAACAAGCCACTTGAACGGGTTTTGGATCCACAAGGCACAAGACAGAGGGTTTCATCTCTCAACAGATTAACTTGATTCCGACATTAAATAAAATAACTTACAGCAGCTCATCAAGAATGAACAGCAATGTCCATATGTCTCTCCCTGATCAGGTTTGATGCAAACAACTCATCCATCTCCCCCCGTTGCTGGCTCTGTTCTCGACTTTTCCAGCCATTCTGTTTATCAGTCCCAGTTTTCCTGTTCGTTGACCTGTCTCTGAAAATGTGGAAACTGTGGCCAGCTTCCTCTGCCCCCCTATCGGAATCTTTTGAATCACTGAAGCTCTTCCTTCGCCCCAACTTTGGAGATTTAGCTCGAGTTGGAGGTGGCTGGTTTCAGAGACAGTAAAATAGAAAAACTTAAGATGCAACACAAATATAATTAATAAGTAAATACTATAAGGCAAAAACATGTGTACATCTGGATGTAAGATGCATCCACCACAATTAGGGATTATGCCTCATTTTGTTTCATAAGATAATGCTATTAAACTGCAGTACCTTTTTCAATTCAACTTTCGGAGGCAGTCCGTCATGGTAGAAGCTCGGCATTGGGCTTGCTTTGAAATTCAAACTCTTCCTCAGTTGCTTGATTGCTGCTTTGGACTCTTCCTTCAAATTGAAGAAACCAGAAAAGTAGTTCAACGACACATCTCATGACTAGGTTTAAATTAATAATCTAAAAGTAGAAAAAGAATTTCAAAATTGTGACTACCTTAGTCCTTGCCTCATACTGACTCTTCTCAGCTTCAAGTGCTTGATGCTTCTCCTCTAATTTAGAGAAAAACTAAAACAGACAAGTCTCGTTAAACGGGACAGAATCGCAGATTCTACTTCATGTGAAAGTTAAATTAATATACACTACCTCCCTCCTTCTTTCAGCACGTTCGCTGCTCTTAAACGTTGGAGCTGAGGCAACGGTTATCTTATACCTTCTCGCTGGAGCAACAGTACTTCAATAATTAAGGCAAATCAGAATAAGCAGTCACACTACTACTACTACTACTACTACTACTACGATAATAATGATGGTGATGGTGATGGTGATGGTGATGGTGATGATGATGGTAGTAATAATAATAATAATAATAATGAACAAATAGCTTTATGCTAGAATAGGATATGATGAGGCAACAGAACAGTTATCTTCGTCAACCTGCTTTTTGTTATCTGGCTGCAGAGGCTTCCTTTGGACAATAGGCGAGACTATCTGCACCCCACATGCTCAAAGAGTCAGTATAGTAATACCTCGATTAACTTTCATCGATTTGAACCAATTATCTCAAAAAAGAATTCATCAAATTCTAATCAGAATCATCATGAACTCTAAGAATTGGTCTGAGAATTTACCTGATTCTGCTTCACAGAACTTGGCTGTAGCGGGACACGAATATGAGATGTCTTCTCTCCACCAGTGGTATTCTCGCACTCAGCTCCGTTAGGACGAGTTCCGTGTAAAGCACGTTTTTCAGTTGCCAGAGCAAACGGCTGTGGAACTGTACATTTTGTTTTACAGTTCCCAACAGGCTTGATAGATTTTCTGCCACAAACTTGTGTCTTCTTATCATGATCTCTCAGTTTTTGACCTTCTGATTTCGCACCATCTTTCTCGATTCCACTCTTGGATTCAGGAACACTCTCCTCAGATGTCTCCTGCTGATAAGGAATCATTTTGTCGGACTTATCGCTATTGCATTCCTTCACTACACAGTCCTGTACCTCAGCATTCTCATCGGATGTATCAATGAGCTGCGGATCAATTTCGATGATCTCAGGCAGTTGTGCCAAATCTTGCTGGTAAGCATTTCCATAACCTGAATCATGAGTGACGCCATTTGAGTATATAATGACACCATCCGGCTCCTTGTCAATATGAACATCGCTGCCGTCTATCTCCATATAACTGAGATGATAAACGAAAGCACTATTTTACAAATATCGAATCATCACCAAACAGTCCATGTATAATGCACTTGCATGAAAGTCGGTGAAAGCCCTCGGTGTTTATATATATACGTATCTCACATCTGGTATTGTATATTGAGTTTACATAGATTTGCATTTGTTCCACATTGATTTGACCTCATACTGGTTTAAACAGTCATGCCCCACCACGTCATCTCAAGCAACAAAAGAAACATCTAAAAACACACTCTTTGAATAATCTTCGCAAAAAATCAAGAGAGACATTTCAGTTTTTAAAAGAGGAAGTATGAGGTAACATTTGAAAGGTGTGCGTTTTAGCTTTTCATATTGGAGGTTGATTTCAACAAGAAACATTCATATTAAAATGTGAAAATAGATAACATTTTGTACATGCCCTGTTATAATCTATATTCATAAGCATTATCGTCCTTTCGTTTCACACGAAATTATCCTACCTACTACATAATATAATGGTGAACTAAAACTGATGAAACTACAGAAATCCACGAAAGAATAGTCAACAGAACTATCCTAGCTATCAATCACACATAATTAGAACCTAGAAACAAACCTATGATCATATCTACTTAAGGTGGCATCGTTTTCACAAATGCAGAAACCTAATCATAATGTCTAAACAAACGATGATTCAATATCTTCCATATCAATGGAAGTCGATAAATTCAATATTTTCCACATTCAGCGATCAGAAAAATTAATTTGCCGATAAAATTGCTAACTTGAGAAACCAATCAACCGAAATTATTAATCAAGTGATATATCATCCTCCAGGCTCCAGCCTACAATCTTCATAAGGTACAACTTTTGGTGCACAAGGTACCAGATGATAAAATGCAAATTGATAATTTGTCGCATAATATTACATTATAATTAAAATAATTAACATATCTAAGTAATCAGAAGATGATATTACCAACCCAGTAATCCCCATTACAGAATTAATCAATATCAAAATTCAGAGAAATTCAGTAAAATTTCGTTAAAATGCAAAATTCCAGCCGCCAAACATTGTTATAAAAATAAGATCTGCTGTAAAAAAATCATGAATCAGTAAAAACAAAAATAAAATTTGACCGATAGCTACGGTTTTGTGCAAGCAAACACACAAAATATAGATTGAGCAAAATAACACATAATTGAGAATGCAGGAAATTCTTCTTACGGTGGTGCTAAGAATAAAATCTTATTGCTTAATTCGGCTTCTGGGTTTTCCTTATCGAGAGCCTCCTTGAAGAAGTTATAGAGAAGGCGTGAATAAAATAACGACGTTAGTTGACGGCGGTTGAGAATTTTGAAATGGAGTGGAATACAATTGAGATTAAAGTAAGGGAATATATGCAAGACACACTTTTATAAAAGATGTATAACTTATATCCATATTTCAAATTTGATACAGTAGATACTCAAACGTCATTTTAATATATGTCTATTGAGTCTCATGCGGTCTTCGATGTGAAATTGACATAACATCGACCAAACATAACAAACACGTGAATCAATAAATGATTGCGAAATTATTTTCGGTGTATTCGATATTATTATGTTAAATTACTTTATATATTCGAATCATGTTTTTATATATCACTTAATCATGTTAAAAGTGTGAGAAAAATAATTAAATCATCGAATCATGTTTTTTTTAAATAAAAAAAACATAAATGAATCAAAAAATTAATTAACAAAAAAAATCCAAAATTCCGGTCGACAATTCCTTGTTTCCGGTCGACCGGAATCAAGGAATCATCGACCGGAATTTTGGATTTCATCGACCGGAATTTGAATTTTTAAAATGAAAATAACAATTTTAATTAATTCCTATCTCCTGTCGACCGGAAACATAAAATGGTCGTGGGAGAGAGGAATTATCGACCGGAAACTTCAATTTTTGCGATGAAATTAATACAAATTATTTATTCATGTATCCGGTCGACCGGAAACATAAAAGGGTCGACCGGAATCAGCCATTTTTCGACCGGAAACAAGATATATCAAATTAATTTAATACTAATTAATTTAAATTGAATGTATGATATTTAAATTAATATTTATATTCAATCTAATTTAACCCAATCTTTTAATAAAATATTAATTTCTTTTTCATCCACTTACACAACTCACAACTTATTAATTTTGAAATATTTAATATTGAAATTATCCTTAATATTTACAGATTAATTAATCTTGTATAAAATAGTATCTACGAAAAGTAAAAGCTTACAGCTAAAATTGCAGAAAAATTGAAGAAGACAAATAAATGCTGAAAAATTACAGAAAAATTGCTGAACAAAGATTTGACCACCAATAATTGAACCAATTCTCTCCTATTTATACAATCGATCGTAACAAATACAAATCCAACCAATTGCTCTTGCTCCTCTAATTTTCGTTCGTTCATTTCGATTTTATATTCAAAATTTTCAAATTTATTTCTTCAATCCAGAACCAGCAGCTATGTCTCAACAAGTAAGTTATTCAATTTTATTTATTTTCTACACATGTTTTGAATTTATTGTTGTTTATGATATTAATTTGTGTTTAGATTTATTATTGTTAATTTAGTTTAGATTTATTATTGTTTATTGGTATGGATAAATTATTGCGTTTAGATAATTAAATTAATTGGATAATTCGTTTAGTGTTTTGGATTTATTGCATAATTTATATAATTCATCTACATAATTAAATTAATTGGATAATTAAATTAATTGGATAGTTCGTTTAGTGTTTTAAATTTATTGCATAATTCAGATACATAATTGGATATAATTGTTTAGATAATTATTGCATAATTCAGTATATATAATTGGATATAATTCGTTTAGGTGAAATTAGATGTTTTATAATAGTATAATTAAATTAATTGCATAATTCGTATATATAATAGTTAAATCATTTAATCATGGTTTTTTTTAAAAAATAATTTAAACGTAAAAATCCATCTCTCCGGTCGATGATACCATGATTCCGGTCGACCGGAATCATGGAATCATCGACCGGAGAGATGGATTTTTACGTTTAAATTATTTTTTTGATTGATTCCGGTCGAGGAAAGAAGAATTATAATAAAAACAACTTATTTAATCATGATTCCGGTCGACCGGAATCTTCGAATTGTCGACCGGAATCTTCGAATTGTCAATTGAATTTAATACTAATTATTAATTAGTTATTAATTGATGTCTCCGGTCGATTGAAAACAAGGAAATATCGACCGGAGACATCAATGTGTTCGACCGGAGATAGATTTTTAGTTTTAGAAATTAATATTAAATGAACTTATCATATAAGTCTTTTCAATTAGGATAATTTTAGTGTACTTATCTTAAGTTTTCAATTAGGATGAATATAGTAATTAATTATAATGTAAATAACTAATTAATTCATACTTTAATTAAATTAAGTTAAAAATCCCTCTCTCAAATTCGACCAATTCCTTAATTTTAATTTTAAATGAAATCAATTAGGATAATCCCCGAAATTAATTTTAAATGAAATCAATTAGGATAATCTTCAATTATTGTTGTTGTTTTAATTTTAAATGAAATCAATTAGGATAATCCACGAAATTAATTTTAAATGAAATCAATTAGGATAATCTTCGAATTATTGTTGTTTATGATATTAGATTTCTTATTGTTAGTTTTATTTAGATTTATTATTGTTAATTTTGTTTACATTAATTATTGTTAATTTTGTTTACATTTGTTTTGCTTATTTGTTTAGATAATTCGATTGTTTCTGCTATTTATAATTATTGCATAATTCGTTTAGATAATTGGATATAATTATTGGATAATTCGCTTAGATAAGTGCCGACATAATTCGCTTATTAGATAAGTCCCTTTTAATGAATTTATTGTAAGAGACTTTAATTATTTAATTAGATTGCTATTTTTTCTTATTTGTATATTTGATTAGAATGTATATTTGTTTTGTACATTAGAAAATCATATTAAGACTGTATATTTCATTAATGTAATCTTGTATTTGTTATAGATGTCGGGATGGAAGAACATTATTGTTCGATATGGAGGCGATGGGATCCTTCTTTATGTTACATTGGCGGTATCACCAAATGCCTTTGTTCGAATGTACAATGTAATTATCTGGGAGTTCATAGAGATGATTAATCAAATTATGTTGGGAAATTCGTTGAGTACAACCTACCAACCGCATTATCTATCGAGATCTCGGGTGGTAGAATTATCAAATTACTTTTGAGTAATGATGATCAACTTTTCGATTGGCTCATGATGCCCAAGCAGAGGTCTATGTGACTCACGATGCCGACACATCCCAATCGAGCAAGAACTATATAGACCTTCGTTTGAGATACCATCCTCGTCAACATATGACTACACTTCCCAAAACATATCGCTCGATGCGTCGTTGACACAACAATTTACATCATCGATTGGTTTGATCTTGATACATCTCAATATATGCCGCAACACATGGATCAATCCAGAATTACGTTTCCCAACATATGCCGCAACCACAACCGAAATGGTGATACACTTGTTGAGGACAGCGATGACGACGACTACGTTGAAGAAGAAGAAGATGAAAGAGTCGGATGAAGAGGAAGAAGATCGCGAGTTCGCTTTGGTGAGCTATGGCTCATTTGTAGAGTTCGACGCATGGATCCGCCGAGAGGGTGGATTCGGAAGCTTCTATCTACGATTATGCGAGTAACACGCAAGAGCACGAAGCGCCCTGAGAGCCGAGAAGAAGTTGAGAGATGAGCAACCGGCTAGTCCTCGTTATTCCTCATGATGCTTGATTAATCTCTTTGCTCGTCCTCCTGGACTCGGTTTGAGACCACGATGGTGAGCGAAGGTTCCATCTTCGACGCAAGGGTGAATCAAGATATCCGGTGGGGCATGGCATTTGGAACGCCGAGTAGAATTTGTTATTCCTCGATCCGATAATTCGGGATTACATTCAAATGTCGATATCATAATCGGTGTCCTTTTCTACCACGCATCGCAGCAAGGTGGATTTTGGTTTGTCCGCAAGTTTGATGCTATACATACTTGCGCACGTAACCCAGTGAATATCGGAGTAAGGAAGGTTAATGCCCGTAATTGCAACATACATATCACGAAAAATACGCCAAGACGGTGAAGTGCTAAAGCCGAGGTCCATTATGGCCGATTTGCGGTAGAGTACGGTGTACACGTTACATACAATGTAGCAATGCGAGCCCGTAATAGGCGATCGAGATGATATACGGTGGACATGAAGAATCATTTCGGCTACTACCGAGTTATCTCGCATATGTTACGGATGAGCAATCCGGTTCGATGACCGACTTGGATATCGGATCGATGGTCGGTTCCGTCACCTCTTTGTCGCCTCGGTTCATGCAGATAGGCGTACACATTGTGCCTCCGGCCCGTGATTGTAGTCGACGATGCACTTGAAGGGCCGCAATAAAGGCATATTATTCGCTGCCGTGATAAAGGATGGCAACGAGCAAGTTTTTCCATTAGCTTATGGAATTGGTCCGATCGAGAATGATGTCTCATGGACTTGGTTTCGCCTCGACTACAAGTCGCTTATGGATCAAATCCAGAGATGTTGATTGTTTCGTATGCCCATGTCGATAATGAACGCGGTCAAGTGTGTACCTCGATGCAACACACGGATTATGCTACTACCATCCGCTGAAAAAATCATCCCGTTTGGGCAACCATCCGCAGTTATTTCGAAAGCCGCTTATGCGTATCAAGATACACACTTTGAAAAGCGATGGCTATGTTAAAGTCTCGTGAAGGCCGATGGTAGTGGCGCATATACCAAGTTGGTGGAGGTTGGAGTGCAGTGGGCTAGATCACGGTGCCCGTTAGGCGCTACGCTTTATGACATCGAACATTGCCGAATCATTCAATTCTCGAATATTGTGGGCTGACGATTGCCAATTTGCTCAATGATTAAGGCAATCCGTCACATTACGTAAAAATGGTTCGATGAGAGACATGAAGCGAAAGAGGTACGCGGTGAATTGACCCAAGCAACGCGTAAGATGATGGTATCAATGGAACTATCACGCAGATACGATATAGTGCCTCATCGACTCCACTTTCAAAGTCAAGCACGAAGCAAAACATTCGAGTCAATCTCAATACGCAATCGTAGCGTGTTTGGAGTGGGACATGGATATGATACCGTGTTCTCATGCAATTCAAACTATATGGTAATTAATTTAAGTTTAATTATGTTAATTTTTTGATCAAATTGATTTCACTTACATATAATTGATTATATAATTTTTTAGTCATAAAGGTCACCATATATCTAACTATGTGAGTACTACCATTCGCAGCTAGCCAAGCATACCAGATCGGATCAATCTGTTCACCACGCCTAGTTGGACTGTTCCTCCAGATGTTGCTGGAATTACAGTTATGCCTCCTAATAGAGTCCGTCAGGCTGGGCGCCCGAAAGTGGGTCGATATCGTCATCCAACAGAAGTGGGATCGAGTAGTAGAAGTCGTGCACTACGGACATGTAGCTTGTGTGGTAATGAATCTCATACGCGTCGGAAGTGTCCTTACTTATCCAGAGACGAGTGACATTGTAATGAAAGAAAACATTCATGTAAAGATATTATTAACATTATTATTATTTTAACTTAATCAAATTGAATTGAATTGAATTGACACTACAAAAAAACACGCAAGCAAGCTACATGTTGCTAGGAGGAAGCCAACATCAACAACAACATCATCATCTTCTTCACAAACTCTCAACAACTTACGAGATAAGCAGAGGAATCCCTACAAGAAGATGAAGTCCAGCACTAGAAAAGTGCCAACATCCCCGGGGAATTCAAAGGATAACTAGTAACTTTCTTTTTAACTATTTTATTTTCTCTCTCTCTAATCACACCAGAAATCGATACTCTTATCCATTTTGTGAATACGTATATAAAATTCATTTTCCTATTTCTTTTAACTAGAAATATATATTTTCACTTTTATAATATCTATTGATATTTATTGAGATTCTTGGAAAAAAGGTTCCGCACCTAATCTTTTCAAAGGATCCATCAAAATTTTCAGTGATCCATCAAAAAAAAGAAGTTGGCGCAGAACTCTAAGCAACTTACCACCACCAGCAGAGGGCATCCGGAGCAACGACCCCAAGAGTTTGGAGTATATCTTGAGAAAAGGTTTTAGCACCGTATCCTATATGTACTCAGTTTATTCAAGTATCCCAATGGTGTTGGCGACTGAGATAACGGGCTTTTTCTCTTTCATCACTATTCATTTTCTCCTCTCCTCGAGGTGTCGTCTTCCTCTCTTCATTACTTGAAACTATTCTCTTTTTCGTGGTTGTGTTTCACATACAATTTCGATCGCTTCCATCACCAAACTGAGGTAAAAGATTCCTTCTCTCGCCTATTTTTTTTCGCCCATTTTCTTTTTGAGCACGTTTGTTTGTTTGAATAGCGGTGAAAACTTTGATCTTCACGAGTTTTTAGTACTAATGGAGTGCTAGTATGTGGTTTCCGTTGCTTATTTTATCTACATCGACGGATGCATGTTAGTCCGATTCTGCTTCCTTCTCGCCTTGCTTTGGAGACTGTTTTGTTCATTTCTCGATAGACTATCTTATCGATTAAGCTCGTTGCTTTATAGGTTAAAGTGTATGTTTAACGATTCACCTAACATTGACTTAAACTGAGTCCTAAGATTTATGTTTAGTTTGAGATTTACGTTTCGATATCTTGTTCTTGATCGATGAGATGTAGATGGGAGATGGCGAATAAGAAGAATATTTCCATTGAAGGAGACACCAAGTCCAATGGACAATCAATATGCCAAATCTCATTGTAGTTTATTCTAGTAAAAATAAATTTAACTCGAATAACGTCTGTTTCATTTTACAGTTATGTAATACTTATTTCATTGAGCTATGATTCTTCAAAACAAAGACACAAATTCATTCAACGATCTTAGCTTGAGTTAAATACTAAGTTGTTGTCACGAGGATTAATAACTATCGTATAATCATATATTCGATAAATAATATGAACATCCATTTGCATCCAATATACCAATACATACCAATATACAAATACATACCAATATACCAGTACATGCTAATTTCTACCTCTTCCTCTTCCTCTTCCTCTCGGCTTCTTATATGGATCACATATCTCATATATATTTCCACCTACTTTATGTCTATATGCTACAACATTAGACGTACCACATTCGATGCTCGGTGAACCGTAAATAAGACGCCCACGGTCATGCACGCAAATGGACCATCACCGAAATCGCCTTCTCGTCAAATACCTCAAGAGGCACTCGTGTAATAATCGCATCATTATTCCATGGTGGTATCTGGTGGAAGTTAGCCTCGAACCATCTAGTGAAGAGAAGAAACGACCGCAATAATCTAGTCAGGCACACGAAGTCCATCATCCTTGCATCCACTTGATCCTGGTCCATCCTCCAAATACGCGAGTCAAACAAAGACGCAATAACCGTAGTGCATATCCACGCGCATTATCACGAAACGCCGCTCGATGACGCAAGGATAATGATCTATAAAATTAATATTTAGATAAAATAAACAAGGACACGTAACCATTAAGATAAATTAATATTTATTGTATTAAATAAGGTTACTGCGTGGCACGTAACCATGATGTATAACCCGCCATGCCGAGGACAACTGCTATCCAATGCTACGGTGGCTGCCATGTAAAGCAATGCTCTCGGGGTCATGATCAATGGTGCCTCACGCGGTCTTGAATGTAGGACTAAAGCATTGCGTGTACCTCGGACCATGAATTTTGCGTAAACATCTATTCAACATTGAAAATTAAGTAATTAGAGATACTACACATATATACTATATATTGATTGTATTAAAGACTTACGAAAAACTAGTATCAAGGATGATTGTGTTTTGATAATCCACCCCATCCAATACGTCGATCCCGCATCGAGTCTCATCCTCAAATACACCATGAATAGATCGACGACCGCAAAATTATTTTAGGGATACATATCAATATAAGTAGATGTACTTAAAAAAGCGAAGCATATTGTATAAAACGCATGCCGAACATCAAACGCCTCGGCATTTCGATATTCACGAAAAATGCAACTGGACTTGTCGATCAAGACCGAACAACCACCATCGCTTTATTTGTGTTCAAGAAACGCGGTAATTTATCAATATATCATCGGATAATGGACGTGGCATCGGGCTATTCACGTATGGTGACCTCATTACAGCCGAAGGTCTCCGTGCCCGCTCACCTCCGGATCCCGAACTACAAACATTTAATTTAGAGAAAATGAAAACATAACAAATATAATGAAATATTATAAACCGCCAAATATGAGACTTAATAGTTACATTGCTCCTCCAACCTGCTGCAAGACGGCTCGAAAGTCCGCCTCACGACGCGTCCGAGGCGCCGATCACTAAATAGGTCCATCCCATCATGGAATGATGAGATGTAGTTCCGTGGATCGTACCATGGATCCGTGAGAGTAGCGGGAGGGTATCACCGGGCGATGCAAGGCCTCGGTAGGCTCAATATGTCCACCATGCCTCGAGGGACATCCGACCGGGCGGTGATGTGGTCTCGATCTTCACCTCTCGCCGCCGCCGCGTCGGATGACGTGGGACATGAGGTGCATGTGTAGTCAGATCATCCCTATGTGTGCAACCACATCGAGTCTTCTAAGAGGTTTTCAAACCACTTTTTATCTTTGGAATAAATTTGTCTTGATAGACCTCATGATCGTCGATCGCTCTGTCTCCTCCTCCGGACAGATTCCTGATAGATTCTCGAATCCAACGACGATCGGCGAACTAAGACGCCCGGTGCCGACCACCACCGCTCGATGAAGCCGCCTCCTGGTATGTCTTCCCGTATCCCGCCTCTCAACGGATGGACGGCTATCCACATATGGCCGCTGCAGCTAATCAACAACGGAACCTCAACGAACCCAACCGACGATGTCCTCTCGGCCGGGTATCAAGGTGAAGGCTCGAGGCTGCTCGATGGAGACCCCGATGCAGCCCAGGTTCGTTGATTCCAAACCCGGTGCGTGTTCTGTTGGGCGGTTCTGAAGAGCACGAGCGAAGTTCAAAGAGAGCTTGATGGGCTTAGTCCAAGTGTGGGAGCAAGAGTTGAATAAAAGCCCATTGGAGAGAGTGGATCGACCAGTCCAAGAATCATCAATTTCATGGAGGCAAATGGTGGAACTTGAAGATGTTTAATCTTGATTTATTTGGCATATTGGGCCATGATATTTTATCTTTAATTGCTTAATTTTCGTGGGATTATTAAGGCCCATTTTAGACATGTTAATTTTCGTTAGTTTTGGGCCTATTTTAAGCATATTTGACTTAGTCTTTGATTCCTTATAGGATTAGGTCAAATCTTTGATATTTTCCTATTAGAACTAGGATTCTTTTAGCTTATATAAAGGCTTGTAATGTGATGAACGAAATCGCACCATCTTTGATAATAAACGTGAGTTTCTTCTTTCTCTATTGAGAGTATTTCGAGTTCTTCTTGGTTTTGCCAAGTCGAGTTCATTTATCCGCGAATCAACGAGATAACCACCACTGTTGTGTGTCATTCATCGTCCCGAGTTGTCTTGCGTCAACCATCTAGTTGGGGTATAGGCGAAATCTCGACCTATATCACTTGAGGTTAGATTCGAGGTTTTGGGATATCCATTGGTTCGAGTTTTATCAAGTCTTCCGCTCGCCGATTGATTCTCCATCACAAACGAGGATCATATCGCACCACGAAAGATCGGGATCCTCAACAAACCGTGGAGCCCTCCTGAACTCGACGTCTCACGTCGGGGCTCATCCACCGGAGGTGGATGAGACACACCACGACGAGAAGGGAACTGCGTCCCTCCCTCAAAGGATTTGACGGATAACAAAATTCACACCGAGTGGAGAGGGTGTGAGACAGACACCCAAGAACGGTGCTAACCTCGAATGAGTCCGGCTCGATGGATGTGAGATGATAATCGACCTACAATAAATTGAAAGATGTTATTTAATATTCTAATAAATACAATACCTCATACATGATTTAAAATTATAATAAAATTCAATACCTCTTGCTCAAAAGTGATCAGAAGTCACGTGAGAGCTACTCTTGAACTTCCACCTCAACACTCTCGGATCTGTTGTGGGATTGATGTCGTCCCGGCTATACTTCCCAAGCCCGGTATGATCTCGGTGACCAAGCATAAAGTGCCCAGATCGGTCCGTAAAGTGGTATCGAGCATTAGGTTGACATCTGCGTCGTATAATATCTCAATATCCGTAACTGTAGGCCCCCACGGAAATCGGCAAAACGCCTCGGATCGTCAACCAATGCCCAAACCCAATCAGCTATTATCTTCCCCAGATCGCACCCAATACGAACCCATAGAGGGTAATAACGTGGTCACACGTAAATAGTGACGAAGATCTACATCATCACTAAAATCACTACTACAAAATCTATCTACTAGATTACGTAATGTAATCTGTGCCCCGCAAAAAGGCTATAGACCTCAACGTCGCTCAAGTCGTAGTCTAGTGTGGGATCAAATGATGATGACCCAAATTGCGGGCCGGTGACTAGAGCATAATCTTTAATGGAAAACATATATATCTTCCATTGATGAAAAATACATCTCCGGATCGTAGCTCTATCCGACGGGAGACTAAATGGTGCAAAGAAAACTAGACTTAGGCCCGGAGTCCAATCAATCGGATGACCAAAGCAACCCCCTAAACATATCTACCAACTCTTCACCGCTCTTATCTAGCAAGACATTCTTAATATATTTAAAATAATCGGTCCTATAATAAGTCTTTACATCCGCCACCACATTTATCGTGGTAGGCCTCAAGAAAACAGGATCGACCTACAATTATATCAATGTCACATATTACACAACGCATAACAAACCAACAAACTACTACAATAATTATTTCATTTGTATATAATTCGCATCAATAAACATCCTATCATACAAATATAAAAATAATTAGAACTCAATCTCTACAAATCACCTATCAAAATCGCCATAATTAAGTAATACAATTTAACCATTCTAAACCATAAATGAAATATTATTCAATCATATACCATAAACGCTATTTATTCAATCATATTCCAAAACAGATATCTCGAAACATACAAGCCATAAACAATATTAACATACTCAATAACATAATTCAACGTATTCATATTCAATTATATACAATCATATTATTCAATAATATTTACCAACATTTATCCAATCTCAATAACATAATTCAACTACTCATATTCAATCATATACAATCATATTATTCAATCACATCTACCAACATTTATCCAATCTCAATTACAAAATATATTTAAGGTAAACATAACTAAGGGTTCACACGAAAACATACCGTAAATGCGACATATTGCCTTCAAAATAATACGCATCATTACAAAATTCAATTAATAATTTCAATTAATAACTAATAATTATTTCAATTAATAACTAATAATTAACAACTAATTATACAAAATTCAATTAATAATTTCAATTAATAACTAATAATTAGAAAATTAAATAATTCAATTAATAACTAAATATTAATAACTAATTAATTTGTTGTCTCGATCGACCAATTGAACTTTCCGATCGGTGAAGGCTTCTCCCACGACCGAGAGAAGCCTTCACCGATCGGAAAGTTCAATTGGTACAACAAATTAATTCAATTTTGAATTCACCTACTTCCCGATCGGAGACAACAAATATATTGAAACAATTCGTTGTTTCGATCGAATTCACCTACTTTCCGATCGACTAATCCTTCTCTCCGGTCGACCGGAGAAGCCTTCACCGATCGGAAAGTTCAATTGGTACAACAAATTAATTCAATTTTTGCGTAAAACCAACATTTATCATTTCAAATTTAAACATTCCACATATAAATCTAAAATATTTCCTATCGAAACTTGTAAAACCAACAATAACCAACAAAATATTTCCTATATTTCCTATCAACTTCAATTTCAAATTGAAACATTATTATAATCTTACAAAAATATGCAACTATTCAAAATCATCAAAATCATCTTAACATATCAAAACAAAATCGCATATCAAAATCGCATAACTATATTTATTCCAAATAATATACCAAAACATAAAACATACCAAATATTCTCACTCGATTCGAATAAGCAACCAAATATTCTCACTCCTTTCTTCGATTCGAATAAGCAAAACCCTAATTATTAGAAAATTGAGTTAATACATAATTATTAGAAAATTCAAATAAAACTCTCCGGTCGAAAAGCCGTTGTCTCCGGTGAGAAAGGCTCGTCTTCCCGTCTTCTCTCCAGTCGAGCAAAGCCTTCTCTCCAGTCGGCCGGAAAGAAGGCTTCCTCGATCGGAGAGAAGCTTAGTCGACCGGAAACATCAAGCAATTGAAAAAATTACCTCCGGTGGTGAAGCTCGATAATTAATTCCGGGAATGGGAATGAAATTCACCAATCTCTTCTTTTCTTTCAAAATTTTGAAATTGAGAGGGTGAAAGTGAGGGAGAATGAATTGTTGGTAAAGTTGTATAACTTTACCAACGGTCAGTCAACTCTCATTAATTGCACAGTTGTAAATTTGCAGTCTTTAATTTGTTAAAACATTGCGAGCAAATTTGCGCCTTTGTTAAAACTTTGCGAGCTTTTTACGTAATAATATATTATAATGAATTGGGTATAGGTTGTAGTAAATTTTCAAAATGGATACGGGTAGTATATAAATTTATAAATAGTGGTATTTAAGTTTCGCCCCCTTAAAGTAATTGCGCTTAACTGTATTATCATAAAAGTGATGGTGGGAAATGACACTTAAGGGCCTCGCTTGGAGGTAAAAAATTTTGAATTTTTTTTACATGATTTTTTTTGTTTCTTTTGTCGTGAAATTTTTGAATTTAGTTGTTTTTTACTTTTGATTTTGGTGGTGCAAGGTTTACATGCCTGGATATTCGCTGGATTTATTTTTAATTTATCTCTTTTGAAAATGACATCACAATAGTATCTATTCCGTATAATAAAAAAAAATCTAATAATAAAAAATCAATAAAGCTATACAATCACATTATGGCTGGTCATACGAGGATATTTTAGTAATTATCAATATAATTAATTAATAAAATAATAATATTAAATTAATATGTTAATCATTTTTATATAAATACATTTTCCCACCTATTTTGAAAAGTATTAAATCTATTAATTTTAATTCTAAATTTAATTTTTCATTCGATAGAGGTAAAATTGTAATTTCATAAGATGATTTTAATGTAAAACTAATTTTTTAATAGATCAAATATTAAATAAATGATTTTTTCATTAAATAAAGGTGATTATGACCGGCTACATTATGATCGAATAACATCACTCATAAAAAAAGTAAAATTCAGATAATCGATTTGTGTAATTGGCGATATGATGATTTTATTTGATATTCTGAGATCAAGTCATAAATAACTATATATGATAACATACTATAACACTTATTATCTTAATTATTTATATTAAACGAGTAAATATTTTTAAATATGCATCGTTTATTATTACATCGTATTGAGATAAAAGTACATTATGATAAAATGCAAAAACAACATTCAGAACTATAAGAGAGAACTAACTTTGCTTTACGTCGAAGTTGAAATTATAAATCCAACCATATGCAATTTTTTATTTTTTATTTTGGTATCATGGGAACCCGCACCGCTACCTTAGGTGACTGGTAAACCCCACGCCTCGCAATAGCCCGCAAACCACACAGGGGCGATGTAAACCACACTTGAAAACCAGGTGATGCGCCAAACCCATAAACGCTTTGGTGGGGTTCAACCCGCGACCTCTCGACCACAGAAACCCACCTTAATCATTGGGCTGTCCCTAGGGGACACCATATGCAATTATTACTTGTGGTAAAAGTAGAGTTCTTAAATCATTTTTATATTTAGAGAATCGCGACAGAAAATGTATAGAAATTGTAAACTGCAATTTATTGGTACTACAATATTGAAGTAAATTGGCCTAATTAAATTATCCTTTAAAACAAAATCTGAAAAAATAAAAATTAAAGAACCACAATAAATTCCATCCCCTCTTCGCGAACTTAGGTTATAATTAACAAGGTGAATTACCTAAAAATATGATAATTAAGAACAATATATAATTGTCCATTCATAAAAACTCATGTACATCTGTCTTATCGTACGGATGGACAAAAATATCATTTATTCTTAATACAAGTATCATATTGAAAAAAAATATCATTTAATTTTTATACTATAATTTAAAAGTATTATATATATTAAAAAAATATCATTATCCACATATACAAACGTTCGCACAGGAGACCACCTCTTGTCCATTTGGCCATCTAAACAATAAAGATTTTTCGTATAAATAATGAGATCTAGAATTCAAATCTTGTGGCTCCATTTTCCAAAGTAAAAAAAAAGAAAGATATAATATCTAAATCCAGCTGGTATTTTGATAGTATTTTTTCGAAAAAAGGATCCTTATTTATTTAGAACTATCATCTACCCAAGCAGTCAATTCTATGAAATACGCAAGTAAGAGAAAGAAAGAAAAAAAATACGATATATATCATCTCCAAATCCAGCTAGTATTTATTTGGACAAAAATATCTTTATTTATTTAGAGTTGATTGACTATGAAATACGCAAGTTAAAAAAAAGATTTTAAAAAAAGAACGATATATAATCATCTCCAAATCCAGCTAGTATTTATGTGAAAAAAATATCTTTATTTATTTAGAGCTATCCGCCTCAGAAGTCAATTGTATGAAATTAATAGGTCGTAGAGAGCAATCAATTCAATTTTGTTCATTTGAGATGATTCAGTGGTAAAAGGTTACATGTTCGAATCACATCAACTCCGCTATGAGTTTGAATATGTCACATCTGACTTCACCAATGCTTCTATGGATCTGAGTCTGTTACACTTAGTTTTCCAAATCTGATTTACCTGTTCTGTGTGGTTTGTATGTTATTACACAGAAATTTAAGATTTATCCAATGTACTTACCAATTTATATGATTTGTAGGTTATTATACAAAAATATAAAATTTATCTAATGTATACTAAAGATAGCAACTACGGATTATCCATGAATTAAGACAAAAAGTTTGTAGACAATATTAAATTATATACACCATTTGAATTTCCTCGTCCCCTAATTATAAGAAAGAAAGTTGAAGCAAAATAAGGAAAAACATAATTAAAAAAAGCATTTTAAATATACTGTAAAAAAAAAGAACAACAAACATTCTCAATTTATTCAGACTAATTATGATTTATGTTTTTGACAAGGTTATGATTTATTTCTTGTAATAAATGGAAATAGCAGAGCATTATACAGCTAATGATAATTCTGACAGTCTAACTATGAGGGGTTAGATTGTCATAACGACGTTTAAGTCTCAACTGTCCGACAAATTGTGATTAATATTTGCCAATTGTGGCCCAATAATTATTGCTTACAATGGGGCCCATCTCTTGATTTGTGACTATTGCTAAACCTTTTGATAAAGCCCTTATACCATATTATTTATTATTCTAATTTGGAATAATACCTTTTCTCCTTCCTTCTGCCAAATCCACTTATTAAATTATCGTTCATTAAATAAAGGTTGATGGTCAAATAACGCATGCAATTTGAGTCAATTTATAATTTAAATTTAGTTTTTAAAATGTTTTTGTAATATACCCATCTTCCGATCTATATCTAATTAGACGTCCATAGATTTTTCCGACCACTCAAAATAATGACTTGACATATTTATTACAAACATAGCTCCAAAAACACTAGTACATGTTTATGTAGGTGCAGACATTATTCAAACATTTAAAAATCGAATTAAAATTATAAATTGGGGTCAAAGTTTGTATTTAGCAATTAACCCTTAAGTCAATGCTTATCAAATAAATACGCATTAATTTGGATGGTCCGATCGATAAAATTGTGGGTTTATATATGATTGAAAGATTATGAGTCTAAGTATCATTGACGTTTTGTACAAAGGAGGAACAAATAAAGAAACTTATCAAATGCCAAATATCTCAAACTTTTTCCATTTATATATATGACTGAGAGTTTATTTTAATTTTAATTTTTTAGGGTGGGGGTAACGTATAATTATAATTATCGAAAATGTTCAACTAAGATTGGTTGATCGCTTTCATTATGCAACTATATGTTACTGACTAATCCTTAATTTAGCAGCAATTTTATTGGTGTGAAAGTGAAACGATAGCTAGGTTTGACGACGTAGTCGACAAACATGCCTAAAATATTAAAACCTAAGCGTAAAGTATTTTCAACTTTTTAATACAAGTAAAATGTAACATGTTTATTTCATTTGCTAAATTTGGGGTCAAAGGATTTGGAGTTGACGAAATGATGTTTTCTTGCATTTTGGGACGAAATATTTTTTTACCATAGTAGCTTTTTTTGAAGTTGAAAATATCGCATTAATAATTTATATAAAAGTTGTAATATCTCCTTTGTTAATTTAATGCATATATATAGTGATATCATCGATCCAAGTTATAATGATTGTGCCAGATATATATAAGGACTTATCTATTTTGGTAATAAAAAATAGTTCTTGCGGACGTACGTTTTATTGAATTGTGATAATAATAGTTATGATGCATGTTTAACGTTTGCTAACCACACCATGAGAGATAAATTGCATTAGACGAGCCATGTTCGACATACTTAACTTATATATATAGATGTCGATTGTGCATTATAACTCTATAGTTTTTCTTTCTCGTAATACAAAGCATTATCGTCAGATGCTAACAATGTAATATTCTACACCTTTTTTTTGTAGTTTGATGCTATTGTACTCTATGTATTTTGTATGTTTTAATGATGGAGCTCAATCATGTTTATATCAAACAAACGAATTGCTGTCCGTGTTTTTTAGGTCTATCTACACCTTAACTAAAACATAGTAACCTACTACATCAACTAATTATTGTTTTTAATTTAATTCAATCTATGAAGTGGTTATCAAAAGCATAATCATTCTTTTCTTAACAAACCCAAAAACTTCTACTTATATATAAATATATATATAGGGATGAGTTATGGTGAGAAGCTCCTTAGTATAAGAATAATAACACATTTTTCATATTTGTGAAGATGCGGTAATTACTATGTTGCGTATGTTAGTTTAGACATATTTCATCAATTCAGTAGACATATCTAAATATATTAGTTTATCACATTTTTCATCATAACAGAAGACAAGAAGTGTTCTAGTGTTGCATAGTAATCCGCCTAGCACACAAAACACAAAACTGTAACACAACCGAGATCTCAATCATTGATCCAGCAAAAGCACAGATTTATTCTCATTTCTACCAAAATATCATTTACTACATGGACCATCTCATATATATATATATATATATAGTTAGTGTAACATTTGGTAGAACAATGGAATAAAGGGATTTTCAATATTTGTTGGTATTCTTTGTTTCCCTTCAATTATTTCTTTCTACTTTTATTCGACTTTAATTATTGTTAACTTTGTCCTATGCTTAACTAATATGCCATTAGCCTGGAAATATATAAAAGAACCTATTTTGATGAGTTTGTTGAGGTTTCAGCCGCCAACATAAATATAAAAGGATTATTATAGCTGTCAAATTATCAATCATTAATTTCAAGTAATATTTTAGTAAATTAATGTTTAACCAATACGCTTTCTATCAATGTGATATCATAGAATTAGTACATATACAAGTAAATCTTAATAAAACATAGTAGGAGATAGATATATGACACGTAATAATTATTATAACTGGAGTGGGAAATTAAGAAATGAAATATAACTAATAAATTAAACTAAACAATAGGAATTGAATCTTCAACCCCAAGTGAAGCATTCATAGGCCCCAATCTCCATTATCCAAGATTCTATCTACCATTGTACCATAAAGGCGACAATTAATACGGTTGTCATTATACATTTCCCTTTATTAATATATTATAAATTGCAAAATAATTAATAATTATTACTTTTTTGCGATTTAATTTCATTTTTTTGAAACTTTTAGTATTAAATTTTTTGTTGTTATATTATATAGGAACTCTAAAGTTTAAATCCTTATGATTTCGTCCTTTATCCAACTGATATACTTGGGATTAGTTAGTCAATTTTTAGGATAAATTCAGTTTTATTTTCTGGATATGACGTACATGAAATTGATGGTTTCCTGGTTTCTTAGCTAATATTAGATATGATTAAATTGAAAATTAAAATTCGTTAGTTGTTTTTGCTGCTAAGCCTCTACTAATTTACATTGTGGAATCTCGATAAAACCAGCTTAATCATTCAATGAAAAGAACTACCACAAGATTTATTGTGTATGATATTTATATACGGTATAAAACGAATTGACATTTCTAATTTTACTTCAATAAATATTTAAGCTTTGAGCTTATTTTTATTTTTAAAATAATATTAAAGCTGGGTCGGCGCTTCATTAATTAAATGCCGTATAAGAGATTAATCAAATTCATTTGTTCATACACTATATTAATTGTTCAACTTGTTAGAGACTATCTTATGTAGTATACAATAATCTCTCACTTTTGATTTCGAAAATTTTGTATAAAATGTATTTGTATAGTATCTTTCACATTCTAAGCTCCGTTTTGCGTTTACATGGTCAGCAACAATAGAGAGTTTAACTTTTAAATGCAATTGTCGAAAAAACAATTTAAAATTAGATCCATATTCTCTAGCTGTTCAATCCATACTGCATTATAAATATGGAAAATATCACATTGCACTTTAATGTTTTCAACTTTTAGCATTCATGTCCCAACTTAAGTATAATAATAAATCAAATCATAATAGTTGCAAATTTTTAACATCTATAACTGGTGACCTGAACTGGGCCTATTTTGTCTAGATAGCATAGCAATTCGGGCCATCTTTGCTTATGTGACAAACATGAAATAATATCACGAAAAACGACATCGTTTTATACTTTTCTTCTTCTTCATCTTCTTCAATTCAACTTTGCATAGTAGTCCTGCAATCACCAAAATTTTAAGGGAGCAGTCATTTACAACTCTGCAATCTTCTTTCCAATGTTCTTCAACTGGGGAGGACAAACTTGGTCAGCAAACACTCTCTGCCTAAGCAACACAATCTCTATTCAATGACCAATCACAACCCGCATACCTGCAAACCACATCCTCCCTCCATTGATGACAAATCTCTCAAGATCCAAACCCTTCTCAAGACCTATTTCTACAAATCTGCAGAATCGATCGAGCATCATCTCGACAATAATATAATTCCTAAATCCATCAAACATCGTCTCAAAAATAATATAATTCCTAAATCCATCAAGCACCGTCTCTAGAATCTCAGGTAATGAGAGGGGTTGGTGCTGATGTGATATGTTGGAAAATTATTATTTTCCATAAATTTATTTAATAGAGTTGATTATAGGTGGTTAAAAGCGTTAGAGGTACATTTTCATATGAATCGATCGAGCATCATCTCGACAAGAATATAATTCCTAAATCCATCAAGCATCGTCTCAAAAATAATATAATTCCTAAATCCATCAAGCACCGTCTCTAGAATCAGTCGATTTTTTTTGTAAGGGGCGGGGAGGTAATGAGAGGGGGTTGGTGCTGATGTGATATTGGTCGTCCGAGAAGGGAGGGGGACTGGTGTCGTCGACTATGGCAGAAATGGTGGCGGTGGTCGTCTGTGAGAAGGAGGAGGAGTATTTGAGGGTGTTGCTATTGTCGTCGCCAATCGTCCGAGGAGAGCGAGGGTGGGAGATGGTGATGTTAGGATTGTTCACAGGAGAGAGAATGAGAACAAAAAACGAGAGAGAAAGGGAAGGGTGAGGTGGGACCATGAGAGGGGTGAGTGAGGTATTATATTTGTATTTGACGTAAATTTCCGACGTACCATGTAGGTACAATGAATCCGATTCCGGTGCTTATAACATTATTATAAATCCATTTGGAAAGTTATGGTTTGATTTATTATTATGATTACGTTGGGACACAGTCACACAAATATACAAAATCGAAAACATTGAAGTGCTACGTGGTATTTACCCTTATAAATACAAATATTCTTTTTTTCTTCTTCTTTTTCCACCTATTTTCTCTCTGTTTTATTCATAAACGATCATTAAATACTTTCGCAAAGCCAGCTATATATCTATTTTTCAACGATTAGCATAAATATGGTGATTATATATTTTTCTCTCTGTAGTGGAATGTCAGATGTAATGGGGCTAAACCATAAGTCCATAACGTTGAATGCATTCACATGTTATGCAGCAGCAAAAGTTTCTGTATCCCCATAAGATAAAATTATAAAGCCTTCACCTTCCATACATTCCCACAAGGCACAAGCTATGCAGCAGCTATCTTGTGTGTGTCTCTGTGTGTGAGAGAGAGAGAGAGAGAGAGAAAGAGGTCCAGAATGTTACATGAAGAACATGCGATGAAATGATCATATCAAGAAAACCGGCAGAAAATTAGCAATAACACCATAACATTATTGACAGAATTCGTTAAATTTCTAAACAATGTCATGCAAGTAACAAATTGCACTGAAAAAAAGTTCGCAATTTATTTACATACACACGCGCACAGCCTTCACGAACAAGCTTAACACATCAAGAAACGGAAAGTTTTGCAAGCGTTAGCGCTAATACTCTCACCCCGTTTGCAATATCCTGCGGCGCCGAGAACTCCTCAGGCTTGTGGCTATATCCTGCCCACACAGATCCAAAAAATCAATCAATTTCTACTCACATTCATAAAGTTATACAAGATACGCATTTTTCTTGCTAATGCATATACAGAGATCGGATTGATGCCTATGATATTGTACCTTTATAGCACGGAATGAAGATCATGCCCATTGGAGATATCCTGCAAAGATTCACAACGAATGTTTAATGTACATCATGAGAAAAGATTTTTCTAGTTTGATCACAGAGCAAAAGAGTTCGGTGACCAAAATGTTGCATGAATAAAGAGAAAGATTCTGGTGTATCCGCCCCAATAAAATCCTAATTACGATTAGCAAACCCTATTTAGGGATCAATAAATCCTAATTTGCAATTAATAAACCCTAATTGAGGATTGGGGAAACCTAATTGGGATGGATGTACTGTACGTCCGAATTTACCTGGCCATGAACAGGGAATCATGATAGGCTCTGCTGATCATCTTCTTGTAAGGCATGTTCAGTTCTCGGCAGGCTGATTCCGTTGCTCTGGTGATCGACTCTTCGGAGAGTGCCGGTGGATCTTGGTTGACAATCTTGAATTCCGAGAGCTCCACGCTGCGAGCTTTGGAAATGCTGAGAGCGGATTGATGGATTTTCTCGATCACAAGATTTCTCCTCTGTTCATCTATGTCGCGAGTATCTGCAACGGTCACATTCAACAACTTGTTTGCAACACGTTAAAAGTGGTGTTGAGTTTGCAATTTGGGCCAAAGGTCATGATTCAAATGTCAAATTAACGTGAAAGCAATAATACCAATCTCCAAATGTGCTTTGCTGGGAATACTGTTTATTGCTCCAGGATGCAGCTCCAGAATACCTATTCATTTTTTCAAGAAAAAAAAATAAGACAAACGACACAAAACAGTAATTGGAAGAGATAAAAATGGCAAATTTCATCGAGCACGATATAAGTCTACCAACGGTCCATAACAAAGCATGAAGAATGTGCTACTCACCGACTGTCCCAACAGTGTCGATTGATCCGGATTCTAACACATGTTTCTCGACAGCAACCGCTAATTCTGCAGCAGCCAGCCCTGCATCGTTTCTGTTCCGAAACAATTCATGCACGAACAGATTAAGGTATTGCAATCTACTCACACTTTCTGCAACTACGACTGAGCAATTTACTCATTTGGACTCTCATTTTCCAGCTATCCGAAGCTCAAAACTCTCTTCTATTCAAGAAAATACCTCTTTGGCATCAAAACAGCTCCAGCGTGGCCTCCGTTGCCTTCAAAATCCACTTTGATGCTTGCTGGAGCAGCAATGGCAGTGACAACACCAATTGATATTGCTGCAGAGATATAAAGGAAATTTGTAGGAAAGAATACAATGTTTCCCTAATTTTAATAAATATTACTATGCTATGAGAATCCGACCTTCTTCTTCCAAGATGGGACCTTGCTCGATATGCAATTCAATAAAAGCAGAATAGCTTCCTTTTTCTAGAAACACGCTGGAAAAGTCCTCATTGTTCGTGTATCCAGCAAATTTTGCAGCATTAGAGAAGGATATGTTCTGACCGTCGACTGTCCTCTTAAGAAGCTCAGCCAGTTCTTTACTTCCAGCTAATAAGCGGCTGCACGACAAAATTGGGCAGGAAATTCACATAAACATGCTTATAATGTGTTTGCATGACAAAATTGGGCAATGAAATGAGTTTTAGCAATAGAGAGTGATATGGTATGACAGTACAGTATTCAAGAAAATATGAGGCCTTAACCTTCCCAAGCAGCTGATTCCAAATCGGGTAGGCTCTTCTGATGTAAACATGATCACCTCCAGAGATCTCTTAGGCTTAAAACCCGACCTGTTATCTTCAAATTTAATAAGGTTCGAAAGAAACTTGTTGTCTAACAAACTCAGTTTACCTAAAAACTTTGAAAAAGAAATGTAAAGCATATGTTTTATGTGTTCTTAGTTAGATTCATAAATCATCTTATTTGAAGCAAAAAAGAGTGAGAGAAACCAACGCACCGTTTTAGTACATTGATTGCTTCGATGGCACCCAACACTCCAACTACTCCATCATATTTCCCCGAGTATGGTATAGCATCTATATGAGAGCCTGTCGAAACAGGAGCCAGCTCTGGTTCAGAACCGACCCTGTGAAGAAGTCGATCACAGTCAGAATTTTGAAACCATTTTCTAGAGTTCAGTGACTCAAGAGAATCAATTAGTTACTGAGAGAAATTCAACAGATATTGAATGTTACAAATACGATGGCACAAAATTTCTACTTGACCACTCTCATAGTGGGAATACTGCTGTGAACAGAATATCAAAATGAACTCATGACTCACCACCGACCAAATATGTTGCCAACTGCATCCTCTCTGACTGAGAGACCAGAAAGGCTCATTAAATTCTTGATGAACCTGCATGTTAACGTGGCATACAATTTTTTAGGTAATAATTGTAAGCAAGACTTGCTAGTTATATACACTCTTTGGCATAAAGCAGAAGAAAGTCTTAAAAGGCTACAATCAGTTCATCAGAAAATAATTTCAATGCACGTACAATATGACTTACACGTATAAATAAAACAAACTAAAATGTCAGCTCAAACAAGACAAGTCCAGATCTTACCTCCTCGCTTGTACATCTTTTTCACTGTAAAGGATCCTGGTGACCGAAGGTGCAGGCACATCAGAGAAATTCGATAACTCATCAATCTAGAACATAACATTAGATAGACATATTAATAACTCCATATGGACTAGAGTCACTACATTCAAAATCTTCAAAAGCCATCATCAAATTTTCAATACTTATATTATCAGGTCATGTCATGGAAATTAACAACTAACCAAAATCACAGATGCTTTTGAAATCTAAAACCTCCACTGTGGTATTTCATGGCGAAGGTTGTTTAATGGTGCTACTTTCCATTGACAAATACTAAGATTCATTTGGTAGGAGTATGTAATTGCTCTTATCTAAAGAACTCTGAAATAACCATGTACAATCTGTGCAGTATATAGCTTCTATTTCATTCTTGAAATTTATACAAATGACTTTCACAAAACACCAAAAAAAAATATATATTTAAGCAGCAACACAACTCACATAAGCCGACTTCAGTTCATACAAGACACCAAAGAGAAAACCACCCAATTAACAGCATCCTACTTCAAAACTCATCAAAACTAAATTCCTCATTATCACTATCCATCAAATCATCTTTCTCAGCAATATCCCAGTTCATAACACTAAAAAAAATCGAATCATTTACAATCCCATCAGACTATTAAAACAAAATAGCATTTTTTTATATAGATTTTGAGCAAGAATACCTGTCTCTGCAAAGTTTCAGTGTCTACTGAAAGTGAAGATGAGGAGGAATCCTGGAAGATTGGCTCGTGAATTTGGTACCCTGAAAACTCCTCCATGGTTCTGATTGTGGCGTCATATTCATTGCTCTGAGATGAGATTCCAGCAAACAAGTAGAGAGAGAGGATGAGAAGAGAGATTCTCGGAGCCATTTTTCTGGTGTTTTTTGCCAAATTTTTGGTGGAAAATGTTGGAGTTTTCAGGTTTAACAATTGTTTTTGGTTGGGAAATTGTGCGGGGTGTGTCAGTGTTGCATTGTGACGTTGTCTTTTAGCTCTACAAAAAAAGAGTGTTTTTATCAAAAAGCAATCGTATTATTATTATTATTATTATTATTATTATTATTATTATTATTATTATTATTATTATTATTATTGTTGTTGTTGTTGTTGTTGTTGTTGTTGTTGTTGTTGTTGTTGTGGAGAAAAATAGCAGAATTGAATTATAGTTCATACTTTGATTATGATATCACGTTTGTGTGTTGATCTAAATCTCGTATCTAAATCTTCCATAGTGATAGTGCCCGAAAAGAAATTGACCCCAACAAAAGAGTTTCGAATTTATTGGAAAACTTTTTTTTTCGGGATTGATTCATATATATATATATATATATATATATAACCAATTTTTATTGAATGCGTAATGTTATTTGGTTTAAAATCAATTACAATTATTCATCAATTAATGTTTATGACGATTTTCTGAGTCCAAAGATGTGAGGCCCAAAGTTCACTGAGCCCATGAGAAACGTGTTGGAAATCGGAAACGGCGTGATGGCCCAGATATTCTCCACGTAGAAATACGGCCAATTTCAAACCAAAATTCAGTACAATAATTCCTTTATTTATTTTTCCAGAAAAATAAAAAATAAGAGAACCAAGTATTTGATGTAAGGATTTATTTTGAAAATTCGTTACGCTATCATATATACTTATTTTCTTTATTGGATAAGTACACTTTTATAAGACATAATTACTCTACGCGAAGAACGTTGCTATCAAGCATACTTAAAGTTTAATGTTTTGACTAGAGCTGGCAAAGGGCGGTCGGGCTTTGCCCCACCAGCGGGCTTAATGGGTTTTACTGGGTTGGGTTGGCCGGCCGAAATCTATCATTGAAAATGTGGTTTCACCCCAATCTCATAATATGGTAAACCCGCCCGATATTTAATTTAATAAGATATTATTTTTAATTTCAAAAAAATATGATAACAATAAATAAATTAAATCTACTAACATCAATTTCAAAGTAAATAAGATAAATTACTTCTACTAACATCAATTCCAAAAGAAATAAAATAAATTAAATCTACTAACAAGTCTAATATCAATATCAACATAAATAAGATAAACTTAAAATTACAAATATCATCAAACATTAAACATCGACCTTAAAGAAATGTAATAGAAAGAAGGATGGACGAAAGGAGGAGTTTTTAATAGTCATTCATTTTATTTTCTATATTTACTATTTAGTATTTACTACTAATATACAATATTAAAACTTTAAATGTGTGGGCGGGCTTTTTAGCCCCAAAGCCCGATAGGCCCGTCGGCCTATGTGGGCGGGCTTTTTAGGCCCGTTTTTTTTCGGGCCACTATTTTTACGAGTCCAACCCGACCCTAATTCCGGTATTTCTACTACCCATCGGTACGCCAATTCTTGGCTCTAGTTTTGACTCATCGTCAGTGGTAATCCGAAATTCCAAATCTGTCATCATTTCGATTCTCAACTTAAGCTGATTTTGGCAAAATTAAATATTGTTCCATTAAGAATTAAATCCCAAACGTTTTGATGTCAAAAGTAACTAGCATAAAAGAAAAAGGGTGGTCTGTTATGCGCACGTATACCACCCATAATTAATTAATTAATTAAAATCAATTAATTAAATTAATTCTATTTAAAATTAATTAGTTTAATAAACCATAATCGTGAAAAATATTACCTAATTTTGAATTAATAAATTCTAATTATGAATTAATAAACCCTATTTGGAATTAATAAACTCTAATTTTGAATAATAACTCTAATTGTGAATTAATAAATCATAATTGTGAATTAATAAATCCTAATTATGAATTAATAAACCATAATTATGAATTAATAAATTCTAATTTTGAATTAAAAATTAATAAATTTAATTATGAATTAACAAAATCTAATTATCCTTATTCACCATAATCAATATATAATTATTTTAACAAAAAACAAGGGTGAGCTCATGATCAGACGGAGCTCACCCAAGTTTTTGTCAAAGAAAAAAAGAACGAGGGGGCTCGCAATGAAACCCTAGGTCTCTAATCATGTCCACTCCCCCGCGAATCCAAAAGCGCCAACGCCAACGCCAACGCCAACCCGATACTATGGATACGTTCATCCCTTCAGAAACAATCCCAAGGTTTGGCGGCCCCTTGTCATATGCAAGCATATTACTCTCAAACAAATCACAAAAAGGACGTGATGATTTGTGTGCGTGTGTTGGCCTAGTGGTAGAGTGGTTAATGCCCGAGGTCAAAGGTCTAGAGTTCGAGTCCACCGTGACGCGGCCTTTAAATTTCTGTATTGAATTGACCAAAAAAAAGGACGTGATGATTGATGATACCAAGACTAAGGAAGAAAGAAACCAAATTCAAGTCCTTCCAGCCAATGAGAATATCCCTTTCAAACAGATAGTAATAGCTGATGAACTCAAAGGTGTCATGGGGAATCAATGGAAAAATGCGATCCTCATCAAGATCCTTGGTAAGCCATGGTTTTATCATGCTTTGATTAACAAGTTAGAATTAATGTGGGAATTGCGAGGCAAATATGAATTGTTGGACTTGGTGCACAGTTGCTTTTGCCTCTGTTGTGAATCCAAACAGCCTCAACGTCGTCAACGCGCTCCCGAACAGCACTTCCCGTTAACCCCAACAGCTTTCTTGACCTGCACACAACAAAGAAACAAGAAAAAAGAACAATAGAGATAGGATTCGGCTCAGGTGCGGCTCCTCCTTTGACACACACACAAAACCACGGCTCCACCAAATGGAGTGGCTATCTCGTTGGCTCCGCAATCACAACCCATAATATCCAGCAAGCTGTACACCATGTTCCGTGAACGGCGTTAGCTTCCGACGAGTGCTCTGATACTACAGGTCTCGCACACTTGTCAAGGTTACATGTCTCCCTCCTCTTGCCGTAGACTTATTAATTGAGAGAGGGGCGTGGGTTATTCTCTCTTTCAGCGGCTGATTGGGGAGAAGCTTGGAGGCGTCTATTTCCCAATAACTATCAATCCAAGTGGGTGTGTGTTTTTCTAATTCTCATTTGGGGTCGCGCAGAAAATAGGTTAAGAAAGCAATACAAGGGAGAGAGAATGTGCTTGGGCAATATGAGCTGCAAATTTGGGATTATCATAACAACAATCTCCACATTTGGCCCAACCGTGTTACTGTGTGCATCGGAGAACAAGCCGCACAATCATCATCACCGAGCCCCTTGTAAAATCACGAAGATAGAACAAGGGGACAGATTGCCCCACGTAAAACCACAAAGGCTAAATAGGGGACTTTTTGTACAAACATAGTTTGTACGGATCACAAAGATCCAAGGGTAAACTAACCAAAGTCAAAGTTCAAGATCCTTTTACATAACCGAAGCTTCTCAACCTGTATACACTTAGTACCCATATCAGCAGTATTAAAATCAGTGTGCACTTTCTCAAGTTTAATTATGTCTTTATCAACAATGTCACGTATGAAATGAAACCTTACATCAATATGCTTAGTTCTATCATGAAACACAAGGTTCTTGCATAATTGAATAGCAGCGACTATCGAAAAAAACGACTATCGAAAAAATTTCGTACAACATCTTTATCAAGAAAACTAATTTCAGATAATAGACATTTTAACCAAATAGCTTCTTTTAAGGCTTCAGTAACAGCAACATACTCAGCTTCAGTAGTAGATAAAACAACAATATGTTGTAATTGAGATTTCCAACTTATGCATGATCCACACAAAGTAAACACATAAGAGGTGGTGAATTTCCTATTGTCTCTATATTAGCATAATTAGAGTCCACATAACCAACAAGTTTAACTCCATCAGTACACTTAGAGAAAGTCAAACCAAGATTCATAGAAGATTTCAAGTACCTAAACAACCATTTCAACGCTTCCCAATGCGGCATACCGGGATTAGACATGTAGCGACTTAGACAACTCACAGTATAAGCAATGTCAGACCTAATACTAATCATAAGATACATGACACATCATATGGCATTGGAATAAGACACTTTCTTCATGACATTCATTTCAGAAGCAGTCTTGGGGGACTGATCCTTAGCACAAAATAACACGTAAGGGGCACATTAGAAATTTAGCATTCAACATAGAGAATTTACTCAAAATCTTTTCAACATATGAAATATGATTAAGCACTAGAGTACCTTTACTAACAAATCCATGCCAAGAATTTTCTTTGCATCTCCTAACTCTTTCATCTCAAAGTTATCACTTAGACACTTTTGCACATGCTTGATAGTCTTAACACACGGACTAACTAACAACATATCATCCACATATAAGAGCAAGAACATAGGCACAGCGTCACAATCTTTAAAGTAGAGACAATGATCAAATTCACTTCTAGTAAACTTTAAAGATTTCATGCATTGATCAAATTTTATGTTCCATTGCCTAGGTGATTGTTTCAAACCATACAAAGCCTTCTTAAGGAGACACACATGATTAGGTTTCTTAGGATCAACAAGGCCTTCGGGCTGTCTCATATAAATGGGCTTATCTAAATCACCATGCAGAAAAGCAGTAGTCACATCCATTTGTTTTAATTCCCAATTAAAGTGTGCAACTAAAGCAAGCATCATTCTAATAGTGGTAAACTTCACAACAGGAGCAAAAATTTCATTATAGTCTATCCCACTTTTTTGAGTAAATCCCTTAGCCACTAACCTAGCCTTATAACGAATAGAATCAAGTTCTTCTTTCAATTTAAAAAGCCATTTGCAATCAATAATAGAGCAATCTTTAGGTTCAGGCACAAGAATTCATGTCACATTGGATTGAAGTGAGTTCATCTCCTTTTGCATAGCTTCCAACCACTTATTAGCATTCACAGATTTTAATGCTTCTTGATATGTATTATGAGCATTACTCTCTAAGGATTCAAACACATTGAAGGCAAACAAACACAACTCAAAATCATTATATTTAGTAGGCATTTTAGTTGTCCTCCTATCTCTATCCCTAGCAAGTTGATAATCATGCATATCATCATTTTCAATAGCATCATCATGTGTATCATCTTCATGCATATCATCATCAAAGGCATTATCAATAGGATTTTCATGCAAATTTTCATCAATAACAGGCACATTTTCATCAACAACATGCTCATTATCACTTTCGGCACTCAAATCATTGGAACCATCAAAATGAATCAAAGAGAGAATTGCTCCATCTCACTTTGAGTCGTGTCAGAGACAGAATCAGCAGACAAGCAAGAAAATCAGATTCATTAAAGATCACATCCCTACTAACTACGGCTTTGAAGCCAGACTCATTTCTATCCCATACCCTATACCCTTTAACACCTTCAGGGTATCCTAAAAAAACACATTTTTTAGATCTAGATTCCAATTTATCACCTTTTTTATGCATAAAAGCAGCATAGTCAAATACACAGAGATTACAAAAATCAACAGAGCTTACCACATAAAACACTTTCAGGACACTCGCCCTTCAAAGGCACAGAGGGAGACCTATTTATTAAATAAGCAGCTGTATGTATAGTTTCTCCCCAAAAGTTCTTAGAAAGCCCAGAAGAGGCCAACATGCTTCTTACCCTTTCTAACAAAGTCCTATTCATACGTTCAGCTACCCCATTCTGTTGTGGCGTGTAAGGCACAATTCTATGTCTCTTAATACCAGATAAAGAGCACAAATCATCAAGTTGAGCATTACAAAACTTAAGGCCATTATCAGTTCTAAAAACCTTAATCTTCTTTCCAGTTTGGTTTTCAATTTGAGTTTTCCAAGTTTTAAAGTTATCAAACACATCAGACTTATTCTTAAGCAGAAAAATCCAAACTTTTATCGAGTAATCATCAATCACAGATAGGAAATACCTATTCCCACCATGAGTGGGCATAGTGCGACCCCATACATCGAGATGCAAATACTCAAGAACATCGAAACACATAGTCTTATTCTTCAAAGAAGACATAGAAAAGAGACTCTATGTTGTTTGCCTAACACACACGAGTCACAGAAAGGCATGCTCGACAACTTATCATCACCAAATGCACCATTCTTATGCAAGATTTCTAGACCTCTATTGCTCATATGCCCTAAACGTTTATGCCAAAGCACAGTCTTATATTCTTGGACAACATTCACAGAGATTGCATCATCAATGACAGCATTAGCAAGACAAATATACGAGTTATGGCGTTTTTCAGCCTTAAACACAACAAGGGAGCCTTTCAATATTTTCATTTGCCCCCTTCCCCATCTACCTTCTAATCCATCATCTTCCAAAGCAGCACAAGACAACAAATTATAACGAAGAGCATGCACATGACGCACATTCTTCAAGGTATAAACATGACCAGAATCAAACTTAAGACAAACATCACCAATACCAAGCACATGACATTTCTTCTCATCGGCTAATGACACAAAACCATCACCGATATCTTTATAGTTTGAAAACATGTTCTTAAACGGAGACATATAGAAAGTGCAACCAGAATCAACTAACCATTCATTTTCACATAGAATAGAAGAATGCATAGAATTCACAGAAAACACCATAAACAAATCTTCCATAATTTCACCATTTGTCACAACATTAGCATGCTCTTTCTTCTTAGGGTGTGGACACTCTTTGATATAGTGACCAACTTCACCACAATTAAAACATTTTCTTCCCTTAGGCCTAGACTTAGACCTACTCTTACCACTAAACGTTTTCTTTCCCCTTGATTCATCATTACTAGCATGCTTGTGATTATTAAACTTATGTTGAGTTCGTCCTCTCACATACATAACCTCGTCAGACGATTTTCCACCCTTATTGTGTCTTAAATTTAATTTTTTTCTTTTTAACCCATTCACAACAGTATCAAGACTCACATTATCTCTTCCATACTTAATGACAGATTTCACGTCACTGTAAGAATCAGGTATAACATTTATAAGCACTATAGGAGCATAATCATCAATGTGTTTATCACCAGTCAGTTTAATATCTTGTATTAACTTAGTAAACACATTGTTTAGTATGAATTTGTGCTGATTTTTGGTATTATTTTGTGTGTCATTTCAGTGGTTTGTCCTATTGATGTCGTTGGTTTGATTAGTATTTATCGAATTGGACTTATCTGGTTTATTTCGATGTTTTGTAGAAAAACAGCATAAAATGGGATGAATTGTGTAGTGGCCCGAAATTTTATAGTAATTAATAAAGTTTAATTAAGTATTATTAAAGGCTTAAAAGCTATTTAAGCCTTAAGAATTGTAAAATTTAATATAGTGAAATATTAATCGGTATGAATCCGATTAATTTAAGATTTAATTATATGGAATCGAAAATGTAGAGAATTATTAGAAATGAGTTTAAATGTGATAAAATGTGAATTATGTGTTTATTTATAATTGTGTGCATGAAAATGCTATTACTTGAAATTATGTTATGAATTACATTAATTATTATTTTTATGTTATTTTTCTTATAAATGAGATAAAATATTATTCAAGATATTAAAGTCTTGAATAAATTTGTTTTATTAATAACTAATGATTAAAGAACTTATCTATGTAATTTTCGAATTTAAGAAGTATTATAATAATGAATTGAATTTTATTGAATAAAGTGATTTAAATTATGCTATATGAATCTAAATTAAATCATGAATATAAGTTATATTAGATTTTATAATTTACTTGAAATATAATCCTATTAATTGAATTACATTAAAATTTGGAATTAGCAAAGTTAAGAGTGCATTTATAATATTTTTGAAATTTGTGTATTATTATCTTGAAATTTTACATAAATGCACATGAAATTTAAATTAAATATCTAGAAGAATAATACATGAATAAAATCATCTTCCAAACCCCTTTTCTTCTCCAAACTTATGATCCACACACACAAAACACACACTAAAAATTTCATCTACACTTTTACCATATAATTAGACTTGGAATTAAAGGGAATTAATCTTAGCAAGGTAAATACCTCTTATGATCAATAATTTCATTGTTTAAATTTTAAAATAGCATGTTCTATCCCTTTATAATTTTCGAAAATTTCATGTAGTATGAACTTGATGATTTTGATTTTATTTGATCCATTTGACATGATAATTATGTTTAGAGATATAAATAATGTATAAAATGAATTTATAGAATTTAATTTAATCATATGCATTATGTTAAAAAATTTCAAAAATGAAGGGACATTAGGAACTATGATTTCTTGATTTTATTTGATGGATTTGAATTGATATTTGAGATCTATGATAAAATAAAGCTTAAGTAGAATTATTGGTAATTTTGAACATAAGTATCAAAAGTTAGAAAATTAAAGTTTAAGACTAAAGTTATGATTTTGTGTGAAAATTCTTAAGTAAGACTTGAATGAATGATGAAATAATGATCAATGATGCTAATTAAGTATAATTATATGATATTTGATGTTGAATAGGCTATAGATATTCAAAATATCGAATGTAGTTAAATCGCCTTAGGCGATTAACGTTAAATATGTGATATTAATCTCACATAGAGTTCTTAAATGTATATTTGATGATGTGATGATGATATTGGGAGTTTGGGATGACTTTGGAGTAGTTTGGTATGTTTGGGCTATACATATTACGATGTTACTCTGCCGAAATTTCGGTAGAATTAGACGTTAGTAAGATAATTTGTATGTTAATTGATAGTTGTTAATATATATCTAAATTAGTAAGAAGGATTACTAAAGTCAATGATAATCTTATGTTATAAGGATCCAGCAGAGAAACCGGAAGTAAAGAACGAAGAACCAAACTTGTTGGATTGAACGTCACGAGGTGGGTAATGACACGAACTTTATTTTGAAGCTAAACATATGATATGTTATGAGTTTGATTTCTTGTGAAAACATTTGATCACCACATGATAATCATGCTAAATGTTTTACCACATTGTGGGTATGACGGCAATTACCTATCTGCGGTAGGAAAATGTGAATTATCGCGCATGTAGATGGTCGTGAGCTTGCTCATGTAGCCGCCATGGTAATTTGTGGAGGAGGCCTACTTCCCTTTACCGAATGACGAGATAGGGTATGACCGTAGTTGTGATCCTTCGGGACCAACTCGGGTATGTTATGCCGGTATGTTTTAAAATAAAGTGTGGTGATATGTTATTATGTGAAAGTTTTCTTATGAACATCAATGTAATCGTCTTATGAACTACTATTTGAAAGAAAGGTTTTCTTGAATGAAATGTTACTTTGAAAGATATATTGGCATTATCCATCGAAGTACTCTCTCGTACTCATATCCTCCAAAATGTTTTTATTACGCAGTTGAGTATGAAAGAGTTGTGGTGGAAAACCGAAATGAGATGTCCTTTTGATCTTTTACTCTATTTGGATATGTTGAATATCATGTCTTCATACATGATATTCATTGATCTTCATCGCTTGAACTTTGAAACTTTGAAACCGTACTTTTGATGAATCATGTAAATACTTTGAAACTTTTTTTATAATTGGTAGACTGTGTCCTCATTTCGATAATTGCTTTAGTTGGATATTTTCTCGAGTGGTTGGCTTACTTTATTTTCAAACGTTATATTGTCCGCTTGTTTCCAAAACCTATCTTCTAAATCATTCTTTTATTGAAAGATTATCGTTAATTAAACCAACACGGCTTGATTATTTAGTTAATTAAGTAATTAAATAGCCGGTCGTGACAGAGTGGTATCGAGCATTGTTTCGCTTTGATCCTCAAATTTTCTTTCTTTGAGCCAACCTCTCTGTAAACCTTTGAGTCATTGGTAGAAGCTCAAGAGTTTGATCCATCTCTTCACTCAACCGTAAAGTAAGTCGTAAGTGATGTGTATAATTGAATGAAAGGTGATTATGTTGAACATTCTTAGATGGTATGTGTGAAAATAAATGATATGTGATTATGCTTTGTTTCTAATTAGTATAAAAGTTATATTTGAATATAGGATGGTACGGAGGAAGGTCAAGTTGTTGCTCGAAAGAATGTTGATAATAGGCCTACCGGATTAGCGTCGATAGTTTCTTTTCCTTTAGAATCAGAGAGGAGCAGCACCTGCCGTTTGCTCTCAAACAGTTTATGATGCTGTGGAGATCAGTTTTAAAGAGTGCAGTGACTGAGTTAGATGGACTTCTCGCATTGGTTAATGCTTTACCTCCTTCTTGGCGGGGATGGGCATCTGAAATGGCTTTGAATTATGTACACATTGATATGGAGTGCAGAATTACTGGTAATCTCGATCGATTCGTAGACCTTATAAAAAGGCATTATCGAAAAATAGGAGATCCCCCTGAGTTACCATATCGTCCTTTTGATCAATTTATTCCAGCAGTTCATCAGATTCTAGATGATTTTCTTCATCCAAAAATGGGAGAGATTAAACCTATGTTCCGTGAGGTTATCATTCCTAGTCCTCCTTCTGAATCTTGTTCGGATAGCGATAGTCTTTTTCCTCTTGGACCTCAGTGGACCCTAGATGATTTAGATTTGTTTGAACAGCCATTTGCACTGAAAACTCCTTCACCACCTTTATCTCCTCTTCCTGAAATATCCTTAATCATGTCTCCCACTGAGGTAGCCCAGGAATTTGAACAACCACTATCTGTTGGCACTTCCTATTTGAGACCTCTAGTCACGGTGAAATGCCCTCTTTATCCGATCCTTCCTTCTTTTGCCGGAGGCCGCCACTCACCACCGATCATGCTCATACTCCCAAGAAAAAGAGAAGAAGAGCCGTAAGAGGAACCGTAAGAAGACCACGAGGAAGACATAGATAGATAAGAGAAATATGTTCAAAGCTAGGTAGAATAGTTAGAATGGCAAGCGTAACTACCACCAAGATCGGTGAAACTAACTTATTTTGTAAAAGTCCTCACCGAGGCAATTTTGTAACCTATAACATGTCGTTTATTTTGTTGTTTGTTTTGTAAATTATAATATGTCGTATATCTTTGTTGTTTCTCATGTTGTTGGATCCTTAAATCGTGATGATTGCGCTTTACTATAATTTGAAACCTTATTTCCTTGTTGTGATATCTTATCAATCGCTATGACAATAATATTCTTCTTTTGGTATTAGTATGCCTCCAAGAAGAAGAAATACAAGCTGGAAGAAAGAGATAGTGAAGAACACCTCAAAACTTTCCAAATCGTGAACCTCTCCACCAAATCGAAAAATTTCGAACTCTTTCTTCATTAAAACCCACCTAACTTCACAGTGAGTGGTAGTCCCGCCGAAGTCAAGAGTGGGTAAGAACTATTGAGAGAATCTTTAAGTTCTTGGAATGCAACGACCGTGAATGTTTGTTGTGCATAAATTTTCGATGAAAGGACTCATGATTTCGGTGGGAGGCCAGCAGAAACCCTCACCCCGAGCAATTGGCGAACTTTACATGGGAATGCCAAGGAAGAATCAGATGCTAAGTTCATTCCTCAAGCTATAGAAGGCGAAGGAAATTGAATTTATGAATTTGAAACAAGGTAATAGGAGTGTGAATACGATCGGAATTTTGCACCTTATCCCGATATGCACCTTATAAAGTGGAAACAGATGAAAGATGGTCGAGATGTTTCGCTCGATTACGACCGAACCGAATTATTTTAGCCGCTCAACCTCCCATGTCTTACGCAGAAACCCTTAACCGTGCGCTGGACATGGAAATGGAGATTCGTGAAAAGCATGTCACGAGACTAATGTTGACGTACCACAAGGAATTATATCAACAAAATCCACCCAAATGGAACAAAATATAAAGGAAAAAGAAAATGGAGATGCGAGAAATTCAAGCAAAAGACCGTTTCAAAGGCAGAGCTCCACGGTGTCGAGATCATTCCGACCGCCGACTCTCGGACAATCATTCTTTTCTCGTAATCGATAAGACCACCGATGTGCCCTCAATGCAACCGCATACATTTCGGTTTATGTTTGAGTGGGAGCAATACTTGCTATTCATGTGGACAAGATGGTCACTTTGCTTCACTCGTCCGCAGGCGAGAATGTGGCCGGAGAGGAGAAAGGGAAAATCTTCGCGACCTGCTCGAGATCGTGAAAGCAATGACAGGATATCCACAACCACCTCGCTATCAACTTCCTCCACCGCAATGATCAGAATCCCGAGGCTTCACTCGTGAGACGCCATCTCAATCTCTACAAATTCAACCTCAACATCAACAGGCGTATGCTTTAAAACAAAAGCAACCAGAGAAGAGTATGGGAAACCTGACAGGTATGGCCCAGTTAAAAGGTGTACCTGTTATAGTTTTGTTTGATACGGGAGCATCGCATTCTTTCATTTCTACCGCATGCGTAGATAATCTTGAACTTCCCGTAGAATCATCTGAAGTAGGGTTCAAAGTACTTACTCCAATAGGCGGGGCGACAGTAGTGAATAAAGTATGTCCTAACTTAGAATTTGAGTTAGGATCACTTCAGTTAAAAGCTGAATCATTACGCCTCTTATGCATGTGGGACGTAGATATTATCTTGGGTATGGATTGGTTAACGAAAAATTTCGCAACGATTCGTTGAACAACGAAATCGCATTTCAACCACCGTGAAAAGAACCCACGTGCTTTTATGGAATCGACGAGAGAAGAAGGATACCTATGATATCGACCTTGCAGCGTAAAGGTTAATAAGATGTCTTGAAAATCGTGCCTATCTCGTATGCCTAAACAAAGATAACAAGAAGAGATAAACAACTTGAAACTCTACGAGCAAAGATTCGAATGGGAAATTTTCCGGAATATAATGAAGCTGGAAACCGTGTTACCTCCCCGAAATATTCAAGGAATTGTAGCGTCATTGATGGTACTTCCGGATTTGAGAACTCGTATTATCGAAGCGCAAAGAAGAGATATTGGAACGGATTGGGCCTGTAGCCTATAGGTTAGCGTTGCCTCCAAACTTCGCTAACGTACATGACGTTTTTCACGTATCTCAGCTTAGAAAGTATGTATATGATCCACAACATATTCTTCATTATGATGAAATAGTCCCCAATGCTGACTTAAGTTATGAAGAAGGGCCTGAAAGCATTCTGGACCGAAAAGAATGCAGTTAAGGAATAAAGTTATTCCTTTATTGAAAGTTCAATGGAAACATCATGGTCCGTAAGAAGTCACATGGAATTGGAAGATCAAATGAGAAAGATACCCGACTTATTTAATAAGGTACGAAAATTTCGAGGACGAAATTTCTTTAAGGAGGAATGTAGTGGCCGAAATTTTATAGTAATTAATAAAGTTTAATTAAGTATTATTAAAGGCTTAAAAGCTATTTAAGCCTTAAGAATTGTGAAATTTAATATAGTGAAATATTAATCGGTATGAATCCGATTAATTTAAGATTTAATTATATGGAATCGGAAAATGTAGAAATTATTAGAAATGAGTTTAAATGTGATAAAATGTGAATTATGTGTTTATTTATAATTGTGTGCATGAAAATGCTATTACTTGGAAATTATGTTATGAATTACATTAATTATTTTTTATGTTATTTTTCTTATAAAATGAGATAAAATATTATTCAAGATATTAAAGTCTTTGAATAAATTTGTTTTATTAATAACTAATGATTAAAGAACTTATCTATGTAATTTTCGAATTTAAGAAGTATTATAATAATGAATTGAATTTTATTGAATAAAGTGATTTAAATTATGCTATATGAATCTAAATTAAATCATGAATATAAGTTATATTAGATTTTATAATTTACTTGAAATATAATCCTATTAATTGAATTACATTAAAATTTGGAATTAGCAAAGTTAAGAGTGCATTTATAATATTTTTGAAATTTGTGTATTATTATCTTGAAATTTTACATAAATGCACATGAAATTTAAATTAAATATCTAGAAGAATAATACATGAATAAAATCATCTTCCAAACCCCTTTTCTTCTCCAAACTTGCGATCCACACACACAAAACACACACTAAAAATTTCATCTACACTTTTACCATATAATTAGACTTGGAATTAAAGGGGAATTAATCTTAGCAAGGTAAATACCTCTTATGATCAATAATTTCATTGTTTAAATTTTAAAATAGCATGTTCTATCCCTTTATAATTTTCGAAAATTTCATGTAGTATGAACTTGATGATTTTGATTTTATTTGATCCATTTGACATGATAATTATGTTTAGAGATATAAATAATGTATAAAATGAATTTATAGGAATTTAATTTAATCATATGCATTATGTTAAAAAAATTTCGAAAATGAAGGGGACATTAGGAACTATGATTTCTTGATTTTATTTGATGGATTTGAATTGATATTTGAGATCTATGATAAAAATAAAGCTTAAGTAGAATTATTGGTAATTTTTGAACATAAGTATCAAAAGTTAGAAAATTAAAGTTTAAGACTAAAGTTATGATTTTGTGTGAAAATTCTTAAGTAAGACTTGAATGAATGATGAAATAATGATCAATGATGCTAATTAAGTATAATTATATGATATTTGATGTTGAATAGGCTATAGATATTCAAAATATCGAATGTAGTTAAATCGCCTTAGCGATTAACGTTGAAATATGTGATATTAATCTCACATAGAGTTCTTAAATGTATATTTGATGATGTGATGATGATATTGGGGAGTTTGGGATGACTTTGGAGTAGTTTGGTATGTTTGGGCTATACATATTACGGATGTTACTCGCCAAAATTTCGGTAGAATTAGGCGTTAGTAAGATAATTTGTATGTTAATTGATAGTTGTTAATATATATCTAAATTAGTAAGAAGGATTACTAAAGTCAATGATAATCTTATGTTATAAGGATCCAAAGAGGAAACCGGAAGTAAAGAACGAAGAACCAAACTTGTTGGATTGAACGTCACGAGGTGGGTAATGACATTCGAACTTTATTTTGAAGCTAAACATATGATATGTTATGAGTTTGATTTCTTGTGAAAACATTTGATCACCACATGATAATCATGCTAAATGTTTTACCACATTGTGGGTATGACGGTAATTACCTATCTGCGGTAGGAAAATGTGAATTATCGTACACGTAGATGGTCGTGAGCTTGCTCATGTAGGCCGCCATGGTCTTTTTAGGAGGCCTACTTCCTTTACCGAATGACGAGATAGGGTATGACCGTAGTTGTGATCCTTCGGGACCAACTCGGGTATGTTATGCCGGTATGTTTTAAAATAAAGTGTGGTGATATGTTATTATGTGAAAGTTTTCTTATGAACATCAATGTAATCGCCTTATGAACTACTATTTGAAAGAAAGGTTTTCTTGAATGAAATGTTACTTTGAAAGATATATTGGCATTATCCATCGAGTACTCTCTGTACTCATATCCTCCAAAATGTTTTTATTACGCAGTTGAGTATGAAAGAGTTGTGGCTGGAAAACTGAGCTGAGATGTCCTTTTGATCTTTTACTCTATTTGGATATGTTGAATATCATGTCTTCATACATGATATTCATTGATCTTTCGCTGCTGAACTTTGAAACTTTGAAACCGTACTTTTGATGAATCATGTAAATACTTTGAAACTTTTTTTTTTATAATTGGTGAGACTGTGTCCTCATTTCGATAATTGCTGTAGTTGGATATTTTCTGAGTGCAGGTTGGCTTACTTTATTTTCAAACGTTATATTGTCCGTTTGTTTCCAAAACCTATCTTCTAAATCATTCTTTTATTGAAAGATTATCGTTAATTAAACCAGTCACGGCTTGATTATTTAGTTAATTAAGTAATTAAATAGCCGGGTCGTGACAAATTGGATCTGCCAAAATCAAGTTTATTGAAGAGCATCGCGATAGGAGTTCGTGGCGAAAACCGTACGTAAATCGGAGTTCGACGGCGAGAACGGCCAGCAACGAAGTCACGCGACGTGCGCGCCAGCCCCGCCGCCCATGCACGCCGGGCCGCCCGCACCGTGCACACCCACGCACCCGTGCCGCGCAGATGTCCCGTGCGCGCGCACAACGCCGCCGCCGCGCGCGCCCGCTTTCACCCGTGCCCGCCAGACACCCACCGCCCAGCGCCGCAGACGCTAACCGGCGGCTATGGCGATCGCGCGTTCATCAATTTCGAAGCGCTGGGCCAGTTGCAGCCGGCGTTCACCCGCCGCACGCCTCGCCAGCCGCGCGATGCACCTCCGTCCGGCTGGTGTTCAGCGCCATGCTTCACAGAGCCGCCAGCTCGTAGCCCATCCGGCCAGGTCCCCGGGCCATGCTTCCCCGCGTCCGGCGTTGGGCGTGATTCCAGTGTCTCGGCCCGTCCGGCGCTTGGCTCCGTCCGGCGCTGGGATGCTGCAACTTTTCAGTCCAGAATCTCCTCCCGTCCGGCGCTGGGCTCCGTCCGGCGCTGGGCGTGAATTTTCGTGCGCTATAAATACTGTTTTAACACGCGAAAAACCTAGTTCCTGATTTTTTTTCTCTCGTTTGTTCTTAGCGCTTTCTTTTCCCTTTTCTTTTTCTTTTCTTTTCCTTTTAATTATTCTTGTACTTTGGATTAACAATTGAGATTGCATGATTCCGGATTTCGGAAGACGAATTTATCTATGAATGGTTGTAAGTTTTCCTGATTTTGATTATGTCTATGTAATTGGGATTTGAATTAATTCTTCCATGAGATGAATTATGATTTGTAGAGAAATATATGTTAGGGTGTTCTCGTCTTGAATCGTGATTGTTGGGTTGATGATTTGTGATTTTCCTATTCGTATAAATTGGTTATTTCATGATCTTCATACATGGTGTTCGAAAGAATAGTGTAGGTTGATTGTGTGCTTATATTTGATTATGAAGATATGCGAGAGCAGATTTATATTAAATATGAGTTTGACAACGAAAGTGATCGAGAGATTGGTTTGTTGTTGGGTAATTGATATATGTGGATAGGGTTTTGCTATTGTGTGCATTTGTAGTAAAATATCCTTCGTAGTTGATGGTGGGGTGGTTGAGAGATCTCATGTCATTAAGTTCGAGTCTAGTATTAACGTAATCGAGAGATTAGTTAGTGTTGACCGTTGGGTGAGAAGCGTGGGTGTTTGATGCATTGTGTACCGGTCCTTGATTCATTAGTTGTGAGGATAGATTCGAATCCTAGAACACCGTCTCCAATTCCGTGTATCGTCAATTCCTATTGTTGTCCAAGTGCATCCGCTTTCCCTGCTTTATTTTATTTCCTGCTTTCGTCCTTTCCGTGACAGCCCCCTTATGTTAGGACGTTAGTTTTCCTTTTCTGCTTCTGTGTTTGACATAAAACCGTAGCCCTGTTAAGCCTTCCTCGAGAGATTCGACTTGGGTCGACCTTACCGTTCTATAAGGACCTCGTACTATTGCGAGCGACTGAAAAGAACAATTCGGTCGGAACAAATTTTAGCTCCGCTGTCGGGAAGGCTTTGAGCTTTGGTTTTGTGTTGTTTTGTTTTTCTGTTTCTTCCCCCGTGCTTCTTCTTTTTGTTTCTTTCTTTTTCTTTTTCTTTGTTTCTATTTTCTCCAACTGGTGCGTGTGATCTTGTTTTTGTAGTTGGTGTCTGTTAATGCAGGGTTACCGACGATACGAATATGGTCATACAGGCCTGGAGGAGGAAAGCTCGTCGTATTGGGCAAATTCTTCATTTGAAGAAGGAGCCCAATTCGACTATTTTGAGGGATATCCGTCAGGCTGTGAGCATCAAGCCTATGATCCCTACTGGAGGCATCCTCAGAGTTCGTCATATAATCAGGACCTTTTCTTTCAACAACAGCCGATGAAGCCGACATTGGAGGAGTCATTGCAGGCGTTCCTTCAGGCAAGTCAGCCGGTGAAGCCACCGGTGAAGCCGACATTGGAGGAGTCATTGCAGGCGTTCATTCAAGCGAGTCCGCCGGTGAAGCCGACATTGGAAGACACATTGACGTCCTTCGTACAGATTAGTCAACAAAGGTTCGAGATTGTGGAAACACCTATCGAGCGTTTAGAGACTCAAGTCAGTCGGTTAGCCGGGATAGTGGAAGAATTGGTCCACAACCAAAGTGTGGAGGAGATGCCGAGACAATTGGAGCAAACTTCTTCTATCATAATCTATGAAGATGATGAAGTTGAGGGGAGAATCATGGAAGTTGATGAAAGTGAAGAGTCGAGGCTTCATCAAACCGAGACTAAGTGTGAACAAATGATATCTTCCTATCCAATTGAAGGATGACGAGAGACATACGATCAGGTAGCATCTCTAATTTTTCAACATCCTTATTCTCCAAAGTATTGTGCTTTTGGAGTTGAAGTTATCTACTTTTCTTTGGAGAATAGGATGTTTGATTTGAATTTAATTGATTTATTAATTGCTACCTTGATTGTCGTTTGTGCTACATTGTTACTACCGATGCTCGGTTGAGATGGTATTCTGCGGTGAAGGACTATGGATAGTCCGCTTTCATTGGTGGAGCTCGTGCCATTGAACGAGCGCCACGTGGAGGCAACCCACCAGTTTTTGTTTTTTTGTTTTGTTTTGTTTTGTTTTGGTTTTGCTTGTGTTTTGTTTTCGTCTCTGCTTTGGTTTTCGTAGTGCGGTTTGGTGTTTATCATTCTTGAGTTTTGGGACGCTTTAATCCGGTGTGGTGAAGCCGTGATGCTCCAACTCTACAGCCACATTCGCCGATTATCGTGGAAGTATCATCCTCTATGGTCATTTTGAGCTTTTAATGTTTTGAGCATCTGCGGTATCCGTCCTCGAAGGTATCCGTCCTCATACGAAGCTTCCTCGAAATAAACGAGGGTAGTTCGTCCTCGTACGAAGGTATCCTTCCTCGAAATAAACGAGGTTATCCTTCCTCGCACGAAGGTATGGGTTCTGCTTTGCCAAGTTTTATCGGGAGGGTGGTCCCTTACGCTGCGTTGAAGTTCGTCAGATTAAACGAAGGTGAGTCCGTCTCCGTCGAGGGTATTGTTCATCCTCAAGAGGGTATTTTTATAAGAGTTATTTGCATAAGTGACAAATAAAACATGCAAGATAAAAATATTGATAGAGAAAAGATTTTTATTGATAAGAGATAATGGAACAAGACGATAAGACTCGGACTCGACCTAACAGGACTCAAAGACGAACAAGACTCAACTTTCGACACTTATGCAAAATATCTCTTCAAATGAATGATGTGCCATGTGTTGGGTATTTGCTCATTTGGACAAATGGGCGAGCTTATAGGCTCCTTTTCCGAGGACTTCTTCAACCTTGTGGGTCCTTCCCATGTGGCTTCCGGTTTGCCGAGCTTTGCGGCTTTTATCGACTTTATTATTTCGAGACGAGGTCGCCTACTCGGAATTGTCGGACCGACACGGTTGTAATACCGAGCTACTTGTTGTTTGTCCGAGCTTCCTCGATGTAGGCGAGGTCTCTTTCTTCGAGCGCATCTAGATCGGTTCGTAGATTTTCCCATTTGCTTGACGGAGAAGTGAATGGTGCGGGGCTTAGTATTCTGATTTGCAGGATCACCGCTTGGTTCCATACGCCAGATCTTAGGTGTTTCTCCGTCACGCCGTCCGGGTGTTGTTTGGTATGACCATAAGACTTGTGGTAAATTTTCCACCCAAAGACCCTTAGCTCGGTCAAGACGGGTTTGAGACCCTTCACAATCGTCTCTGTTGGTGACTTCATCGACCATTTGCTTGAGGATGGGCGATCGAGGTGAACTTTTGTTGGATCCGAAGCTCTTGACACCAATCTTTGAATATCTTATCAGTGAATTGTGTCCCATTATCCGAAAGAAGGATATGAGGGATGCCGAATCGACATACTATGTTCTTCCAGACGAAGTTGAGGGCGTTTTTGCTTGTGATCTTTGCCAAGGGTTCAGCTTCTACCCACTTCGTGAAGTAGTCAATCGCGACAATCAGGAATTGGAGTTGCCCCGGTGCTTTGCAGAAAGGGCCTACGATGTCGATCCCCATTGCATAAATGGCCAAGGGCTTTATACGGAGGCGAGGTCGGTCTGCGGTAGCCTTGGCACGTTCCCGTGAATTTGACACTTCGGACACCTTTTCACAAGGTTGAGTGAGTCTTCGAACATTGTCGGCCAATAGTATCCCCATCGCATGACCTTCTTTGACAAGGCTCGGGGTCCGATGTGACTTCCGCATGATCCTTCGTGCACTTCTCGTAGTATGTAATCAGCTCGGTTCGACCCAAGCATCTTAGGAGAGGCCGGAGGTATGATTTCTGTGAGAACTCCCCCGCCCAAAGACATATCGCAAAGATTTGTTCAGATCCTCCCGCCTCGAGCTTATCATGGGGCAGTTCGCCTTTCTCCAGGTATTCTTGAATAGGAGTCATCCAATTAGGCTCTTCGTCTGAGACTACGTTGACTTCGGCTCCTTCATTAGCATCATCTATGCTTCGGTTTTGAACTTCCTCTACTGGCGGGCTTGTTGACGACGAGGCCAATTTGCTTAAGATGTCAGCTCGCCCGTTTTGCTCCCTTGGGATGCGAATTATCTAGAAGTGGGAGAAAGTTTGTTGTAGGCTTTTGGCTTTCTCGAGGTATTTCTTCATCCTACTGCATTTTGCCTCGCACTTCCCAACATGTGGCTTACTGACGACTTGAGAGTCACTATGAACTTTACCCGTCAGATCGAAGACTTTGAGCTAGGCGAAGTCCTACGATCAAGGCCTCGTGCTCTACTGTTGTTCGTATTTTGAACGAGAACCGGTGCATATGTGATCTCTTGGCCATCCGGTCCAAGGAGCAAGATGCCAGCTCCGCTACCCGTTTTTCTCGAAGCCCCGTCAACGTAGACTTGCCAACAATCCTCAGGTGTTTTCTCCACTGGTTCGGCTTCGGCTTTGTCTGATACGGACTCGGGGGACTTCGGTTTCTCGGCGAAGTGAGCCTCGGCAAGAAAGTCCGCTAAGGCTTGACCTTTGATGGCTTGACGGGGACAGAAAGATATATCATGTTCGCCCAGTTCAATTGCCCACTCGTAATTCTCCCGAAGCTTCCGGCCGTCAACACTTGCCAAGTGGATGGTCATGAGGACTTGTATGTGATGTGCATGAAAGTATGGACGTAGTCTCCTCGCAAAGATTTACTAATGCTGGGCGAGCTTCTCCAAAGGTTGATACCTTGTTTCTGGGCCTTTCAATGCTCGGCTGATGAAGTATATCGGGAGCTGACGTCCTTCCTCTCGTACCAAGACTACACTTATTGTTTCGTCCGAAGCGGCGAGGTATAGGGAAAGGATCTTTCCTTCTTTCGGAATGGACAGAGTAGGAAGTTTGGCGAGGTAGTTTTTGAGATCTTCAAAAGCGGACTTATGTGTATCATTCCAGGAGAACTCCGGAGCCTTTTTGAGTACCTTGAAGAAGGGTAGCTACTTGTCCGTGGCCTTTGAAAGAAAGCGGCTTAGTGCGGCTATGCAGCCAGTCAGTTTGTGCACGTCGTGAATGGTCTTCGGCATCTTCATTTCTAGAATGGTTTGAACCTTGGATGGGTTGGCTTTTAACCCTTCTTGTGAAACCCAGCATCCTAAGAATTTTCCGGACCGAACCGCAAACGTGCACTTCTGGGGGTTCAGTTTGAGGTTGACTTTTCGTAGTAAGCCGAGGACGATCCGGAGGTCGGCGACACGTGCAGCTTCCTCCATGCTTTTTATTACGATGTCGTCGACGTACACCTCTACATTCCGACCTATGTAGGGCTGGAATATTTTGTCTACCATTCTTTGATAGGTAGCTCGCATTCTTAAGTCCGAATTGCATCTTTACGTATGCGAAGACTCAAGTCTCGTAATGAAGGTCGCTCTTGGCGCATCTTCGTCATCCATCAAGACTTGATGATACCCTTTATATAGGTCCAAGAAACTGAAGACTTCGAACCCGACCAATGCGTCGACCTTCTTATCGATGTTGGGAAGGGGATAGCAATCCTTTGGGCAATGTTTATTGAGGTCAGTGTAGTCAATGCACATTCGCCATCCCCCTCCTCCTTTCTTCACCATCACCGGGTTGGCTATCCATGTCGGATATTTAACTTCGAACAATATGCGAGCTTTTAATAATTGATTTACCTCGTCATGGATGACTTGGTTCCGTTCGGCTGCAAAAATTCGTTGCTTCTGCCGAACTGGTTTTGTGCTCGGGTCGATGTTAAGCTTATGGGTGATGATACTCGGGGAGACCCCGGTCATGTCGAGGGGCGACCAAGCAAACACGTCTCGGAATTCCCTCAGGAGTTGGATAACCTGTTCTCTCAATTCAGATGCCTCGGTAAAGCCAATCTTGACGACCTTGAGTGGCTCGTCTTTGTATAGCATGACCTCTTCCATCGGGTCGCCGAGATAGGCGTTGTCTCTTTACTTCCAACTCCTCGGTTTCTTTAGTTGCTATGCCCGTGGGTGCCGGGTTGGAGCCCCCACACTGTAGGCGACTTGTAAACATTCCTCGCCACGCTTCGATCCCTGGATCACGGCTACACCCCTTTGTAGGGATCTTCATCGTCAGGTGGTATGTTGAGCATACCGCCCTTACAGCGTTCAACCAATCTCGCCCCAGTATGATGTTATACGACGAGTAGGCCTTCACTACGAAGAAATGTACCACCTTGGTGGAGCTTGTCGGAGCTTTTCCTACCGTGACAGGTAGCTCGATTATCCCTTCCGGGCGTGTTTCCTCCTGAACGAAGCTTCGGAGTGGCAGCGGTGCTCGCGCGAGGCGCGCCTCTACTCCTAACTTATCGCGTTCCTTAAAAGGATGCTTACCGATGCGCCACCGCCGATGTATACGCTTCACCAACTTGTTTGCGACCATCGCTGGATTACCGGCGTCTGGTGGGGCACTATCGCAGTACGGGTCGTCTTCGGAGAAGGTGATCGCTTCGTCCCTTCGAGCCTCTTATCGACGGTTCGTCGGTATGTGGACTTGGGCTCACTTTCAGGAGGACTTCGTGACTCGCGAGGGAGCCCGTAATGGTGGAGATGACTCCGTCATATTGCGGTTCGTCGTCTCCTTCTTCGCCTTCACCGCTCGTCTTCTTGTTAGGGGCACAATTCCCTTCTTACTGCTTCCTCCTTTTCCGGCTTCGCTGAGGGCCTCGTCTTCGTCCGCTCGTCGGTCGCGACCTTTGTATTTTCTCAGACCCGTCCCGTACTAACACTCGATATCCTCCATGAGGTCTCGGCACTCCTCCGTGTCGTGCCTGTAATCTTCATGGAAGGAGCAGTATTTGTCCTTTGTTCGGCGTTTTGACCCACCTGTCATTGGTCGAGGTTTCTCGAACTTATCCATGTGGAGTTCGTAGATTTCTGCCATTGGCTTCGTCAAAGGAGTGTACTGAGGTCGTTCATGTTGGGAAAACTAGGTTTAGCCCTCGCCCCGAGGATCTATCTTGGGTGTTTAATTCACCATACATTGATTATATTCCTAGCATGCGTCTATAAAAATAATTGCAACACGTTGAGGTTTTTCTCGTGTTTACCTTCGGATCTGTCGAGGTGAATCGAACGGGATGAACAGATCGGTCGGAACGGAACGATCGACTCGTGCTTTGACCTTCTGGACTGTATCCCGGTTGCCCACTCTCCAACGTCGAGTGAGGACGATCTATGGAGAATGCTTCGGAAAATCTCTCAATGCTCTCACAAAGCTCTCGAAAATTCCTCACAAAAACTCTTGTGATTCTCGAAAATTGTGTGTTGGATTAATTAGCATTAACCTAGACTTTATCTCATACCTTATATTTATAATGCACTACCTTAATCCCATATGGAAATTACCATAATCCTATATGGAAATTACCATAATCCCATATGGAAATTACCATAATTCTTATGGAAATTACCATACTCCCGTGATTATTACCATACTCTCGTGATTATTACCATAATCTTATATGGAAAGGATCTATGCATATACCATAAATATAATAACATCCTTGTGGGATAAAGAGAATAAAATCTTTCCTTTGAGAGACACAAGTGGTGGACGATTTTCCTCTAGCTATGGGCTGGATGGGCCGGCCGTGGATCAAATGCAAGGAATAAAGATGGGCCTCAAATAAATTAATTATCTTATGTTCATTTTAACATAAATTAATTTATAAACATTTATTCATGCCACTAGAGAATAAATGCTGACTTACCCCTTTATTACCGAAGTTGAGTCGGGCTTGCACTTAGACATTACGAATCCCCGTATTTAAGATATCGAACGTCCATTAATCATTTATAGCAATCTGACTGCTTAAAATAATTAATATCTTCAATTCCTTAAGCAGTACCACTCAACCTTATTATTGTACTTGAGCTAACTCAACCTGCAGGGTTTAGTACAATAAACCTTTTGAGCTCCTTAAGGGGACGTCATCATCCTAAACGGATACGGTGACTGATACGAGATAACTAGCGTGACATACAAGATCGCCACCACCCAAGATGCGGAGAATCTTGGGTTAGAACATATAACCTCACCCATAACAAGTTAAAGTGATGGTCAACAACTCATACTCACCTAATACCTTATCGAGGGTTAGATCATCGTGCGTCACCGAGATCTTGGTTCTTCACGATGGTCGATAGAAGAACACATCTCATCATGATCCTTCAATACGTCGAGACGTATCAAAGATAGACAAGTAACCAAGTTAAGCCACTTCTTATCTATACCGCACTTATACCGACAACTCGTCCTCAAGTTGTCTCACCAGTGAAACTTGTTATATCTCATTAAGCTTGACCAATCATACGGACTTCGTGATCTTCTACACACTTGTATGATCTAACTTATATATGAGATAAGGGGACACATATATGCAATCAAGTATTCAATTCGGATAGGAGATTGTAATAGTGGTAACAGAAACATTGTATACAAGCTCAACCAAACCGCTTTCAGTATACAAATCCAACAGTTCGGAGGTGTTGCGGTCCGAGCTGGACTCTATGAGGCGGCGATTCTTTCCAAGCGCTTCGTCGGCCTTGGCTACGATCTCCTCGTTCTTCTTCTTCTTCCTTTTCGGAGGATCCGCCTTTTCGCCTCGCTTCATTCTATCGCCTCGTCCGCCTTGGCGAACCGATCGGCTATGCGCCATAGCTCCGTGGCGACGGGGTTCGTGCCACGATCTCTTTATATAAGGCCCGGCCGGATGCCGCTCGAAAGGTCGAGATGATGAGGAGGTCGTTCACGTCTGCGACCTTCGAGCTTTCTTTATTGAACACGGTCATAAAGTCGCCGATGGACTCGTTACGATCTTGCCTCAAAGTGAGAGATGTGTCGGTCATTTTGACTCGGCCTTCGAAGAACCTTCGATGGAAGGCCTTCATCGATCGCGGTAGGAACCAATGCTCCTGTGAGGAAGACTGCCGAACCACCGCGGGCGTTGTCGACTAGTAATTCCGGAAGAGCTTGCACATATGAATTGTACCGAGGCGTTGGTTGATCATATTGTCTTCGAACTGCGAGAAAGTTCTCGGGTCCTCATCCGTCATAGGGGTGATGCTCGGCACCCGATATTTGTCTCGGGAGCGGGGTGTCGAGTATTTCGTTTGAGAACGGGTGACTATCCTCCCATGCCGTCAAAACCGCCTCGGAGAGTGAGGCGGGTTCGTCGATTGAACTCCTTTTGGTAGTAAGGGCTGGCCTCGCGGCGGTCGCGACGTCCTTTCCCGCGCTGTTCGTCCCTCCCGCGGTAGGTTTGGGCCCCGACTTGTGCGGAGGTTTTAGCGCCCATGATTTGGATGCTGGGGGATCCACCTCGTCGCGGTGCCTCGTGTTTAGACGAGGCTTCAGCGTTCCTTTCTTCGGGATGCGGCCGACCTTTTGCTTGGCCGAGGTATTGGAGGAAGCTCTCCTTATTTTTCTCGAGAAACCCCTTGACGGCGTCGTCAAGGTTTATCTAAGGAGCTGGAGGTTCTCCTTGGTTGCTGCTGCGATCTCCTTCGCTTCGGTATCCTGCTTCTTCATGCAGGATGGGATTCCCTTGTTCGTCGAGGCTGAGGACATGCCCTTCTGGGTCGATTCCAGGACCGGCTTTTCAGCCGAGCTCGCGTGTCCGACCGCCGTTGTTGTTGTTGTTGCTTGCCATGACTGGATGCGTGACTTCGGTATACATCGTTGTGATTGATTCCTCAGAAATGAAAGTTGATCGAAAACACAAAATTTTCGTTCCCACAGACGGCCCCAAATGATCGATCTTAATTTCGTTAGGAAATAAATACGAGAAGAACACAGGATTTACGTGGTTCGATCTTTGAATTAGATCTACGTCCACGGGCAAGAGAGAGTATTCGTGTATTGAATGTGTAAGCGATTACAAAGAGTGTAGATGATCTATTTCGCCTAATCTAGCCTCTATTTATACCCAATTATTTTGACCTAGATGTTAAATCCGAGGTCTTCTAACTAGGATTCGAGATCTTGGATAGGATCTTAATCCTATCCTTCTCGAATTAGGATTCTTTAGACATGGCCGAGCCTTCGCTCCCACCGGTTTTAGGGGTCTTCTTGGGTCGAACTTGTCCAAGCCGAGCTTGATGTCACCTTTATCAGTATTGGGCTCGACGCTGGCTTTTCAGCAGATGGCCATATCCTATCGATATCAACATATATATATGTCGTGTGTCATATATGAATATCTATTATTATATTAAATATCATCATAAATGTGTTATGTATACATAACACGTATCAAGTGCACATACATTTTGACACGAAATGCAATAATAAAATATAATATAAATCAAACTATTTAGTGTTTGTTATAATAATGGAGTCAATTATCTTTATACTATCGTGATATACAAGTATGAAATACTTCTAAGTTACCGTTTGTCCCAAGAATATGCACTACGGTCTACTTTCATTCTTTAAAAAAAATGGTAGAGAATATGTACAAATTAAGTTGAGAATTTAGGGAAAGTTCATAATATTTTTGATAAAACATTTATAGTTCAGGGTTTAAATTGTTATTTACACATTTAGGGATAATGGTCAACCTACACAATAACGAACTGAATAAACTATAAAATACCACTCGTCAAACAATTCAAATACTAATTGCTATTCATATGATATAATTTCCTAAAAGAATTACTACTTTCAGTTCCGTAGAAAGAAGTGTTATTTTAATATATCTAGACTCAATCACACCCCCTACGCGTGGTTTACTTTTTGTATTAAAACCTAATTTAAGTGAAGATTTTTTCACGAATGAATGGTGGTAAAATTCGACAAATAGCCATCTCATCCAAAAAGTTCAAATTCTATATTTATACAAATATTTATATTTCTAACATTTTTACAAACATAATATAAGATCATATATCAAAAATAAAGTACAAGATTAAACCACGGCAAATAATTAGTGTCTCGGATATGTAATATGTTTTACTTTTTCATATTTTCCCTAAACCACCCCACCCGACCCCTACCCTCTTGACCACGCAATCTACACAGAAGTTGGTAAAGCAATGTGTTGATCTTCTGCCAATTTTTTAAAGATTTAATATTTCAATTCCAGTCAAAATAAACGTTTTTAAAAAATCAAAATCAAGACCACATAGAATCAAACGTATACCATGTTTATGTCGTAAGGAACAACATCACATAAACCACTCCAAGTCAAAAATCAAAACATGCAAGTAAAACATGAAAAATTTTCTTTGAAAATAGGTCTATAAATACTGCACACACCCTCTTTGTTCTTCTCATTCACAAATTCACATAAATTGCTTCATAACATGGGTTCATTGAGAATCCATTTTTTCCTCATTTTTCATATTTTTTGCATAGTATCAATATCTTTAAATGGAGGAAATGCTGCAAGAATTCTGCCTATGGAGCAATGGCTAAAGAGCCGATTCTTATTGCTCGAGTCTCTGCCACGTGGCCCGGTGCCACCCTCCGGTGGCTCCTCATGCACGTACATCCCCGGCCAAGGCGGCCCGCCATGCCCGTTGAACGAGAAGCATTTCGCCGGCCGCCTCCGCAGCGGCTCCGACCATGCACCACCAGCTCCTCCGGTGGGAAGTGATGGGGTTATGGAGAAGGCTTCATCTTCTTGAGCATTTGTTTTAGGTGTCTAAAAGAATTTTTTTTTAGCATATTTTACACTTTTTCATTTCAATACTTTCATCAGAATAATCTATTTCTTATCATGTTTCAGTCTCATATTTTGTTATTCTAGAATAATATCGTGTGTATAGCGATCAATGCCATAGTCGTACTATACATGTAGCATGCTCTGAAATAAAAAGGGTATAGAGTAGAGGATTTTGACCCCATTTTTTATTATTTCATTTTAATATATTCTCCTTAGTGGGAGCAACCATAAAGTTGGGTTGTTATGTATTCTTCTTGTATGTCTATTGACAAATGTACAGATATACTAAATAAATTTGTATCTTTTTCATATTAATTATGTCGCCTCTTTTATACTTTATTTGTGCGAAATTGGACTTTACTTAGATATCGGTTATTGCTACTTATCTCATTTTTTTGCCTGCATTTGTTTCAAATAATTAAACTAAGAGTCTGAAGCAAGACCAAAGTGGGGGTTTGAAGCAGTCATAGTTCAAATTGCAGGTCAATTCTGATCTGCTATCTAAATAACTTGGAAGAGTAAGTCAAATTAATCAATAAACCCCTCTATCTATCATTATTTTTCATTTCACTCGTTAATTCAAAATCAAATTCTCAATTAAAGAAATGATTTTTCATAACCTAGAAAATAAAAGTGACTTAAAAAATGATAAATTATTATTTATTTGACCAATATGCTGCATTTCTTTTCTTATAAGAACAAATTTCAAGATAAACTGCATTGACTAAGCCAGTTAGATTTAATTGACCAGACTAATTCATGCTGGAGAATAGTATTATTAAGGAGAAATTATTCAAATATTTGAATGTTGAATTCTCATTTATTTTCTTTCTGGCGTGTATATTACCAATTTTTCATATTTTAGGATGAATATCTGCTAGTTAATTTGCTAACACGTCACCGCTACAATCCGTGAGAAATAACAATTTTGACATCTGCGCAATGTACAAGACCTGCCCATAAAATTTAGCTAAATGTAGACTTGTATTCTTTAAAAGTAATATCTTTTATTCGAACCTGACCACGTTCCCACATATTCAACCCCAGCTAAAAATAAATAAGAAAAGAGGAGCTATGTACAAAATTCGTGAGACGATTTCCAAAATACTATTTTACCTCCTACTCTAACATAGTCGTCTTACACCACATCATAACACAAGATAAAAACACCATTTGTAATAGAGGATCCGATCAATCTCCAAACTCTTCAAGCATTTCTTTCTCTCCCCTCAAAGACAACAAAGGGAAATCACAGAGATGAAAGTTTCAAATTCAAGAAAATGCTAAAATTGAGACAGACATTATCCAGGAACCTCAACATTTGAGAAAATAAGAAGAAAAAAACAGAAAACCCTTTACAAGATGTAATCTTTGCCATAAAGGTTACAACCTCAACTTCAAATCTAAAAATCATCACTTCATTTTTCTTCCCCTTGGATAAATTATTTCGTTGTACAACGGCCATCACTGCATTCTATTTGAAGGATTTTCAAAGTCCATTTGAAGGTCTGAATATTGTATAGCCATTGATGCCAACGCTGAGGTTCTGATAATCTGGTAAATGGTAAGTATAGCCTTCACTGTCCATGTTCCTCAACAACGGTGGATCAGAACCCACCATCTGCCACTGGCTGGCCATGTAACTATCGACCTGCCCATTCGCATAAGATCGCGAACTTGCTGGTGGGACCATATCCCTGAGCGTGTCATAACTCCTCCCCGGTGCGCCGTAACCATGTTGGTATCCGTCATCGTGATAACTTCGTGTTCTGTCGAACCTGCACGCGCTTGCTGACAGGCCTGCTCTTCCTGACATGTTGGGGTCGCCCGGGAAGGTGTATTGCCTGTTGATGTGATGGGGTGCGCTGCTGAACATCTGATAGTCAGAGTTCACTCTGGACACCATTCCGACTCCGTGGCCATCATCGAGCAGGTCGTTGATGATGTCGAGGTGGGGGAATTCATCTGGCAGTACATGGTGGTTTAGGCGCCCCGACGTGCCAGCTGGATATTCAGACGGGAGGTGTTCCTGAGATCTTCTCTGCATCGGACCGTTGAGATCGAGACAATGGAGCTCATTCGCTAGAGAATTATGATCACCGTGTAGATTTCTGCTACCATCCATCCCCCTTTGCTGGTGATCCATCCACCGTGACCCATTCTGCATCATATTATCGTGATGATTCAACATCCCGAACGAGAGACTGGGCTTGGTCGGATTAGCATCCATCCTGTCAGAGCTGTGTGGCGAAAACAGTGGCACAGGTACAAGCGAGGGTGCTTGTGAATACGAATGTGATGGATTTACCACTGAACTGGAAGAATGATTATGAGAATAGGTAGACGAACTTCCAGCAAGAGGACCGCCCATCATTGCATTTCGATAGGACTGTGGACCGTAACTTTGTGGTCCATATGCAGTGCTTTCAGGGCCTAGCCGACCAGCAGCACTAACCGAGCGTGCCAGCACGGGCGCAGTCTGCACCATGGAAACTACGGAAACAGCAGGCCGAGGACCAGCTACTAGAGGGGAACTCAAGGGTCTTGACATAACAGGTATAGGCGGAATGGAGGGTTTGTCGGACGTGACTGGCACTTCATGTGAGGGAATCTTTTCGCTTCCAACGGATTTTTGATATCCAGAGGGTTTTTCAGCAGATTTTGAAGTAGCAAACTTCTGAGGGGCATGTTCAACCACTTCCTGTATTGGAATCTTCTCGCTTGCAACATGCTTTTGGTATCCAGCAGGCTTGTCAGCAGGTTTTAAGGTAGCAAACTTCTGAGATACAGGTTTCGATGTAGGAGTGGTTTCACATGAATGCACAGAGTTGCCAGCTTGCTTAGGACTATCTGAAGACGGTTTCTTGACCAGGGCTTGACCAACTGGAGCATTGTTCTTTGTATCCACTTTCACTGGAGCAACTGACAGCGTGCCATTTGAAGGGCTCTTGGGCGAGGATGTTACATGTGTACCGGTATCTCCACATGCTTCAACATCTACAGCATCTTTAGTTTTTGATTTTTTATGCAGAGAACCAGTTTCTTCAACCTATAACAAACAACGATCAACACATCACTTATTGAAGCGTCAAATTAACACATCATGCACCTCACTGAAGCATGATTGTTTTCGGAAGTAGCAAAGCATGGAGAAAAATGTGTGTTAGAGAGCTAGAGGCTTGTCATAACGGACATTAATATGTATGAAACCAATTATCTACTCGCTTAGATAGAACAGGCTGCTCATTTGGTAAAGCATGATCAAGGGCAAACTTAAAATTGAGTTGGAAATGGAATCCACAAGATAATTTAATCTTCACTTACTCGAAAATATATACAATATTATCATGTAAGAAATGCACCTTTTTCCCTGCTTTCTGCCCATTCCCGTTTCTCACCTTCTCCTGCAAAGACCGAGCAGCAGTCTGAGACAGATGTTCAACTGCTTTCGGACTTCGAGATGTGTCATTTGTATTACTTGCATCTTGAACAGCTTCAAAGGGCTGCCTAGATACTTCGTTACCCCAATCACATGTGTCAGAAGTCTTCTTGCTGTTGTTGTTCCTCCCCCTGGAAATTCGAATTGGAAAAATGTCACATCTACCACAATGCAATCACAGCAAATACAGAAATCGATTAGGTAAAAATAATTACCTGCTAGGAGATTTTTGGTTTATGTCATAACAAGAATTGCCTTTTTGTGGCCCACTTCTAACAGAAAGCACCGAGTCAGAGGAACAAGTTGAAGAGCTATCATCTATAGCGGATAGAGTTCTTCCTTCTGTGCCGTTCTGCACGCCAGAAAGACCACTAGTTGCACTGCCACGGGCTCCTACAGGAGGGTGCACTTCAGAAGTATCTGTATCCCAATGGACAGGACTGACATCTCTGTCATCAGAATCTGGTAGTAGTATTTCAGGAACACCATCTACAGAATCGGATGCATCAGAAGCATCTTCAACCACCTCAGTTTTTTCAAGTACAGTTTCTGGCTCAGCAGCTATCTCTATTCTTTCAGCTGCAGTACTATCTTGCTCGATCTTGTCCTGGACAGTGCAGCTGGCTTTGTCATCCTTTACTTTATCCTTTCCTTTTCGATTATTCTTTTTCTGTTTTCCCTGAAAATGTGTTGATGGCACGGAGAGTATGTTACAGTCACTAACCCCCAATCTTAAAGTTAGAATGACTTCAAAATGCTCCCTACAATCCCTAACTATCTACCAGCAAAACCAAAAGATAATAAAAAAAACTTTTTCATACATTTCAGAGGGTATCAAAAACAGCAGAAATGAAAGTTAAGAATTAGTATCATGAAAACATAAATCAACCCAAAATATAATCACAAGAAAATTGAGAGCCAATAGATAAAGCAGTCTTAGAGAGGAACAGTATGAAGATTCATCACCATTTTCAATTGTCAATAAAGAGAATTATCTACCATTCTAAATGTTCAATTTCACCACGTATAAATAACTGAGTCTTAACAAACCTGTTTCTTTTTCGACTTCTTTTCCTTATCGACTCCTCGCCTGGATTTTTGCTCAATTTCGGCAAGCCAAGCTGCCTCCTCTTCACGAATGAGTTCTTCTTGCTTCTTCAAGGCAACTGCCTCTTGGTATGCCACTTCAATTTTACTGTTATAGCAATAAGAAGAGCAAACTATGAATAAACTTAAAGAGAAAAGCAGTAGATGAAATGCAAACCATCCTTTTGGCAAGCATACAGTGATGAATGAAATAGCAAACTATCTAATTTGGGGAATTAAAAAGTAAAAACTAGCAGAAAATGGTGAACTTTTAACTTGCAGCAGGAAAAAGTCCTTATGGTAAGTTATCCAGGTACAAGCTCCCAATCACACATTTTCTTGTCAAATATGAGTCAGTGTCACTATTTTCTCATCTTTAATAATGTACCCAACTTCCATAGCAGCTATCAACAAAACCATAACATGATCTCATCTTTAATAATGTAGAATGACCAGAAGTGCATAATCAACACGTTTACCTGAAGATGTGGGCTAAGACAAATATCTCAATAGTTCGGCGACCCAATTCAGTAAGTCTCCTCTCATCACGTTCAATAGAATCTTTATTGAACTCCTCCCCTGTAGTCCCATCCTAAAAACAAAAGAATTGCAAAATCAGAATATGCCCATAAAGAGAGGTTGCAGACAATGTTTACCCAATTCGAAAACCAAAGGGAAGCCGAAGAGAAAAGGCATTAACAAGAAAAATACTTGACGGAAGCATGGATGGTGGTCATAAATATTGACATTCCCAACATTCAGAATAGCGGCAGCTCTCATTCATGCAATTCACTAAAAAGAATTAAGAAAATGGCTACAGATCAGGAAAAGCACAAAAGAGTTGGACAAGAAAAACCAGACCTTAGTACGATTTTGGGGACCCTTCTCATCCTTTGGGGGCAAGGGTTCTATAGCAGCCCGCTCAAGCAGTAGCAGTACATCATCCACCAAAATGAATGTATCTTTCTCAATGCCAACTATAGGAACTGGAAATTCTTCTGCCTCTAAATACTTGGCCCTACTCTTCTTACCTTTATTCTGGCCTTCAAGAGCTTTCAGACCACTATACAAAGAATCCATGACAAGTGTAGATGTCACTTCCTTTTCTATGAAAAAATGCTTCACAACAACTTTTAGAATGGACTCTGACTTCTCTCGGGACATGCGGCGACGAGAACTTTGGTCCATACCCAACCAGAAAGCACAGAAACTGAAAATTGATTGGAAGAAGTAAATACTTAGTTGGTATTGCACCACCAGATAGTCATTATGTGAACAGAAAATAGCTTGCAGAAATTTTCAGGTCAAGGACAAAACGTGAGATGTCAATTTCAGAACAAACTATGAAACTATTGCAAGGTTACTGATACTTTCTTTCACTCCAGAAGGAAATGTAATTAGGATATCCACTTGTTTTCAACGGCCTAATTTTCATTTGTGTATGAGGAATTAGGATATTTTTCCTCCAGAGGACATGATCTTGAATGAATGCACCTTTCAAACATCTACTTTCAAAGAATGCTTACACTTCTAATAATCCTCAAGTATCTAACAATATATCTCAGGCCCGAATTAGTAAATTATGAGATTTGATGAGAAATAATAATTCAAGTTACAAATAAGGTATTCCAGAAATCTATGATGCCATTACAGAACAATCAACATAAATGATGCAAAGTAATACTCCTGAACTAAAAGAAGCCTAATATAAAAATAATATGTTCCCAGAAAAGAAGATTATGGAAAATAGCAATGTCAAACATGCATACAATACCTAGACCATCTAGCTTTATCCTCTAATAGCTTTCCAAGTTTTGCCCTACGTTCTTCCACGAAACGCCTACAAATCTGTTCAACGTTCGTCAAATACACTCTTACAAGTTCCCTACGATACTGACAGTCAAGGCAACGAAAAGGTCGATCTGCTCTCTCCCTGCAAGCAACATTAAGGTTTACAGTGAAAATGATTAACCAAGTGACGCAGATAAGTTCAAGGCCATTGCCATCATTCATATATGCACACAAGAAAAGAAGATAAACGCAACTAGCCAGTAATCATGTTTTCTACATAAGTCCAAATTTTATTTGAAAGCCTTTTTAATAATAACAAAGTACTGGCTTTGCTCTATATCCTCTTCATTTGTTTTCTTTAGTATTGGGAAAAGGGATATCTGGTAATATTCAAGTAACAGCTAAACCAAGAAGCAAGGAGGATTAGCTAGCTAGTCTTCAAATATCAGTCAAATCCAACTTAATATAGACATCGTACTTTAGAGAAGAATCCAGACACGCATGGAGTCTGACATCAATCTAAGGAAATGCTCACATGGATAGTGAGTGATGCAGTGTTATATCATTTTCCACTGAGCCTGTATTGTTGAAGAAACTAAAATCCTTGTGCTTGCAAAGAAGCAATTGTTGGGCTATAGAGCCTGATAGATAATATTAGAATGAGAGTTCATGGCCCTCGAAGAATTCTAGTCAGATTAGGATTCTGCTTATTAGGGGCTTTCCCTTATCATTAATAGACCCTCATTGTAATTGTAGTGTGCATAATATCTTCATCAGAAGTTCTCTAATGGAAGATCACGGGCTTGGCAGTGCCCCCAGATGTTGTGACGAGCTGGGGAACAATCCATAAGTTATATTTCCATTTTTCAATATTTTTCTGTTGTATGTCCTAACACAAAGTTCATAAGACTGGCATATTAAGCATTGACACAAAAGCTCTTATTCACAGAACATGAACAGATGGACTTCCAGCTTTCTAATCCTTATTAACCAAAAACAGAACATGAACAAATGGACTTCCAGAACTCTAATTTTTATCAATCAAAAATCTAAAATGCAATAAATATTGACAGACAAGATATACAAACTATACCTAATAACCTGAACTTGAGCTTTAATTATCAAAGTATCAGCATCAATAAACCCATCCAGCACCTTTGATAGCTCCATAAATTTCTTCCATCCCCAGTCATGTTCCTTCTTCCAAAAACGATGCAATGTATCTTCAAGTTTCAATAAAACGTGTCAGGTTTGTGGTGGTAAAGATATCAATGATAATAGCTGAATAAATACCAGAATATTTGGACTTTTTTGGATCTTTATTCACAACAGCAATAGTGAACTGAGCAAAATGACTCCACCCTGTTCATAGATGAAACCAAGTAATACAAGTTGCAAACCGATGAACTAGTGTTCTACCCAAATCACTGTTGCAATGTGTCATACCTGGAAGAAGCTTGTCATGATTTGCAACACAAAGAAACAAAGAGAGGTGATTGCAGACATCACAGCCTTGTGGATAAATCAAAATATACCTATGAACCAAAGTTTACAAAATCTATTAATCACGGGGAGCAGGTTCCAAACTTAAAAAGTTCATTGTTCTACAGATGCAGTGCACATCACAAGAATCCCATTGCATTACATGGAATCAATTTGAGAGAAAATAAGAGTTTCAGAGAAAAAGCATAATAGATCAATTTGCTGGACTTACAATCCAAAATGAATAGTAATTTACTAGGAATCGTGCAAACTAAATGAGTTGATAAGCAACATATAGGGATAATTACTAAGGACCAAAATTATTCAATTTAATTGGTTAAATGCATATTTAATATTTGAAGAACAGAAGAGGCATTACCGATAGAACAAGCCAAACCCATACTCATATCTGCCAAAGCCTCTGGAAACACATTTGAACTCTCAAAAAGGAGTTGGAAATTATATAAATGAAAGAACAATCACACAAATATCAGGATATTTAGCTCCCATTTTGACTTTAATATACCAAACCAGTCTATCAAGGACACCAATCAAGTTCACGTAAACAAAGGTTTAGATGCCCCATAATGGATTACTATTATTCATATTGCAGAAAATTAAATATTTTCTTTCGCATTAGAGGTTAAAATCTAACCTGGTCGACAAATCAGCTTAAATAATAATCTCATAATAATGACTCTGAAGTCAACAGGTCAGATAATACAGCTGACTGAGAATCTTTATGCACTGCGATGGCAGAAGGAAAATTTACAGGAGACCATACCATTTGTAGCCTCCAACTTCAAATGCATTGCTACGAAGTTCTCTTTTGTTAATTTGAGAAAACTTATCAATCTTCCATGTATACTTTCCGTATAAGTCAGATGGCTTTGGTCCTGCAGCACAATGAGAGCCAAAATAAATAGTGAAAGGATAGAGACTTTTTATTGAATGATAAAGATAATATCAGTATGCAAAAATCAAAAGTTCAATAAATTGCAGAGATATACAGCTCAAATGATGCCGCTTCAAAATCCAAAAGGAATGTCATGTTTCTTTTAGCGAGAGATTTCTCCACACATGATTGAATTAAACTCGGAAACCAAAAACATTTCAAAAGCAATAGGAGAAAGAACTACCACCTTAAATCACAGTGACATAATGTTAATTGGAGAGGTTGTTACTAAATATATGTCTATCCCCAGATCTACAATGAGAATTGTTGCATCCCAACCCAAGGAAGGTTAAATTATGTTTGTGGTTCTTTTTTCTCTCTTTTTACTGTAGGGTGATATTAGGAAGTGGATAAAAATATAAATATTGGAATTCTCTTGTATAAAAGACTGTATAAACTTTTGGTCCGGATTCTTTTACATCTATCATGCAACTTTAGATTCCATATATTTTCTCCCCAAGGATTCATTAACGCTCCCTTCAAAGCCTGAGCTGCATTAAATGAATAGAGTCAATAGACTTCTGAAGCAAGAACAGGAGGAATATAGAGATACTGCAGATAGACTGCAGATAGATGTCAAACAGAATGTGAAATCTTCGACCAATATCATGCATTTGCAATGCATCAATAGCCAAGATCACACAACAAAGTTGATGAACTAAGGTAGCCAAGAAATCTACAAGGGAAAATGGCACACCTCCATCATCATCATCGTCATCACTGTCCCAGTAAGGGGGCGAAGTAGATGGACTCCCATTTTCAACCTGCTCTGAAGACCTCCATTCAGCTAATGCTTCCCCAGACTGACATCGCAGCTGCTGTTGCCCAGTTGAAACCCCTTCAAATGATGTTCCAGCTCCAGTCTCCTCAGCTGCAACTCCAGCCATTTCCCCTCTACGTCACCTGGTTCAGTATACATTAAACCTCAATTCAGAACAGATAAGAGCTGCGAGTGAGATCAAATTATATCAATTGGCAAGTCACAAAGTGATGTTCAATAATTAAATACTCATTATAGAAACATGGAATACATTGAGAAGAGAATCTTTTGATAGTTCAATGAATATGACAAATCAGAAGCACAGTAATCAAGCAAATAAATACAAGAATAAACCAAAATTACAATGGGCGACACGAGAAATTCTAATCCTTAATGTCCTCATAAACTCCCAAAAAAGATAGAACAAACACATCAGATGAGGCAAGTTCCGATAAACCCTAATTCCTACAATCCAAACCCGACGGAAAACATTAACATGAAACGCAAGAATCATCCCAAAATCTCGAAAACAATATTCATTACCCAAGACCCTAGTGAATTTTACCAATCAAGAGAAAATCCAGCAATCCTCGACTTCAAACTAAAAACCCAATAAAGTCACAACCCACCTCAGAAACCCAATAACATCCGGTAATACCCATATCAGAACCCCCAAACCCTAATTGCAAATCACCCCAAAAAATAAAATAGAAAACCAAATCCCAAAAAAATAATCAGTAAAATACACGCGAAAGAAGTTAATAAAATCGTGCATTTCAGATCGAGCGGCATAAACAGACCTTAATTAAGAAAGAACGAAGCTTTGTTAAATAATTAGGCGAATGAGTAGTCAAGAGAGATTAGAGGTCGCAGGGAAAAGAAAAAAGCAGCAGCAGAATAAGAGCAGAAGCAGAGGAATTAAAATTCTCGCAATTTTTATTACTTAGTTATATATAATTTCAAGTGTGTGTTGTGTGTGTTGTAATATGATATTGGAATAGGGTTTCAATTTTCATATACTAATATTACTATTAATATCGCCAATTAATCCACAAAAATATTAAATTCAACAATTCATATGGAGAAAAGATTTTCCTCTCTCTTTCTCTCTCTCTAGAATATTACATATATATATTTGGGATAGGGTTTCACTTTTCATATGCTAATATTACTATTAATATCCCCAATTAATCCACAAACTATTAAATTCAACAATTCATATGGAGAAAAGATGTTTCTTCTCTCTCTCTCCCCCCAATATTACATATATATTTGGGAGGATATATCATATATCATCACTTTTTGAAAAGGAATGGGCCTTTTTGGTTGGATTAATTTTTTTTTTATATAGTTATGAATATAACAAATTTAGACTTGTGAGAGTAAGAGCTGATTGGAGTGCATCGTGCTGCTCACATTTAAGGGTTTTTTACTTCGTTGGCGTTCTTTTAGATCTCCTTTTATTGAATAGAGTAATCTATGACGTGGTTGCGGATACGAACGTATAAAGATAATTTCTTTTTATATTTGAATTTGGTGTGAAATCGATAATTTACCATTTTAGTAACTTTGGGTTTTAATGTCGTGCAACTATATGTAGTTAATGAGTTGGAAAATTTATAAATTGAATGCATTTGGTCGTTATTGGAATTTTCACTACTTGAGAGTTAAAATTTTGATTGAATGATCAGGCTATGTAGTTCCAATCATATCATGATTTGGATTAAGCATTAATGAAATTTATTATCAAGTTATTCATAATATCGATTTAATTATTTATTATTCAATATATAAATTACCTCACTATATTAACGATATGGATTCACCATCTGGCCGATATGGACTAATCTGACAATTTATTGGCCGAAAAGATATAAAAACCTTCCTTAAATTTGTTGAGTAAAAGAATCAGACCAATAATTAAAGTTAATAGCAATTTTTGTCATGTATGATCTGCGCAAAATTAAAGTCAACGTGGGAGGTCTATTTTTCTTTTTCTTTTTTCTTTTACTTTCCCAACATATTTTGGCCTAAGGGGTGGTATATATTTGATAGAAATCCCCTAAGAAACAAGTAATTTGATCCAATGTGTTCCGGTATTTGGAATCAAAAAAATCCAATATAACCTAATCAATCGATCAGTTTTGAAGCGTATTTTAACATGTTAAATTCATGTTGAAATAGGTTTTAAATCAATCAAAAGTAGGAGAAAACATATATATATCGTTTGTATTGTGGGAGTAGCCAAAAATCTCAACTCTCAGAAACAACAAAAATAATACACATCAAAAATCTCTTAGGCAAAAGATCTAACATATATGGGAAACACAGGAGGTGGGACTTGTACAGGGACTCCAAAGTGAGGATAACAAGTTGGTCCATCCTGACAAGAGTAAGAAATTGTCTGGGGGGAAAGCCCATGTCAAAAATGGCGAGACCAACCATCTGGTGTCCAAGTCGGGCCATGAAGTCAGCAAGGCGGTTGCCTTCTCTATAAATACGTATGACTCGAATATGGAGGTCTCTAAGTAGCAGTATGATCTTGGTGATCTTGTGCCATATCGATCGAACTTTGTATCATCTAGAGGTCATAAGAGTGACAACAACGGCTGCATTAATCTCAATTCAAAAATGGGTAGAGAACTAAGGGACGAGCAGGAGGCCATGGTAGATGGCATGGAGCTAGGCATCAAAGTTGGAGCTTGCCTGGAAGGTGAACAGAGGGACATAAGGAGGCACGCATGTGAATCACGAACAAATCCTCCTCTTGTGGTCGTCATGAGTTTTCCATCGAACGGACTGTCAATGCGAAGCTTCACCGAAGGTGACTGGGCCGGTTGCCAAAAACCCACCATAGGTCGTGGGATCCTTCTAGTGACCTCTACAACCGGCATGAAAGGAACCTGAAGGTAGTAGCTCATACACTGAGTCAGGAGGAGCTTCTTGCATGCAACAAGATCATGTAGATGTCGGGTAACCTGCCAAATAATGTAAGAATCAAGGAAATAAACACCCTTATGCTTAGAGTTGTTCCTCTCCGTCCATGTAAACCATAAAATAAAGTGCATGTGTGATGTCAGTGGTATCAGGTGGTGCAGTGTGAAACAAAGTACTGAAGTTCATCCAAACTCTGCGCACAATACTCCTCTACAAGAATAAATGAGAGACATACTTGATATGGAGGGACCGACAACACTAACACATGGAAGCAAGAGATGCATGACGGGACTACATGACAACACTTGTTGATAAATGTTTACATGCACAAGATGTATGCATGATATGTCGTCTTGTTATTGGGTTCAATCATATTTTATAATCTCTAACTCTCTAAATACATTTCATATTTTAAGAACTTGTTGTTTGTCATACTCCCCCCTATATGAACATTGTATGTGTTGGATTCATAAAATATTGACTTCTTAAATACCCCACAATTATTAATTCAAATATTACAAATAATATCACTAAACTACAATACTGATATACATGATATTATTTGCTTAAACTAAACTACCAACATATTGTATGTCTGTTTATTATTACTAATTATTCATTCGTGCGATGCACGGGGATAAGATGTATTTGTCCATTACTATTTTTAATATACACTATTAAGTTATTAACAACAATCTTATAATTTATGAATTTGAAACAATACATGAAAATTTATTTTGAATTCATTTAGATGTATGATGATATTTTTGTTTAAGAATTAGTTTCTAATTTTTTTGTTGTACCATATTTTGTTAGCAAAATATGATAGTTGTATATGTAAATAAATTTTAGTTTAATGTAGCTTATGATATATTGATAATAAATAAATAATATGAACTAAGCAATCATAACAAATCAATTTATTAATTCAAAAATATTAAAATTATACATTTTGAATACTTCCTTACAAACAATGTTCGTAGTACATGCACTATTGAAATAATTTTTGTTACATATCAAGGTTTTGAGACCACTATGATTTCATACTCTTGAAATAAAGTTGACCATGAGAGAAAATCGATCTCTTAAGAAAAAGTCCAACATATGATAGTGATTGTCCTTGACTTTTGTTGATCGTCATTGCATACGAACAATAGAGGAAATTTTCTTCGCTACAATTGGATCTCCATAGAATTTCAAATGAATATCATCTGCTACATCAATATTTGCATGTATGTCGTTAGCACCATCAAAATGACCATCTCCTACTATTGTCAACCAATAAAAGAACTTTTATAATTCAGTTGCTTCATATTTAGAATTCATGATATGCTGCCTCATATTTTTCTTTAGCCTAAGAACTTGCATATCCCTCCAAATATAAGAAGAATTGGTACTTGCATTCACCACTTATTGCATGTTTCATCGGGGTATGACGGGAAATATCTATTAGAAATCATCCCCGAAAACAATCGTTTTACCTCCAAATAATAATTTAGAACCTAAAGTATTTTTTAACTACATTATATCTCTCAATGTTCTGTCCAAAGCTTCGAAGCAATACATATGAATCATCGATGCTTCATCTCATATTATAAGCTTGCATCTGATAAATAGTTCAGCCAATAAAGTTTCTTGTTTTTTAATATTGCATATTGAATCCTCGTTGGTATTGATCAAAATAGCAAAATGTGAATGTGCAGTCCTCCTACCCGACGACAACAAAGATGTTATGCCGTTTGAGGCCACGTTCAATACAATGTCCCTCATTGACCTTATTACAACATATAATGTTCTCCGAACAAATATTTTACCGGTCCCAATGTAACTCTATACGAAGAAAACATCACCTGAATCAAATAGCACTCTATCAATTATAGTGTCGTACACATGGCATTGTTCTTCTGTCAGATCCATAATCAATTAAGCATGTTCTATTTTCAAATCATATCGATTATAACGCAACTCATCGTTTATCAAAGTATTATCCGATTGACATAAATAGTATGTGTCGGGATACTTCATCTCATTGAAATCACGAAGACTCTATCAATTTTGTGCAAAATCTTTTCTAATTCTATGAGGGCATAATTCTTCATTTCTTCTTCGTTCTAATGAATATCTGCAAGTAATTATTTTACTACTTTATTTATGATACATATATATTAGTGTATTTTGGAATGATATAGTTCAAAATACCTAGTTGATGTAAACGGTTGCGTTGCATGTATAGAATATCATCTGATAAATATTTTCAGCATTTATCCCGGATAACCTCCTATTTATTGCATATTTGGCAAATAGTAGATTTGCAAACAAATGTTTCATTGAATGTGCAGAACCCGCTGGCTTGCTTCTATAATGTCGTCAATGTATTCTCTATCATCATCCAACAAATCTAAAGCAAAACAGACGTCACGAAATGAGTTGTATTATCCGCTATTTATGCATCTTATATATTCATAGAATGTCGGTCCACGTACAATATCCAGAAGCAATCACAGATAGGATATCTCACAACTTTCTGGATGCATGTAGAAAACTCTTCCAATGAAAAATCCTTATGTTCTAGGGTGTCATACCCGTATTTCTCAATAGGATTAGAATGACTTTCGAACTTATAATTTTAAAAATGATTTGTGCCCAGTGAAAGAAAATTTTTAAATTCCAAAAAAAAAATTTATTTCATTAAATATTATAAAGTGATTACGAGAATTATTATATATAATATAATAATCGAATATGATTTATATATATACTTATAAATCATTATATCAATAATATTATGCCAATGTTTAATTAATTAATAGTCTTTAGGATCGAACTTTGAGCCCGTAAGAATAAATTGTTTGATGGGCTTTAGTTTGAAAAAGCCCAAAAGTAAAGCCCATTGGAAAAAAATCCAAAATCCTACACTATACAAGCTTCATTTCTCCCCTCTTTTTGAACCCTAGCCTTCACAATACACTCACTCTTTCCTGCAGCTCAACAAGAGAAACACAAAGGTCTAAATTTTTAATCTCTTATTTCAATTTAGGTGTATATGCGTATATGTATAAGTTTGTGTGTGTGAGATGAAGGGGGAGGGTTTTGTGTTTGGTTTCTGGGGAAGGGGGTATGAGTGAGAGAGAGACAGAGACAGATGAGAGGCTGGTGGTGGCGGCAAAGAAAGGCGGCAACATATGGTGGCGGCGGTCTCTGGGGTGGGAGAGCGGCGACTATAGCCGTCGCGTGCGTGTGTGTGCTGTCGCCGTCGTGCGTGGGTTTCCAGCGAGAGTGAGAAGGATGCGAGGGGTAGAGGAAATGGCTTAGGCGGCGGCGGTTGCCGGAATCCGACCACTGCAGCGGTGGCGCGTAGAGAGAGAGGCATGGAAGAGAGTACGAGAGAGGAGAGAGTACGAGAGAAGAGGAAGAACCGAGAAGAGAGGAGGTTGTGGCGGTGGCGGCGGTGGCGCAACTCGTCGACCGGCGACGTGGCCTGCCAAACATGGAGGCGGCGCGATCTCAATGTGTGTGTGTGTGTGTGTGTGTGTGTTGTGAGAGAGAGTGAAAATTTGGGAGGGGGGGGCTGCTGCTAGGGTTAGGAATTTTTATTTTAGTTGGGCCTCATTCTTTTGGGCCGTGAATGATATAGGAAGTGGGCTGATTTTTATTTTAATGTTGGGGTGTTATTTTATTTAAATGTTAGGCTGGACTTTTTTTTTATTAAATTCTGATGGGCTATGTTTTAATAGTGGGTGATTTTTTTTAATAAATGAATGGGTAGAGATTTAAATAAGCATGGGCTTTTACTGTAGGATTCATCTGGGTCGAGAATTTAAAGGAAGTGGGTCGAAAATAATATTTGGGCTCCAGTGAATTAATTAATAGTTGGACTTTAGTTAATTAAATAATATTTGGGCTTAGATTTAATTAATGATTGGGCTTTAGTTTAATTAGTGACTGGACTTGCTTTAAATTAAATCTTTGGACTTAAATTAATTAAATAAATAAGGTTTAACTTTGAGACTTAATTAATTAAATTATATTAAGTCTAATTAAATAAATAATTAACTTAAACTTAAATATAAGTTTAAATTATTTAATTATGGTAAGTTAATTAATTAATTAATTAATTGACTAAGTCCAAGTTTAAGTTACTTTATTTATGATTATGACCTATTTAATTAATGTAATTAAATTCTTTTTAATGAAATTAATTAAGTTAGAATAATTTAATAAATTAAATTATGTTAGACAAGTGCATAATGTTAGAATTTTATTATGTGTTATATTAAGCGTGAGTCCTTAATATATTTGAATTTAGTATGTAATTCAATTGCAATATACTTTTGTAAAAAGTATTTATCATAAGAAGATTATGAAATTAAATACGTTTTTAAACGAAAAGTCGAGCAAGGGTATTGTTGGTGCCCTTAGCCGATATATATTAGTTTTCAAGTTTATTCATATTTTGAAAACTCGGGTTTAACGAATCATAAGTTAGTATCCTACTTTACTTGAACTTAAGGCTAGCTTTTCGAGACCTATTAAGATTAGTGCTTCTTGTAGGTTTTGTCGATCAAGGGGATTAGCGTTGCTTTCCCGAGACGCGTACTATAGTGATTTCGTCAGGGTTTGTCCTATCAAGGTGGGCTTTATTTACAAAAGTATATTTGAGTTATATGCTCTGATATTTCATGAAATATAAACTGTTTATCCAATAAAATATTTTTGTGCGCTCTACTCTGTTTAAGGCTCGTAATGTATCGATCGAGATTCTCTTTTAAACTTGATATGTTAATTGAGAATTGTGTACACTAGTTAGTTGTTTCGGTGGGTTGATCTCCATCGGGCACTAACAAAATCATGAGGCGTTATAAGGGTGCTTGTCTGGATGCGTTCCGAAGTACGTCATGAAATTATAAATTTGTCCGGGTTACGTCCCCGATGACAATAATGTGGGCATGTGATCCGACGGTGGCTAGAGGTCCGGGATCAAAGCGAGTAACAGAAGATTCGTGATAATGGGCCCAATAAATGAAATATTTTCGCATGCTTAGAAGTGATTTCTCTTTTTAAAACCTTCTAAGTCATGTAATCATGATTGGATAAACTGCTTTTACGAATTTATGAATTATTTTTAGCAAATGCATGTCCACTGAGTACATTAGTACTCATCCCAAATATTTTCAAATGTTTTCAGGTTGATCAATGGCCGCTGACGGGGCAGAGCTGAGATTAGGGTTCACTCCGTATTTTGACGGATTATTTTCGTATTTTTGACTTCCGCTGATGAGCTAGCTCTAATTACATTTTTTCTTGTTTGTGACTTGAATTATACCTTTGATAGCTTAGACTCTGAATCCTTGATGTTGGTATTTTGATGTATATTGGCTATCAGAAACACGAAACTAAACTTGTGATCCTGAGGATAAATGTTGTTTTGATTGGATTACATCATTCGATGTCTTCCATTTTCATTCGAAGCTATTCCCAAATTCTAAGGGTTTATTGTCTTGATCATTCGAGTCAACTTTTTACCTTATATTTTTCGTATTTTTACTAGTCGTGCCTCGATTTACGAGCTTCCATTATATTAGGAATTGGGGCGTGACAAAGTGGTATCAAAGCATAAGTTTTCTTTCGTGTCTCTGACCACCAAAGTCTTTTGATGTCGAGTCTAGAATAGTATCTCTAGACTTCTTGTAATCTCAGTGACTCTCAGCTTATCGTCACGCCAACTGATCAACAAAGGTATGATTTAAATGTTTCAAAGTTGGACTATTAAATGATGTACGCCATTGATGAATGTTGCCATGTGAATTACAAGTTATTTTCATATGTTGTTTTGTGAATTGTCTAATTACTTTCACATTGTTATTGTGAGTCATTGTATTCAGATAGCTAAGTTATTGTCGTGTTAGGGACAACCCGAACCCTTAACGACCCAAATGAAATTGATTGTCGAATTTGATTTTCAAACCTTTTCGATCATGCATGAGACTTTTGGAACCTACATGACAATAGGTTCCACAAAAACGAAAACGGTTGATGAGATATTTTGGATTCATATCCTGAAATGATCGGAATAAGTTATGGGTTCTCTCACAAACTGTTTGTGTACCCAAATGTTGTTTTGAAAACGTAAGTCATGATAGCCTCGCTATAACAACTTAGAAAGAACTAGTTCACTGTTTCACATATAAGCGTTTGAACATAGAAGTAACATGAAAAAGATTGGGAATTTACTTGAGATTACACCATTATTGTTAGGGTTAGTTTCTCATATAGGTGTTATCTTTTCAGAATGGAAGACGCACCAATAGGAGATGACATGAGAGACGCACCGGTAGGGAATGGTAGAGGTCGAGGACGAGCACGAGGACGAGGACGAGGACGTGGTCGTGGTCGTGGACAAGGAAGAGGTGTTATCCATCAGGAACCTAACCTACAAGTAGCACCGGACCGTACGAGTGAAGAAAGGTTCCGCAAAGAGAAACCTCTGTTGTTCGATGGACTAGGTGATCCGATGGATGCTGAGAAATGGATACGAGCTGTGGAACGGATTTTTAACTATATCCGATGTGAAGATAAGGAAAAAGTGAAGTGCGCCACCTACCAGCTTGTGGAAGAAGCTGACTTCTGGTGGGAGTCAGTGAGACGCACCATGACTGAGGAGGAACTCGAGAACCTCAAATGGGAAGAATTCAAGACTGAACTGTATGAGAAATACATACCAGGATGTTACCGTCGGAAAAGCGAACGAGTTCTAGAATCAAGCGTAGAATTAGAACAATCCCGAATATGATGAGCTTTCAACCAATTGTCAAGGTATGCTCCACATCCGGTGGACACCGATGTAAAACGCACGAGAAGTTCGAAACGGACTACGCCATGAAATATCGATTTCCTAGCAAGTCGGGTGATCTTACATATGCACAAATGCTTGAGGGGCTCTTACCATCGAGTCACTTCGCGCGAGAGAAATGAAAAGCTCCTCTGCAGTTGTGCATGCGCCCTCTCAAGACAATGGAGCTCGAACACCGTAGGTAACTATACATTTTATTTCCTTCCGTTGTCGAGTTGTTGTTCAATTGAAAGTAGGCACAAACACTCAAATTCTACCGATTACATTTCACTTATTATAATAGATTTCTACATATTTTCCTTCATTGGTTTCTTTGCATTAAAATTATAGGAATGGATTCCAGTCGAAAGTGGCAAACTCGATAAACGGGTATGAGATGTGTAGGCCGCTCACAATCGTGCTGGACCATTTATGGATTCTCGGACACTAAATTTGTTGTCGAGTCGCAGCTTGATGTGTGGTGGTGCAATGGTGGTGGGAAGGCTTTGTAATTGGATATGAGACACCAACGAATACTAATCTTCAAGTTTACTTCCCGGTAAGTTTTGGAGCTAGTCATAGTTTATGTTGAGTAATCTACCATGTTTTTGGTTGTTGTTGCATTTAGTTTCGACACTTGATGCCTACGACGGAGGATTTGATTCATTTTATCTTGATCTGGTAGGTGAGAATAGGTTCTCTACTGTTGCAAGGAAAAACATGAGAGTTTCAAGAGATTGGATTGGCAGCAAATGGGTGAATATATGGTAGACAATCCTTCATTGTCAGGAACTACGGTTTGCTCGACACAAATACTTATGTGATTGAAATCTATTTGTTCTCTTATATTTCTTACCTTGTGTTATTAATTGGTATAAAATTATTGGTTTATTTTACTTATTTTTTGTGTTAGTGTAACCTCTTCTCTATCTAATATGCAGATAGTTTTGGACGAAAATGACAGTCGATACATGAATTTGCTAGAACAGACACATTCAATCTCAAAGGACCATTCATATTTTAGATGGTGATAGTTTTGCACTTTAAATTATGTAAAGATAATTATATGACTCTATGTAGTTTTTCTTGTAAATGTTGGACATGAATGACAGGACATGAGATTTTGTATAGTTTTCATTTTGGATTGTTTGGTATTGCAAATAATGCGTTCAAAATGTATTGCAAATGTATTTTTTTTACATGAAGAGATGTACTAGCATGATATGATTGTATTTGTGTATAATGTAGGTAAATAAAATATACAATTACAAGATATATAGATTTGATGCTACACATTATGTAACTCAAAATTAATTTAAGTGCATAAATAAGTGCCCCAAGAAATTAATTTGCAAACACAAAAGGATTTTAATGCTACACATTTTGTGCCTTTATATTAATATAAGAGGCACAAATAAGTGCCCTATAGATTTATCAACATAAATTTAAATCTTTAAAGGGCATTTACATATGTCTCAAGAAATTGATCTTGAGGCATAAGCTATGGTGTAGAGGCACCTTAAAAGTGTCCCAAACTCTTTTGGGACACGATACTTAACAACACATGTGACAAGTGCCCCGAAAATCATAAGTGCCCCAAAAGATAATATATTGGGTCACTTTTCAGTGTCTAGAAAAATCTTTTTTGTTGTAGTGAGGTTTCAAAGAAAGAACTACCACCGATGCACCCAAGATCGTTGGAGTTCAAGCAGATTAAAATCGATCGTCTTGATAGGAGTATTAATACCAATAAGAATCGATAGAAGCTCAGCTGAAGGATCACGTAGTGAAGACTGAAGTATAGCAATGCTGATGAATATAGCTATTGGAGTAAAGTCAAAGACTAAAAAGACTAAATATTAGAGACTGGAGACTTGGCATTACTGGAAGCAAATGAGTCGAAGATATGACTAAGTGTCATACCAACAGCTGACTGCCCTTGCTGGAAATCCAAAGCTGGCTACAAGAAGTCAAAGCTGATGACTGAAAGTCAAAGCTGCTGATCAATAGTCAAAGCTGATGACAAGTAGTCGAAGCTGGTGATACCAAATCAAACTTGGTTGATGAAAAGTCAAAGCTAATTATATCTATATCAAAGTTGAAAGCATCATACTGACTCAGGTCCCAAACTGACAAAGACAGAAGTCCAGCATACTGATAAAAGACAGAGCAGTCTCGACTGGCCCAACCTGAAGTCAACGTACTGGTGAAACACAGAGTCAACTCAACTGAAAAAATACGACGACATTTAAGCCTTAAGTGTTTGACTCGCCAAATGTCGTAGCGTATATACATAAGATCTTGACATACCAGAAGACCTGTTCAATGTCGTAGAGCTACAGTTTACGATGATGCAGACCCTGACAGTGATGTACAAGGACTCAAACAGGAAGATATCAAACGACAAATAGAAGGATGTGATTGGTACTCCCTCCAATGGTACTATTCATCATCCCGTCTATGAATACATGCAGAATCCAACCTTAGAAAGTAACTGAAACATTGCATATTCGAATATTATTAAGCATTCAAAGCTCACAGCTCAAAAACACAATGATTTCGAAGAAGGAAATCTACAATGTTATTAGCAAACCTCAAGAGCTTAAATATATTTATCAGCTCAAGGTTTCAGCATACACTTTCTTAAGTCTATGATACTTCATTTGTTTATATCAAGCCTAGACATATTTTAGTTTGTCGTCTGCGACAACTCAACTGTAAGTTGGAAAACCCTCTACGAAAACCCCGTTTAAGTAGAAGTTTGGATAAGTAGCCAACGAAGTGTTAGTTGCGGAAACTTGGTTATCTTGCACCTATAAGCATAAGGTTTAGGTCGACTACACCCGTAGTAAGCAGTCAAATGTTTTCTAACACCAGCAAGCGTAGGAAGAACGCCTAGTGTAAAAAAAAAAACAATACTTATTAAGCTCTTTAATACTTATTGTCACTACATATTTCAATCTAGTGTAAAAAAACAATAAATGAAGCTTGCAATCAGATTGCAGGTTATCATATTTGTAATGGTTTTTTCACTTGGTGTGGAGAATATGTTGTTGTATTTTTGGTTTAGCATTTACATTTCTTGATATTATTGTCGAATTTCAATGGTTGGCGCAACATCTGATCTGATGACGATGTTTTTTGATAGGTTTGAGCATGCAAGACCTGTAGAAATCAGTGACGAAAATCGCACCTCTCTCCTGCAGTCAATTATTCCCTTTTGTTGAGTTCTGTATTATTTTTCTTTTGAATCTTTTGTTGTTATTTCGAAGTGACATTGAAGCCACGAATTTATATGGGCTCAATTTTGAGTTGTTAGTTATCAATTGAATTCATCTCTCTCAATGTGTTTTCGTTTCTAACTAATGTGTGTCATATGCACAAACATATATACTACTTATTGAGAGTATTTTATGAGATTCTCACATGTGAAAACTGGTTATGTACGTATATTTGGATCAAACACAGATAGAAATAACAAATGCATTGGTTAAATGTTGGATCCAGATGTTGAATAATGTGACGGTCTTATACGTCTTTTCTATTAATTATTTACATTAACCAAATTTGAGTTGTTGTTTTGAACATCATAATTAAAGGCAATTAGCATTTTACATCCAGACATTAAAAAAATCTTTGAACGTCGTTGGCAAAGTTCTATACAGACATTTGATTTTGAGTGTTTATAAACATGTTTCTGTAAGTATTTTTTTTATATGCAGGGACATCATACTGTTTTCAAATAAAAAAAATATGACATAGTATGTTTTCTGGCAAAAAAATAAAAATAACACACCATAACTTACTTATCATAATATTATATTGTTTTCCACCTTCACGACGGCTTTGAGCTTCTTCAAATTGCTTGACGCTGAAAATTGATTGATATGATCTACCAACTACTTGCGCCAAGATCGAATCCAATATAAATAGCCCGACATTGCTCGGTCTATGAGTTCGACCCGAAGACTCCTCAACCAACTACAACTCAAATCGCAATTGGAGACGTAGAAGATTCGACGCCCATCTAAAGAATCCTTATGAGAGAAGACTTTGTATTAGAGTCAAACTCGAATCCTTATGAGAGAAGACTTTGTATTAGAGTCAAACTCAATATGATAGTATATAAATAGAGGCTAGATTATATGAGAGAGATTATCTACACTCCTTGTAATCGCTTCTTACACACTCAATACACATATACTCTCTTGTTCCGTGGACGTAGATCTATTTCAATAGATCGAACCACGTTATTTCCTTGTGTTTCTTACACATTTATTACCCTACGAAAATAAGATCGATCATTGACGCCGTCTGTGGGAACTCAATTCTGTGTTTTCGATCAACTTTTTCTCAGGTAATCAATCAACACGATAAGGAATACACGAAGCGCTACATCCAGGGCTATTTCCGGCAACAATAACAACGACAAAACGCGCCAAACGCGGCCTAGCTTGTGATAATACTGTTTGGATTTCAGAAAAGTTTCCAAATCGTGTCGGATTTTGGTCTTCAGATCCGGATCGAGCACGAGAGAATCGAAATTGGCGGGGTGGTTGAACCCAACCGACTTCCATCTGCCGCCGCAATGGTTGTGAATCTTCAATTCTGTCCCCCTCTGCTCGATCTCGTCGGAGACCGCGTGAATGTGCTGAAGGTAGGGTTTCAGAATCCTCCGTTTATCCTTCTTCTTAATCCTGAGCACGAAACTCCGGCAAACAATCTGGTCGCCGCTATCTCTCTCCACTTGATTGAGCCACGAAAACTCGTGCCCCGAGGAAAACGTCTTGGATCGCCTGATTGTCGTCGAGCGACAGAACGATGTCATTTGGCTTCTTCCCGGTAAAGAGGTTAGTGAAATCGGAATCCTCTAACGAAGGCAGAGAACTGAGGTAGAGCGAAACTCGGCGGTAGAAGAGGTTTAGCTGCTGGGTGGAATCGTTCAACTCGGGGACTTTGAAGTGCTGTTGCACGTGAACTCGGTCTCCCACCCACTCAACCCCTTTCCTGACGGCGTAAATGAGAGCGGTCCGGTGCAGAAACCACCGCACCAGAAAAATCGAGCAGATAATCGAGAAGCATTATTTACAAAGTTTCGAGTGGCTAGGCTGAGGGCCTCGTTTGAGGAGACTTTATCAAATTATTGTTAAATAAATCCTTTCTTTTGAATTAAACTCCATCAAATTGGTCTGACCTGCCATCATGGTGGAGACACACAGCACAGACACTTACTTGGGTCATGTGGAGCAGTCGATTGAAGAACTGAGCATCGCGTTTTGTGGGATGGAGGCGAAGCAGGATGCTGCCACATCAGAGCAACGATCTTTGAGCGCCAAGCTCGATGCTCTTTAACCAAACTGAACATTCCTGAGCCATCCTTCGGCTCTTTTGAACACCATTGCCAGTCTGCATCTGACATGGGCAGAGCCACGTCAATTTGAAGAGACTAAACCAGAGGGATCAAGCAAACGCTCAAAATCAGTGGACAAGATTAGAGAGAAGAAGAAAAAGCATATTTGGTCATATCAAATCATGGAGAAGCTTCTAGATAATCCCGAGACACGTGAATACAAAGACAACCGGCGGCCCCGCCGCCTTCAAGAACAAATCGGAGCATTACAGCCGAAATCCCATCTCAATACTTAAATATTTATTTGGATTTCACCGATTTGCTTCTTGATTTAGAGAATTAACTGTTCTACTTTTGCAGAAATAGTGGATCTTGGTCCCACCACTATCCTGTTCATCCATACACTGACGCCTTTGTTGAAGAAATCAACTCATAAGCACGTGGATCCCACTGCTGTCCACGTTTCGGAAGCTAAAGCCTCAACAGAATATTATTTTATTTTGAGGACATCCGATTTATCACATAATAAGTGACGATTTAATACGAACATTGGACGAGCTTTTCTTCATACCTCTATATTTGGAGATTATATCGTTATCACAATTGATTGCAACAACATTGAATGGCTGATCAGGTGAGTGTTTATCTTTGACTTGTAGCTTGAACATCAAATACCCCGCAGTGTATGTGTGTGTATGTTTTTAAGTCTTGACTTCTTAAATACCCCGCAGTGATTAATTCATATGTTACAAAAAATATCACTAAACCACAAGACTAATACACATGCTTTTAATTGTTGGTCCGTCTACAAAAAACAGTCACTTCATAACTATTACTCACAATAATCCACTTATTTACAAAAAACTCACTCACCTACATTTTTCACTAGCATAATATATTTTATTTTATGGATTTCATTCTTCACTCACTTTACACTAATTACATTTAATAACAAATGTGCTGTCAAAATCAAAGAACAATTATTAAGGAATGAGAATTGAGAGTATTATTTTTTGAGCCCAAATTATTGGTTTATTCTTCAATCGAATCTCAAGCCCAACATTCTTTCTACAAGGTCCGCATCATTGCTTTGGAAGCCCAACAGTCTCTTGGGCCAAAATATTTATAATACCCCAAAGTCATAAAATAGTTTAGTCCAAAAGTATTACTTGAAAACCTAGGTTTATGCTTTCCAAACTTATAAAGAAGAAAAACGCGTGCATCTTGTATTCCGGGAAATCTCGACCAAAACTCTATGAAATCTTACCAATCGAGATACTTGTAGTCGTAGTTTGATGCTATTGCTTTTCATTAGAAAAAGAAATGTATAGATAACCTATTGTGGTTATTTATCATTTAATGTAAAACGAGAGCAAGACTCTCCTGATCCTTCCCACATCGAACTCATGAAAAAAGCATGAATTGGAAGGACACGATAAATATGAAGGTTGATTATAGTATTAAAGTTTATAAGGGTCGGTTGGCTAAATGTGCCACGCTAGCCCTAGTTCGGTTAGTGCTGTATGGAAATCTAGACATATGGCCGACATAATTTTTGGAAACTTCCTAGGGTTGCCTCGTTGGCCGACCCTACATCTCATACTTCAGTTGTGGTTGTTTTTTAATTTTAATAATGAGGATAAGTCTAAAGCAATCATCTCATAAATCAATCAGTGTGGTGCTTATTTAATTTGATTAGGACAAATAAAGCGATGTGTTCTTGTCTTTCGAATTCGTATTCGACTTATTTGAATCTGTATCTTCAATTCTCGGATAATATCTCGTTAATGCTACTCTCATCATTCATACACATTCAAATTGCGTTATTCAACATCGCAACTAGAAGTTCAATAATAAATATGTTTTTATGTGTATATAGTAGTTTCTCGTAAATATAAAAATTTCACTACGTGCCAATTTTTATTATTCTGATTGTTTTTTTATTAAATTTTGCTGACATTACGCGCTCCTAAACTTCATTAATTTGCTAACAATTAATAAACTACTAGTGAGAGATGTGTTGGATTAATGATAAAGTGTCGAGTTTATCGTGATACGATCTTTAAATTTTTGTATTAAATTGACAAAAATCTAATTAGCTCTACTAATTCAAAAAAGAGAGGATTTACTATTCACTCATGTTTATTGCATAATAATCCCAAAAGAGAAATACGAAAAACTTGAAAGTGCACAACAGACGAAAATAGTAAATAGAAAACCCAGTCTATTAATCAATCGGAATTCAGAATCATAGATCTTGTTAATCCAAAATGAATCGTAGAATTCTGTTCATGAAAACAATAATCACTCAATTTCATTTCACGAAATTCTTACTTTTTTACATAATTTTGTTTACCTTGTCAAAGCTTAGACGGCATGACTCTCTTCTCTTCCAATCCTAACAAACCGCAAACATCTGGATACAGAGACTTCCTAATCTCGGAATAAGCTTCGCCGCTCCACTCCTTCTTTCCAAGCTCCTCAGCCGTCCTCAACGCCGCCGCCGCCACCTCCTCCGCGGTATCGTACGCCGCATAAACAATCCCCATCTGCACCGCCGCCTCCGCGCCGATTTTCGCCGCGCGGAGCGCCAGGTCCCGCTTCGCCGCGCTGGAGCCGACTTTACCCTTGATCAGAGCGGTGAAGTAATCCGGCAGGCTCATGCCGATATCGAGCTCGCTCAGGTACAGAACCGCCCTCGATTTCGTCATCACGACGTAGTCGTGGCTCATCGCGAGGATTAACCCCGCCGCCGCGGCGTGCCCGGTGACGGCGGCGACCGTCGGCATAGGGAGGCAGAGGAGATCCGCAACGACCCCTCGGAACAGATCCACCATGCGGACGAGCTCTGCCCCCGCCGCATCGGCTGATCCGGCCGCCGCGCCGATGGCCTGCGCGTGGCGGAGGTCGAAGCCATTGGAGAAGAATCGGCCTTCGGCTTGAGTGATGAGCGCCGATCCGGGGACGGCTTGTGATTTGACTTCAGCTAGCGCCGCGCGGATCGCGGTGATGAGCGGCGGGTTGAGGCGGTGCTCCTGGTCTTTCTTGGCGGCGCCGGTTAGCGTGAGGAAGAAGATACTGCCGCACTTCTCTAACGTGCACATGGTGTGAGTAGGATTGAGGTAGGATTAGAAGATGAGAACAAATTTTGATAGGGAATTTCAAGAAAGGTAAACAGCTAGCATACCAGTTTTATATTTCGAAATATATAAAAGTGGATGGAACCAATTATAATAAATAAATATTTTGTTTAACCAAAAGTTGGGCATGTGTCCCTAGAACCGTCGAAATGAGTCCGGCCCAGAAAGCCTATACGGGGTATTCAGGGATTGGGCTGGTAATTAAAGACATAAAAAAATCGGGACTAAAATGCCCGATCGAAAAAACCCTTAGACCTACTAGGGATTCGAGCCAAAAAGCGATTTTGGGTTAAAAAAATCTACTCGATATTCTATTAAATATACGTATTTATAATATTATTTAATATACATATCTATAATTTTTTAATAATATTAATTATATTTTATATAACGATTTATTTTTTTACAATTAAAAATATTAATTTTATATATTAAAAAACTAAAAAAATAATCTAAAAAGTCCGTCCACCCGAAAGCCCGCCCGAGGCTAGTTTAGGCTTTATATTTTTAGGTTAGAAAAATTTCTGACAAGCCCGACCCGAAAAATGTAAAAGTCCGATGGGCCCGGCCCGTTACTTTGCCAATTGTATGTGTATCCCATGGTTTCTTATCGGAACAATGTCAAATATTTGAAGTTGAAGTATCTAGTAGGTCTTGTATACGAACTGAGCTGAGTCGAAAACTACCAAACTCGAGCTCGGCTCATTTAAATTTTATTAAGCTCGAGCTCGGCTCGAGTTCGAATTCGAGCTTTAAATTGAACTCGAGCTCGATTCGTTGTAAAATTTTTGAGCTCGCGAGCAGCTCGAATTCAGTTCGATGACTACTCGTTTATGAGACATATTCGAACTCAAACTCGAACTCTGCTCGTATTCGACTTTGCTCATTTTTGAGCTCGAGTTCGAGCTCGAATTATTAAATTTTGTAATTTATCATTAGAACTATAATTATATTATTATTTATTATTTATTATTTATCAATAAAAATATAATTTATTATTAATTTTAATTATTTAAATATATAAAAACAATTTATTATTTCACATGTTCGTGAACTAGCTCGTTTGAGTTCGAACCGAACATGTTTGCGAGGTTACGAACCGAACATCCCTAAACTCGAGCTCGGCTCGAATATCCTATCGAGCTCTGTTCGAGGCTCAAGTTCGACTTCTTTACAAAACGAAAGAATTTCGAACAAGCTTTTTGAATCGAGTTCCGAATAATTCACGAGCGGCTTGGTTTGTTTACACTTTTTGCTCGTATACAATTTGCTCGTATTTGGACTTTTTTTGTCGAAAAAAATTAGTTTGGAACTCGTTCGTTAAGTAAACAAACGCAGCTTGATAATATTTCGAGGCTAACTTAGAGTTTTAAGATGCTCCGACCCCTTAGGGTTAATTATATATTCGAGTTAATTGAACCTCCCAAATCGAGCCATTAACCAAAACTTTAACCATTGTGCTTAAGATAATTCGAACTAGAGCTCGAATATGATGTACACGTATAATTAGTGAATTAAGTGTAAATGAGTCATCAGTTAATCGAGTTCGAGTTCTATTCAAATCTATCGAGTCGAGTTCGGGTTGAAACTAAAACTCGAATTCGAACTCCAATTCAGCTTAAGCCCACTAAAATCTTCACGAACTGAGCTCAAGCCTGATGATAATTGGTTCGGTTCGACTCGACTTGTGTACACCCCTATAGAAAAAAAAAATCTAATCTCTTTGTGCAAATTAAATACTCGAATTATTTCACTTTAATATACAGGTGTGTGGGTATATATATATAATATGGATCGGTAGGAATGAATAATTTGGTAGGAAATATGAATGAATATGCATTTGATTTGCTATATCAATGGTTGAGATTTAATTTTCTGGTATCTACTGATTTTGTGTTTTGTGCTACACTTGATTATTGTGCAACACTATAACTCTTCTTGTCTATCAGAATGAAAGATGTCTAAACTAATATATTTAGCATATGTGCTACGAATGGATGAAATATGTCTAAACTAACATGTGCAATATAGTAATTCTGATTATGCTACACAAATATGAAAGATCTGCTACTATTCTTATTTTCGTACATTAAGGAGCTTTCTCACCATAATCAACCCCTATATATATATATATATATATTATCACACATTCTAATAAATATATCAATTCCAATAATAGGGAATTTTGATTCGAACAGTATGGAAGTTCTTGCTCCCTTACACCAACTCCCACTCAATTATGGTATGTTGGATGATCAAAGTGACAATTTAAGAGAACAATCCAGATAATAGGTTTCAAAAGTTCTAAATTGGTTTTGGGTTTTATTTTCACATAAATATCTAAATCTCACATTCAAATCTGTACAAAAATTTATAAGGGAATTTGCTATAAACATAATATTGGATCTTAATTGAAACGATTCAAAAATTGAATTGAATTTCCATTAATATCTATTGAGATATAAATTGCAATTATCCCTACGATTGAGGTGAAGTGAAGAAAATACTATCCACTTCATTTTCCTTTTGGATCTCATGAATTGCATTTGTGGTAGCTAATTAAGAAAAATTAAAGTAATTTGGGTTTTAGTCAACAACTAAAGATAGAAAATGTTATCTAAATTTAGGTAGGCCTGTTTTTGAAGAACTAAACCAAGAGTTCCATCATCAATAGTTATTCCATATCGAGATATTAGTTGAGCCTTGCCAGCTCATTTGAAGTTTGAACCCAACAAATTATTAGAATTGGCCCAGCACTAAGCATCTAACTAAAAATTAAATTAGTTATAATTAGGTTAAATTGGTAAATAATTTTTGAATTTTAACCTAATTTGTAGTTACAATTCAATCTTTCAAACGTTTCAATAATGTCTGTATCTTTTCATTTGTAACAAATTAAATACTCCCTTTTTTTTCTACCACATAAAATTAAAGAATACATGCTCAAAAAATCAGTGTCTGTAATAATGTTTTTTGGAACCAAAATATATAATAAATTTGTTAAGCATTATTTTAATTAGTCGGAAAATTTTGGGAACATTTAATTTAGTTCAAATCGAAATATGGATTTCAAAGATCGAATTCAAATTAGACCAGGTTTCGTGTATTCTTTGATGATTAACCCTTCATAATAATAGAATCAAGCATTAAAACTTTAAATTGATCTCTTGTAAACATGTCCTCATGTAAAAACATATAAAAATAATTCTTAATTAAAAAAATATAAAAATATACTCAATTATAATTTCCTAATTTAATATGGTCCCACAAATTTTTACATGAAAGACTTCCATACATAAGAATTTGTCCAAAAATTGTATGGCGAGTTTATCAAATTTTATATTTTCATTGATACAGTTGTGCATAACGTTCTTGAAATCCACAGTATTCAATATTCTAAAATGTCGATTTATTAACAAATACTATATCTTCTTATACAAAACTTTATACATCCGTCCGCATTATACGCGGACAAAAATATCTTTTATTTTTAACAAAAGTATCATTTATATTGAAAAAATATAATTTATTTTTTATACTGTAATTCAAAAATATCTTTTATATTTAAAAAAATATTATTTATATTAAAAAATAATATCATTATCTACGCATGCATACGGATATACATAAAAAAGACCACGTGATCTTCTTAATATATGGGCAAAAAGGGTTATTATAAAATCGAAACACGAATTGATTGGCGGCAACTTTTGTCAGTTTTGTGGGCACTTGATATGATAGGTGCGGCATATGGTCCCAATTCCCAAATTCAAATGGACCAAATCGACTTGTCATTTGGTAAATAGGTTATTATTCAAATCGAACGGAATTGGTAAAGTTTGGTGAGTCAAATAATTGATTCCACTAAATTCAATTTAGTATTTGGTCATGAATTTTCTCAAATTTCGATTGTCAGTATATCCGATAACCGAATAAGTATACCAAAAATCGGTATACTCGATAACCGAATAAGTATATCGAAAATACCATATATATATATATATATATTACATAATATGATTTTATTAAATTCTATTGTAGTCGAGTTGGTTATAGCGAACGCCTAAAGCTCTTATGTTCCAAGGGATCCAGTGTTCGAAACTGGTCTAGAGCGAAATTTTATTAATAAAAAATTACTGATAAATAATTATAATAAATATATTTAAATTGTATATATTTCAAGTTGGTAACGTAACTCAGTTGGTTAAGTCTTAGTATTTCTCTCATAGAAGTCGATGTTTAAACTAGGGCTGATAATTCGTGCGTGTCAGGTCATTATCGTGTCGACACGACACGATAAAGCCAAATATGAACACGACCCGTTAAAGATCTGTTTGACACGAACACAATACGAAATGTACTAACATGAGCATGATACGAACACGAATATGACACGATTTTTTTCATGTTGACACGATACGATAACTACACGACACGACACAAAATGATAAATTTAAATCAAAATTAGAAAATAAATTAATAAAAGAAATAAAAATATATAAATGATAATTAAATTAATATTAAATATATATAAATATTATCGAATTAAACGAAAACGACATTATCCGATACGAACACGAATGCAACACGAAATTATTGGGTTACATGAACACGACACGGCTCCGACACGAAATTATCGTGTCGACACGATAAGGACACGGACACGATAAGGCTGAACACTAACCCGTTAATTTCGTACGTGTTCGTGTCATGTTCTCGTGTCGTATCGAAAATTATCAGCCCTAGTTTAAACCTCTCTTAGCATAAAAAACTGCAAATTTTTAACCGATTAACTAGTTAACCGATCGGTTCGATTATTGGTATGCAAATTTTCGATTAACCGAAACCAACCCAATTTTCACCCCTATAAATGCCATTTATAGAAACACCAAATTTACTAATATTATATGGCAAAATCCATTGTTTCCACGGAATTGCTATTTGACGCCATCCAGACTTTACTAACTCTAGAAAGTAAATTTTACATTAGAAATGATCGTTACACCTAGAGATGTCAATACGGGTCAAAACTCATGGATTGATCCGAATAATTTGATAAAATTATAGGGTTATGTCATAAAATCATAACTCAAATATAAAATGGGGCTATTAGGACCAACCTATTCGGATTGACGGGTTAATCGGGGTGGCCGATCGGGTCGCAAGTATGCCCAACAGACCAACATAAAAAAAAAACTCATTTTATTTTATTTGTTTTACCTTTATCTAATGTTATAATTTAAAAAAAAAATTCATTTCAAAAATTTAAGTCTTGTTGTTAATCTTGTTTGAGATTATATATTTATTTCTTAATTTAGGTTTAATTTAGATTTGCAGTTGATGATGGATTTGTTTTGAAAATAAATATTTAACTTTTATATGCTAATATTATTTTTAGGTATATATGTTAATATTATTTATATTGACACAATTTAATTTTCATGTTGAATTATTTTAATTTTTGTAGCTATTATAGATTATTTATTTTGTTATTTATAGCAAATTAACTTGTTGATTTTTTTAAGTTATAGATTTTAATTCGTATTATAGTGAATTAACTTATTCAATATTTATTAAATAGTGAATTAGCTATTAAAAAGACAAAGAAATGAAAAATAAGTATTACATTTGAATATTAAACCATAATACATTTCACGCATATTTTTAAAACAAAATTATTATACTAACTTTCAAGAGCAAATAATGAAATTTGAAAATCATTTACTATTTTCTTTTCTTTGTTTTTTTCCTTTATCTAATAATTAGAAATTTAAAATTCTTCATTTCAAAAGTTTAAGTCTTGATGTTAATCTTGTTTGAGATTATATATTTATTTTTCAATTTAGGTTTAACTTATATTTTAAATTTCATGATGGATTTGTATTGAGGATTAATATTTGACTTTTATATGCTAATATTCTTTTTTAGACGTATATGTTAATATTATTTACATTGTCACAATTTACTTTTCATGTTGAATTATTTTAATTTTTGTAGCTATTATAGATTGTTTATTTTAGTTATTTATAGTGAACTAACTTATTAATTTATTCAAGTTATAAATTTTAATTGATGTTATAGTGAATTAACTTATTAAATATTTATTAAATAGTGAATTACCTATTAAAAAGACAAAGAAGTGAAAAATAAGTATAATTTTAAATTTTAAACCATGAAACATTCCACAAGTTTTTGTTTTTAACAAACAACTTATTATACTAACTTTCAAGAGCAAATAATGAAATTTGAAAACCATATACCATTTTCTTTTCTTTGTTTTTTCTTTTATCTAATAGTTAGAAATTCAAAAAATTTCATTTCAAAATTTAAGTCTTGTTGTTAATCATATTTGAGATTATGTATTTATTTCTCAATTTAGGTTGAATTCAAATTTGAAGTTCATGATGGATTTGTAATTAGAATCAATATTTGACTTTTATATGTTAGTACTTTTTTAGATATATAAGTTAATATTATTTATATTGACATAATTTACTTTTCATGTTTAATTATTTTAATTTTTGTAGCTATTATAGATTGTTTATTTAATTATTTATAGTGAATTAACTTATGAAATATTTGTTAAATAGTGAATTAGCTATTATGGAATATGAATATTCGACATATTAAAAAAGAATTTAGTTGTGAAAAACTCGTGGAATGAAAGTTAGTATAATAAGATTTTTTTTTAAAGAAAAACTCGTGGAATGAAATGTGGTTTAATATTCAAAACTTATACTGATTTTTCACTTTTTTGTCTTTTTACTCCAATGCTTAATATAAAATATTTGTTATAAATATATCATTATCAAATAGGGTTGGGTTCCCGTAGTATCCGGTCCCTAGATAATATGTAATACTCAATCTAGATTACACATTTTGAACATGTCGCAGACCACAAGCTAACACATGACAGCTCATTTTCCTCTCTTTTTTTTCACAAAGGACAAAATGAGAAGATAACAAATCAGTCTTCTTCTTCTTCTTCTTCTTCTTCCATTTTTTTTATAATAGCAGCAACGATAGCTGATATCAACAATAATATATACGAACATCAAATAACAACAGATTTTGAAAGAAAAAAGAAAAAGAAAAATAGTTTGAGAACAAAATTGATGGATTATGAGAAAAAATAGAAGACGAATTTGATAGTGGATTGAAGAATCGAGAGAGATGGTGGCTATGTCAGTGGTTCATGACGAAATTCCTCAATTAATCGAGGAAAGAGATGGAGAAATTGACGGAGACGGATAAATGAGAGATTTGTTGTCGAAAAACATAAAACTGCATGTTGGCACGAAACACAAGCATGCATTTAAGAAAACATGTTTATGCATTTAATAAAACATATCCATGCATCTTACAAATTTTAAAAATGCATTGTTGGCCAACGGACGCGCGAGCACGCGCCGGGGCGACGTACGAGCGCGTGCTTCCAACCTACATGCATTATTGTGTTCAAGTGCATGTATTTTTGTGTTCATTTAAATGCATTGTTCAGTTCCACTAAATCTATGGTTTGTTTTTCACAATCACATAACAAATCAAATTACTAATATACCCTTATTATAGCGAAATCAGTGAAATTAAGCTTAAAAATTCGAAAAAATCTCTACTATAAGGATCTATGAGATGAGTGGATGAGATTGAATGCTACATACTATCTCAGGCTCGAGTACTATTTGATACATCCTCTATATATATATAGTTTACTTTTTTCCTTAAGCTTTCTAGCCCGATTGATCCGATGGGTTAGCCCGAAACCCGAGAGTTTATGGTTATGGTTGAACATTTTTAACACGAATAGCCCGACAACCTGAGTTGATTGGTCTGAACCCGAACGGACTGACCCGATTGACATCCCTAATTACACCCAATTGGTAATATACACAACTTATGATGTAGACGTTTGCACAGTTTCAAAAAAATAATTAAAATAAATTAAATTAAAATGTGAGACAACCGCACCATAGGAACATCTGCATGACCTTTGATAATATTTTTATGATTGCCACATGTGATATGATTATTTGTAAACTCATAACAAATAAAAATGGTGATGGGAAGATTTTGTTTTATATGTGCAGATCAAAATCTGGCATATCTTTATTCGAAATAGAGCATAAAGCTAGAAAAGATGAAAGACAAACATTCAAAACTTAAAAAACATCATCATGGTTCGGATGAACTTCAATGATAAAATACATCAATGAGAAATTATTGGATAAGTTTATTAATCATTTTCTTTGTGTTAAATCGGATTTTTCCTCATGATAAGTAAATACTTAAACCATTAAATAAATCCAGATAACAAACAGACGTATAACAGGAAAGAATTTACAAAAATTACGGATGTACAAACAACTAGGGCTGTAAATAAGCCAAGCTATTCGTGAGCTATTCGGAGCTCGACTCGATAAAAATTCGTTCGAGTTTGTTTAGTGAAGCTCGTTAGCTAAACAAATCAAGCTTGAGCATGGTAGTATTCGGCTCGTTAGCTCGTGAACAAGTTCGTTAACTGATTTAACTTAAAAATATAAAATTATTAATTAGATACAATTATTTTCTTTCTATAATTAGTAATTATTGTGTTAAATCTTTTAACTACTTTTATTTGTTATAAAAAATCAATAAATATATTGTGTTATTGTGGATAAAATAATTTATTTTTAATATAAAATAATTAATATTCTAAACATATATCTAAATTTGGAAAATTTATTGTGTTCGACTAAAGCTCGAATAAGCTCGTGAGCTCGAAATATTCGATAAATAAAGCTCGAGACTCGGCTCGATACTAAACAAACCAAGCTTGAGCACGATGGTGTTCGGCTCGGCTCGGTTCGATTACACCCCTACAAACAACTAACTAATCGGATCAAAAAATATATTGGAAGAGTTGAATTTACATGCGTATTATTTTGAATGGTTGGAGGAGAGTATCCTTGAAGGGTGCCTTATTAAAACCTTGTCAAAAAAATTAAATGAGATAATATATGATTGAGAGAAAAAAGTATAAAGTTCAATACAAATATTGAGAGCGTATATAAAGAAGTGTGAGTGTTTATATGCATATGTCTATTACAAGAAGATATAGACTATTTAAAGAAAATTTATTGCATAAGACAACTACAAATTTGATATGGATATATATGAATACACATATAAGGATAAGACATCAGCCATCACATATCTTCAAATGATATTTCTATATCTTTAAGACTGATCTTTTCTGAATTAAACTTCAACAATCATTTCATCGCCTAATCGTCAACACCTATCAAATCTGAAACCCCCCCACTTCACATCAACCTTCTTCTTTGCAACCCCTTTATACATTTGGCAAATCCAACCTCGTTTTTATGAGGTTGTATTCAAATATGGGATATCATCCAAGACTACCTTCTAGAATCTTTGCTCGAGTCTGGCATATGCTCTGGTCCTGCCATGTCAGCAAATGTATCATAAATAATAAGTTTTAACATACCTCAAAGGGATATATGATCTTTGGACCGCTACCTCATTATCGTCTTGGCACGTTGGGCCATGCATAAAATCATCCACATAACTTTGTATGCACAAAAATTCGTATCAATAACGTTCATACCTATATACGTTCTTAAAGTGTCAATTATTCTAATGAAATGCACGCTGAATAAAAGTGACATATATTTTCTACTCTTTAACTAGAAAGTGTCATCTTTGTTGTAAAATTGAAGAGAAAACCCTTTAGTTAAAGATGATTGAAATTTATACATTGATTACTTTCTTTCCAAGTTTTTTGAACTATGGCGTTAAAAAGTGTATGTACGGTTCCTAAGTAATAGCGAGATCTCAAATCAGTTTAGGCTACTCAATTGACTTTATCAATATAGGTGCCAAGATGTTGATAGCGAGATTTCTAATCTATTTATTATGAGTCTTATAACGTATATCTCAATATCGAGAATGAGAAATTATTTATTTCAACAGGAGATATAGGTTAATAAAACGATAATTTTTTATTGCCGAGTTGAAGAAAAAATTACTCTCGTCATATTTTCTTCAGATTGTTTTAGGTTTATAGACCAGGGCTTTTGTTTTCTTGGATTCCAGACGGACATTATATTATCTTATTGAGAGTTCATATTACGTTAGTTATTTATTTGTGGCTGTTTCCATTTAATTTCCATGATATTAAAGAAAGAAGGAAAAATTTAAGTCTTTAATTCTTGATTTGTTCTGTGGTAGGTAAACCCCCCACCATCTACAACATGCATTTGCAATCGTGTTTACGCGTACGTACCATGCTGTGATATAACATATCAGTTTCCTTGTTATTAAATAAGTACTTATTGTTGTAAAGTTTTTAATTATGAAAACCATGCAACACGAGAAATTAATAAATGTTGACTATGTTTCGTAATAAAAAACTTTTATTTTATAATAAATACAATCAAAGCAGTACATTTAATAATGGAAGACGAATGTAACACAAAAATTATAGGATAGAGTATCCAAACCGGTAAATTAGCACCATAATCTTTGTCATACTTTTTTTAAGTGTTTTATGCTGTCAAATCATACAAACCAAGGAAATAAATAAATTTACATTTGTAACTTCATTATCATGATAAATATATTCATATAACTAATTATCAAATTTCAGGAGTATTCAATAAAGATAAATAAGAAAATATATCATAATTTTACTTTTAAATTACGAACTATAACACTTATTAAAAAAAATAAGAAAAAAATATTAATGAGATACTTAAAAAAAACCGATAAGAATATTGCAACATGCCATAAATAACATTACAAAGTGTAATGTGTGACTTTGAGCGCAGAGTTTATACAATGACTATGCGTAGTGTGTACATGTGTGTGAATGTGATCGTGATTTGTGACTTATTTTATGTATGATTTGATTTACTATATTTTAGTTCATCGGTGATCTATTTGATCCTTGAAAATACATATATCTCCCTAAAAAGAATATATATATACATATATATATATATATATATATATGATTGGGTTTCATGGTCCTCGATAGATGTAGTATACATTTTAGATCACACATTTTTGAACACATGGACACAACAAAATTTGACACGTGGCAACTCATTTTTCGCTTAGGGACAAAATATGAAGGTATCCAGTGGGCGCTGGATAGGGAAGTCCGCGAGCGTTGAGGTATCCAGGTGCTGGGTTTGGGGAGAGTCACAACAAAACACAGATAATACATACAAAATAACATAACATTGCATTTAAAATAACATAATAAAGCATCGCACCCAACCGAAGCTGGGTGCACGTCGGCGTTGGGTAGGGACACTGAGTGCACATCGACGCTGGGTTTGAAAAGAGTCACAACAAAGCATAAATAATGTATATAAAATAACATAACACTGCATCGCACCCAACCGGTGCTGGGTGCGCGCGAGCGAGCGTTGGGAGTGCTTTTCCAGAATACATTAAAATCAAAACTCATATGCATATTTGTGTTCAATTGAATGTATTTTTGTGTTCATTTAAATACATAATTCAGTTCAATTATATGCTTAGTTTGTTTTCAAAATCACATAACAAATCAAATTACTAATCTACTCTTACTGTAGCGAAATCAACGAAATTAAACTTAAAAAATCCAAAAAAACTCCACCATAGGAACTATGAGATGAGTGGATGAGATTGAGTACTACATACTATCTCAAGTTCGGGTACTATTTGATCTGTCATCACTCTCTCTCTCTCTCTATATATATATATATATATATATATGAGGCATCTCATCCACTCATCTCATAGATCTTATAGTGGAGGTTTTTTTGGATTTTTTAAACTTATTTTCATTGATTTCACTACAGTAATGGTAGATTAGTAATTTGATTTGTTATGTGATTGCGAAATACAAACAATATATTCAAACGAACACAAAATGCATCAAGTTGAACACAATAATGCATGTAGGTTGGAAGCGCGGTCCATCGTCCAGTGTACACCTCGCGCCCCGCGCGTGCTCGTGAGATGCCCCGGCGCACGATCACACGTCCCTTATCGCCCGTTGGCCAACAATGCATTTTTATGTTTTGTAAGATGCATGAACATGTTTTATTAAATGTATGAACTTGTTTTGTTAAAGAGTAATGCTATTCGACCATAATGTGGTCGGTCATAATCAACTTTATTAAATGAAAAAACTATTTATTTAATTATTAATCTATTAAAAAATTAGTTTTATATTAAAACCATCTTATGGAATTATAATTTTGTACCTATCGAATGAAAATTTTAAATTTAAATTTACATTTAATAATTTAATAATTTTCAAAATAGGTGGGAAAAGAGTGTGCGGTCAGCCATAATGTGGCCGCATAACTTTATTGTTTGTTAAATACATGTTTTTGTTTCGTGCCAACATATAGTTTTATGCTTTGTTAAATGCAGTTTTATGTATTGTTAAATACAGTTTCATATTTTTCGATAATATCACATCCATCATTCTCCGTCAATTCCCTCGTCTTTTTCCCCAATTAATCAGCTAATTTCATCGTGAACCACTGATATAACCACCATCTCTCTCGATTTTTCAATCCTCTATCAAATTCATCTTCTATTTTTTTTTCTCAAAATCCATTAATTTTGTTCTCAAATTTTTCTTCCCTTTCAAAATCTATTATTTTTTGCTATTCATATGTATTATTGTTGATGTCCATCGTTGCCGTCGCTGTCGTCCGCTATCGCTATTGTAAAAACAAATGGAAGAAGAATAATGTTGATTTGTCTTCTTCCCATTTTGTCCATTGAGAAAATAAAAAAAAAAAAGAATAAGGAAAATGAGCTATCACTTGTCACCAGACGTAGTGCATGCACATGTTCGAAATATATGATCTAGATTGAATATTACATACTATCCTGGAGATCGAATACTACGAATCCAATCTATATATATATATATATATATATATATATATATATATATATATAGGAGTAAAATCAAATACAAACCAATCTTAAAGTATAAAATAAGAACTATTTTCACCTTTGATTCGTGAAGATCTACGGTGAATTCACCACCTTACTGATGGATTCAAATGTATGGGTTCGAATCCCACAGGCGAATTTTAATTTTCCAATTCGACACTTACAAGGCGAATTCAGACGCTTTCACGATGAATCGCATAATTTCGAAGTTCGTAGTTTATAGGTTAAGGATGATTTTTACAATAATCACTCCCTATATATATATATATATATATATATCAATCTATGAAATGGTCCCACATTAATTTCACGTTTGTTTTGAGGCGATACGAATATGGTAGAAAACGAGGAAAACAAACTTATTTTATATAATTTGGGTCATCGAACTTTAATTTGTTGTCTTCAAAGAGTTATGTTGGGCTAGACTTAACATAGATTTGATCCGGCAATTTCAATAGTTCATCAATGTTTTTGGACCTAGTAATAATAAGTTTTTTAGATGACAATTTGTTATCATTTGGAAGATGCTTAGTCAATTTGGTTGAAAATTTTGTAAATCTTAATATAATATTTCGCCAGGACTCTTCAGCTAGAGTTATTTTCTTTTACTTTGTTTTAAATAAAATAATAATGATAATAATAAATTAGATTGCTCCTAACGAATTGTTAGGGTGAGTATTCAATCGGTTTAGTGAATTTTGATAATTGAACTAATCAAAATTTTTAAATGGCTCACCAAGCCATTCTTGGATCTAATATTATAGTTACATTATATGGTATAATATCCGCCATATTCTTTTTGAACAAAAAAAGAATTTGATGCTAAATGTTGGTAACATTAGGGGATATGAGGTGGAGGAACAATGTGATTTCTTAGTTTTAATCATTTAGGGTATATATTATATGCAAATTGTATGTATTATTTGGACTAGTTTCTCTCTATGTTTGACAAGGTATATTCGGGTTTTTAGTCTTGGGAAGTTTTCAAAAGTTTTAATTTGATCCTTTTTTCTTGGCTTAGGTCATGATTTGTACAATATGATTATTTTCCAACAATCGAAACATATGATCAACTTCTTTTCTCTTGTGATAATCATAATAATTACAATTACAAGATTAATACCCAATATTATCTAGGACTGACGTAACACGGTCTCGTTAAACTTTGGAAAAATTAAAAATATATTCAAGTTTATTAAATGCCAGTTTGAATTTTCCCTAAAGAAAAGTTTACTGATAGCCAATACAATTCTAATGTATTAATTTTATCATAATATACCAGTCGTTCTCATGAATCCTAACTTCGTTTAGATACGACTTTTTGTTAATGAAAATTGATGTATTTCAGTTATTGCTCGCTATTTAATTCCTGTTATATCTTCCTCGTTACCTAATAAAATAAATAGAACATTTGTAATGTCTACTAATATGTATGCTAATTATTCCAATATAAATAAATATAACACATAATACAATACGGACAAGATCTCCTATTCAAAAGTCATAGTATTTCGCAAGCTACCTGACGTGTGAGACTATCACACAAATTTATCATATCTATATATTGATTCAACTTACACAAATTTATCATATCTATGTATTGATTCAAAAAGTGCACACCACGTGCCACTTATTTATAAACCTATGCTACGCCCCCTTTCACCTCCTTCACATAAACAACGCTCTTCTTCCGAATCAAATCCCCAACTTTTCTCGCAAAAAAATTCCCATAATTTCCTCGGCTTCTAATCCGATATGGAGAACAGAAATCTCTCTGGACGGCGGAAGCAGAGCAGCCGACTTCAGCGGAGAGCGCCGGCGTCGATTCAGATCAATCCGGTCACGGAGTGGAACGTGGCGATTCCGCTTCTATCGCCGTTGGTTCAGTCGCCCAACAATCTGACGGCGGAGATCAAGGCTTGTTCCGGTAGGGGTAAGGAGTCGGTGGTCTCCGCGGCGGAGAAGGCGGCGGTCGTGGTGATGAAGAAGTGGCAGCACCCCGCCGCGCCGTTTTGTCTCGAGCCGACGCCGTTTTTGCCTTTCGTTTGTACAGGAAGCTAAGATAGACGATAAATATATATATATATATATATATATATATATATATATATATTATTTTTTTGTATTTCCTCCATTCTGGGGGGATTTTTGTCAATATGAATATCTGCTGTTATCCCTTTATTCGGCTATCTTATCGTCCCAATATGTGATTGGCAAAAATGGAAACTAAAACAATGAGAAATATATTTATCCCTTTTTATTTTATTGGTTCTTTCTTCCTGATTATGTTATTTAGATTTAAATAAACATATCATCAAGTTAAGCAAGAATCTAAGTTGTTGAATTCAGTATCACAAATCCCTAAATAAAGTGTCTAGCAACTTATTCATCAACAATGTCATCGTGAGATCACAGAGTTCATGTGAGAGCTTTTTTTTGGGGGACGGGGAGTTCATGTAATAATAATTAAGAGATTTTTCAGAGATAGATTTGTTTAAATTTTTGTATTTCACCTGATTATGAATAAAAGTGTCATGACAAATTTTATAATGAACCAAAGTGAACGCCACAAGCATTCAATCATGATTCTTAATTAAGTATTTTATTTTTATTATTAGAATTTTTGCTATTTTATATTTTTAGTAAGATATGAATCAATCTAAATTAATTCAAATGATATAAGTTATCGATGATCATAAGGTATCATAAGGTTCCAATCTATCAAAGTAAATAATAAATTTATTTATAATATTTTTATCTATTTAAATTAATCCTTAAAAGTAAACATCATTTTATAGTTTGTTGATGGATTGATGTTGATTGCTTTGATTTATTTTGAATTATTGATGGATATTGGATGAATTTTTTTATGGACATTAAAATTTGAAAAAGTTTACACATCTGATTGCAAAGTTGTATCTTATGATATGCCGTTTCTTATAAATTCATGTAATCTCCAATCAATTTTTCGGTTTTTCGGTTAATCGAAAACCGAACCGCATTAACCGATGCGGTTTTTTGTTAACCGAACTTAATAAACGGTTCGATTTCGGTTATTAAATTTATGAAAATTTCGGTTCGGTTAACCAAAAAAATCGGTGCGGTTAACCGAATCCGAACCGTTTCCCAACCCTAATCATACAATAGGTAATTTGTACTAGAAGAAATTAGAGATGTGGCAATTGTAATTGTAAAAGTAATTATAATTGCTATATTAAGTTGGGCAATGATTATGAAGTAGGGTAGAATTTTAATATTTAAATCAATTTAACTCTTTTTGCAAAAACATAATATTCTCATCTTCCCAAAATTGCAAAAGCATATTTTCTGCATACATAGAAACATATTTTACTTTATGGTTAGTGGGCTACCTTTACATACAAAACTGGATGGGACTTGACTTAACATTCTTCCCAATTTAGAGCCAAAGAGAAGGCCCATTTAGATGGGCAACGTTCTGAAAATTGGAAGGATTTTAAAACAAATAAAATAAAATAAGATGTAGCTTGTTTCTTCTTTAACTCGAAATTAGAGGTAGCAAACAAATCCGATCCGGTTTTGGGTTGCATTGAGGGTTAATTGTCTTGAAAGAGTAATACACAATTTTTTGCACAATTTTGATTTTTCATACAAACTTGCAATTTCTTTTTCCTCCAAATACGTAATTTTCTCCTCGTTTAACCATCATGTATCAAAGATGATGTGACTATTTAAAATACAAGTGTATAATTCTAAATCCCATAGTATTGTAATTAAGTGCTAAACAACATGTTGAGGATCCTTCACAGTCTCGACGTCGTCAACGCGCTCCCTAGCAGCACCTCCCGTCGACCCCGGCAACTTCCTTGACCTGCACACAACAGAGAAACAAGAAAAAGAAAAATGGAGATACCAAATCTCGGCTCAAAGTGCGCTCCTCCTTTGACGCACACACACAACCGCGGCTCCACCAAAGGGAGTGGCTATCTCGTCGGCTCCTCAATCTCAGCCACAAAGGCAAGAGGCAAAGCTTTCTCTATCTCTCTCACTCACGCAGGTAGCTCTCAAATAGGAATAGGAATGGGGGAGCTTGAATAACAATGATACAGCTTCTGCCAAGTCTATAGATAAAGTGGAGGCTAAGCTTTTTCAAGAATGGGAATAAGAAAATAGGCGTGAGTTATGCTGCTGTATCAATTTAGTGCGCCGCTTTTCACGTTCCACAAAGGAGACGTCTATTTTTTTCTTTTACATACTCTATCACAAGATTAGAGAATAGGTTTAAGTATAGGTAAAATGGGCTTGGGCCTTAGCAGCTTTTTTTGGGCCAACCTTTTATAACAATCTCCACCTTTGGCCCAACTGTGTTGCTTTGTGCATCGGAGAACAAACTGCACAATCATCCTCGCCGAGTCCCCTTGTAAAATCACGAAGATAGAACAAGGGGACAGTTTGCCCGACGTAAAACCACAAAGGCTAAACATGGGACTTTGTACAAACATAGTTTGTACGGATCACAAAGATCCAAGGGCAAACTAACCAAAGTCAAAGTTCAAGATCCTTTGACATGAACGAAGCTTCTCAACCTACATACACTTAGTACCCATATCAGCAGGATTAAAATAAGTGTGCACTTTTTCAAGTTTAATTATGCCTTTATCAACAATGTCACGTATAAAATGAAACCTTACATCAATATGCTTAGTTCTATCATGAAACACAGGGTTCTTACATAATTGAATAGCAGATTGACTATCAGAGAAAAGCACAACATCTTTATCAAGAAAACTAATTTCAGATAAAAGACCTTTTAACCAAATAGCTTCTTTTAAGGCTTCAGTATCCGCAACATACTCGACAGAGTAGATAAAGCAACAATAGGTTGTAATTGAGATTTCCAACTTATGCATGATCCACACAAAGTAAACACATAAGAGGTGGTAGATTTTCTATTGTCTCTATCATTAGCATAATTAGAGTCCACATAACCAACAAGGTTAACTCCATCAGTACACTTAGAGAAAGTCAAACCAAGATTCATAGAAGATTTCAAGTACCTAAGCAACCATTTCAATGCTTCCCAATGCGGCATACCGGGATTAGACATGTAGCGACTTAGACAACTCACAGTATAAGCTATGTCAGGCTAGTACTAATCATAAGATACATCACAGATCCTATAGCATTGGAATAAGGCACTTTCTTCATGACATTCATTTTAGAAGCAGTCTTGGGGGACTGATCCTTACTTAGCACAAAATGAGAAGCAAGAGGCACATTAGAACACTTAACATTCGACATAGAGAATTTACTCAAAATCTTTTCAACATATGAAATTTGATTAAGCACTAGAGTACCTTTACTCCTATCTCTAACAATATCCATGCCAAGAATTTTCTTTGCATCTCCTAAATCTTTCATCTCAAAGTTATCACTAAGACACTTTTGCACATGCTTGATAGTCTTAACACACGGACTAACTAACAACATATCATCCACATATAAGAGCAAGAACATAGCGCGTAATCACAACCTTTAAAGTAGAGACAATGATCAAATTCACTTCTAGTAAACTTTAAAGATTTCATGCATTGATCAAATTTTATGTTCCATTGCTGGGTGATTGTTTCAAACCATAATAAGCCTCTTAAGGAGACACACATGATTAGGTTTATTAGGATCAACAAAACCCTCGGCATCTCATGTAAATAGGTTTATCTAAATCACCATGCGTAAAAGCAGAGTCACATCCATTTGTTTTAATTCCCAATTAAAGTGTGCAACTAAAGCAAGCATCATTCTAATAGTGGTAAACTTCACAATGTAGCAAAAATTTCATTGTAGTCTACCCCTCTTTTGAGTAAATCCTTTAGCCACTAACCTAGCCTTATAACGAATAGAATCAAGTTCTTCTTTCGGTTTAAAAGCCATTTGCAATCAATAATAGAGCAATCTTTAGGTTCAAGCACAAGAATCCAAGTCACATTGGATTGAAGGGAGTTCATCTCCTTTTGCATAGCTTCCAACCACTTATTAGCTATGAAGCATGGGTACGCCTGGGAAGAAGGCGTACTCGTCCCGGGGACGTCCCGGGGACGGGGACGGTGAAATACGCCGGAAATACGTCCCCGGGGACGTTTGACTCCGAAAATACGTATTTTGACTTTTTTTTAAAAAAAATACGTCCAATAATACGTTGAATTGAAAAAAATACGCGAACCCTAATTTTCGAATTGCACAAAACGTGCGCAGCCTCCCTCTGTCTCACAAATTAACCTAAATCGCCACACCTTGTATCTCCTCTGCCTGGGTCGCCGCCTCTGGGTTCGCCGCCGCTGGTCGCCGCCGTCCGCCGGGGTCCGCGTCGAAGGTTCGCGTCGTGCGCCTGCCTCGCCGCTGCCGCCGCGCGCCGCCGCCGCAGTGAGTCGCGCGCCCGCCATGTGGAGTCGCGCGCCGCCGCCATCCCTTGGCGTGCCGCCAGTCGCCCGCCGCCGCTCGTCTGCTGCCGCCGCGTCGCGTCGCTCGATTCTTTTCTTTGTAGGTGAATAGTTTATGAATAGTTTATGAATAGTCTATGAATAGTATATATTGTAAAGTGTGGACGTGGAGTGTATGTGGACCACTATATTAATAAATTATTTTTGAAGTGTGGAGTCTGTAGACATCAGGACATGTGTACTGTGTACTGAAGATTGAATTTTGTAAATTGTAATATGATTTGGACGTGACTATTATTAATATTTAAAATTTTTTATGAATTACTCGCCTCACTCCCGCTTCACGCTTTTTACAACATTGGGGATAATATTTGTTAAGTGCTTAGTTTTATTATGGATTATGACGTTTTGTTATGGATTATGTGGTATTTGCATATTTTTTGATAAATTATTGATATTTATTATATATAAAATATATATTAAATATAAAATATAAAACGATTTTTAACGTATCGTATCTTCATTTTGGAAAATCGACGATTTTCGTCCCGTATCGTATCGTCCCGTACACGTCCCGTCCCCTGCTTCCTAGCTTATTAGCATTCACAGATTTTAATGCTTCTTGATATGTATTAGAGCATTACTATCTAGGGATTCAAACACATCAAGGCAAGTAAACACAACTCAAAGTCATTATACTTAGCGGGCACTTTACTAGTCCTCCTACTCTATCCCTAGTAAGTTGATAATCATGCATATCATCATTTTCAATAACATCATCATGCGTATCATCTTCATGCATATCATCATCAAGAGCATTATCAGCAGGGTTTTCATGCACATTTTCATCAATAACATGCACATTTTCATCAACAACATGCTCATTATCACTTTCGGCATTCAAATCATTGGAACCATCAAAATGAATCAAAGGAGGGAATTGCTCCACCTCACTTTGAGTCGTGTCAGAGATAGAATCAGCAGACAAGCAAGGAAAATCAGATTCATTAAAGATCACATCCCTACTAACAACGGCTTTGAAGCCAGGCTCATTTCTATCCCATACCCTATACCCTTTAACACCTTCAGGGTATCCTAAAAAAACACATTTTTTAGATCTAGGTTTCAATTTATCACCCCTTTTATGCATAAAAGCGTAAGACAAACCAAACACACGGAGATTACAAAATCAACGAGCTTACCACGAAAACACTTTCGTGACACTCGCCTTCAAAGGCACGAGGGAGACCTATTTATTAAATAAGCAATGTATGTATAGCTTCCTCAAAAGTTCTTAGAAAGCCCAAGATGCCAACATGCTTCACCCTTTCTAAGAAAGTCCTATTCATACGCTCACTACCCCATTCATTGTGTTGTGTAAGCACGCTTCTATGTCTCTTAATACCGGATAAAGAGCACAAATCATCAAGCGAGCATTACAAAACTCAAGGCCATTATCAGTTCTCAAAACCTTAATCTTCTTTCCAGTTTGGTTTTCAATTTGAGTTTTCCAAGTTTTAAACTTATCAAAACATCGACTTATTCTTAAGCGAAAAATCCAAACTTTTCTCGAGTAATTATCAATCACAGACGAAATACCTATTCCCACCATGGTGGGCACACTAGCAGGACCCCACATCAAGATGCAAATACTCAAGAACATCGTAACACATAGTCTTATTTTTCAAAGAAGACATAGGAAAAGAGACTCTATGTTGTTTGCCTAACACACACGACTCACGTAAAGGCATGCTCGACAACTTATCATCACCAAACGCACCATTCTTATGCAAGATTTCTAGACCCCTATTGCTCATATGCCCTAAACGCTTATGCCAAAGCACGCCTTATCTTCTTGGACAAAGATTCACGTAAATTGCATCATCAATGACAAGATTAGCAAGGCAAATATACAAGTTATGGCGTTTTCACCTTAAACACAACAAGGAGCCTTTCAAAATTTTCATTTGCCCTTACCCATCTACCTTCTAACCCATCATCTTCCAAAGCAAAGACAAGACAACAAATTATAACGAAGAGCGGTGCACATGACGACATTTTTCAAGGTATAAACATGACCGTAATCAAACTTAAGACAAACATCACCAATACCAAGCACGGACATTTCTTCTCATCGCCTAATGACACAAAACCATCACCGACATCTTTATAGTTTGAAAACATGTTCTTAAACGGAGACATATGGAAAGTGCAACCGTAATCAACTAGCCATTCATTTTCACATAGAATGAGGAATGCATAGAATTCACGAAAACACCATAAACAAATCTTCCATAATTTCACCATTTGTCACAACATTAGCATGCTCTTTCTTCTTAGGATGTGGACACTCTTTGATAAAGTGACCAACTCACCACGCTTAAAACACTTTTTTCCCTTAGGCCTAGACTTAGACCTACTCTTACCACGAAACGTGTTCTTTCCCATTGATTCATCATTACTAGCATGCTTGTGATTATTAAACTTATGTTGAGTTCGTCCTCTCACATGCATAACCTCACCAGACGATTTTCCACCCTTATTGTGTCTTAAATCTAATTCTTTGCTTTTTAACCCATTCACAACAGTATCAAGACTCACATTATCTCTTCCATACTTAATGGCAGATTTCACGTCACTGTAAGAATCAGGTATAGCATTTATAAGCACAATAGGAGCATAATCATCAATGTGTTTATCACCAGTCAGTTTAATATCTTGTATTAACTTAGTAAATACATCCAGGTTCTCATCTATCTCTTTAGACAAATCAAGTTTAAATCGAAAGAAACTTTCAAGCAAAAACATTTTTGAAGGAAGAGACGTTTCAGTATATAGTTCTTCGAGTTTTTCCCACAATTCCTTAGCAGAATCTAGCATACCAAATTTTCTTAACACATTGTCAGACAAATTAAGAATAATGGTAGAGCATGCAAGTTCATTCATTTCATCCCTGTTTATCACTTTCCACATATTTTGAGTGACAAGACGAAAGACTTTCATTGAACTAATACACACTTTATTTTTTGTTTCCATATGCTAAAATCTGATTTTCCATTAAAAGGAGACATGCCGTATGAGTTAGTAGCCATTGCACAAAGCAAAGATTCAACAAATGAATAAGGCAGCGGAAATAAAACTAACACAGCAACACGGCAAGTAAAACGGATCGAAAACACTACACAAAACACGTAGCAAAACGCAAGTTGGTAAACAGCAACAAATGCTCAAGCCTATACTGCGCCAATCGGCAGTTTTCTACGAATTTAAATACAACCTATGCTGCGCCACTCGGCAGTCTCTAGGAATTTAAATTACGGAGAGATTAAGCCAATTTACCAGAGCGGTGCCTAAGATCGAGGCACCGTTATACCTGCGGCGATCTCGAATCGGCGATTAGCGCGTCGCGATAACGAGACACACCTCGCCTCGATACCACCGCTGAGGATCCTTCACGCCTCGACGTCGTCCAACGCGCCTCCCCTAGCAAAGACCTCCGTCGACCCCGCAACTTCCTCGACCGCACACAACAGAGAAACAAGAAAAGAAAAATGGAGATACCAAATCTCGGCTCAGGTGTGGCTCCTCCTTTGACGCACACACACAATCGCGGCTCCACCAAAGGGAGTGGCTATCTCGTCGGCTCCTCAATCTCAGCCACAAAGGCAAGAGGCAAAGCTTTCTCTATCTCTCTCACTCACGCAGGTAGCTCTCAAATAGGAATAGGAATGGGGGAGCTTGAATAACAATGATACAACTTCTGCCAAGTCTATAGATAAAGTGGAGGCTAAGCTTTTTCAAGAATGGGAATAAGAAAATAGGCGTGAGTTATGTCATCAGATCAATTCGGTCTACCGCTTTTCACGTTCCACAAAGGAGACGTCTATTTTTTTCTTTTACATACTCTATCACAAGATTAGAGAATAGGTTTAAGTATAGGTAAAATGGGCTTGGGCCTTAGCAGCTTTTTTTGGGCCAACCTTTTATAACACAACATAATCCAAAACCACATAGTATAGTATATATATATAAGCCACATCGAAGATGGTGTGGCTACTTATCTTAATTAACTACGACAGATAACTCTGTCTGGACTGTTTATCAGGATCGATGGGGATGTTGATGGCTTGATGCCGCGCTAAACAACGTAATCCGTCTCCTCGGGGATGAGAAAATCACTCACATTAGTAGAAACTTTTTTTTCCCTTTCCTTTTTTCATTTTTAGAATCAAACTGTAGGTTCGCTGGTTAGTGGTTACTAATTTACAATAAAATTCTGATTTAATCACAATACATCTATCATCCATTAATTTTGACTTTAAATATTCCACATGTAGTTTTTATCTTCAGCTTTCTTTGATTTGTTCACTAATATATGCACATTTTTCCAAGTTTGCAATTTATATGACCTCTGGTTTTATTCTATTTTATTTTTAATCTAAATAAACCATACCTTGTATGCTGTGTTTTTGACTTTAAATATTGCGCGTTGCGCTATTTTTTTGGGAATTTAGTGTCCGTAGCTTGTTTTATTTAATTGCGTGTTTGATAGTTTGTTATGAAATGAGTTAATAATGAAATACTTGGATTTTCAGGGTGGCAATGTGTTTTGGACGAAGTGGAACCATCAATGGCGCAGAAATGCATGTCGATGCAGCTTGCGTGCGTTTACCGCGGGCATGTTGGCAGCGCGAGCCACGTTCGGCGACCGCTGGATTCGAGCGTGCGCGCTCATGTCGAGTCAAAACCTGGGCGGCGCTATCGAGTGCGCCCGCGCGAAGATAAAATCTGCGTGCATTGCGTCTCCTCCTTCCACCCAGGCGCTAGCGTCTTTCCGAGGCAGAAAATAGGTCGGGAGACAACGCTCGCTGCCTCTGCCGATTTACATTGGAAGACAGCGCGCAATTCACTTTCGCGGGCTCTGGTCGGTCCTTAGTAACTTATTTTTGGCAAGTGTAACAGCGAGCTCCGTAGGGTTTTTAATGTTTTGCTGCTAAGACTTTGGTTCCCAAAGTTAATAAACATGGTTATCTAATAAAACAAAAGAAAGAAATGTCATTACATTAATAGCAAGAGCAAGTATAAATAATCTATCGAACATGAAGTACTATGGCAATTGCTGAAACTTGAAGAACTATGTGTGATTCACAATTAACAAGAAGAAAGCTTTTTCTTCACGAGAACTAATTCTGGCAATGATTAAAATGTGTAGACAGGCAAACCAACCTTTGCTTACAATTCAGAAACAAATCAGCTTTAAACAAATTCAGAAAATGATGAAACGAAGCCTAAATTTAGTACACCCAGGGGTGTTTACTTTGCATGATTAGGTTGGATATAAATTAATCCAACTTAATCAAGTGTTTACTTTTAAGGATTAATATTTGAGGATATCCCAAAGCCCGGGATTATTTTAATCCTTTGAATTGTTCTCCATTAATTTTAATCCTACCAATATAGGTAGGATTGGAATGATCCTCCAAATAAAGAGAGAATTATTTATCACAATTTTAATCCTTTACTAATCATTTGTAGTAAACAAATGATTGATAGATAAAAATTATCTTATCACACATTTAATCTATCAAATAGTCAATCCTTCAAAATGTTAATCATGAAAAGTAAACACTCCTTCAAGAAATTTGTTCAAAATGTGTCGGTCAAAAGTAAATCAAGCAAGGAAGAGTAAAAAACATTACATCCAACTCTGAGAATTGTAGATGCTTAAAGTAAAGCTAAGATAAACAGTTACATCAAAATAGTAAACGACAAATAAGTTTTCATGTGGTTCAGAAAAATTTCTCTTACACCCACGACTTGGTGATCAGATGAATCTCTTAGCCCTTAAAATGATTTCTTGCTTTATAGTTCCAAGTGAAGTGACTTCAGATCTCATACAACTTAAGATCTTCTGTTCCTAGGTTATCAGGCTATGACCCATCTCCTTTTGCTTTCATCCAGTTCACCTTAGGGCTACTTACCACCATTGCTTTAGCAACTACACCTTTTTGCATACTCACTGCTTCATTCGAACTTCCATCCTCACTTGGACTTGGTTTTAACTACATTTTGAATTATCTTGAACATGTTCTTACAATGAAGAACAAGTCTAAAGATAGACACATTCATTCTAAGTTCTATTGCAGATTTTGCAATGTAAAAGAACCTAGATAAAGAAAAACTATACCTATGTGGTTTTACCATAGACAAAGTGGTGAGAACCTTACACATTTAAGAATAAATTTGTCTAAGTCTCTTCAAGTTGGAATGAAGGATGGAGTTGTCAACTATGTCTTTTTTTTTTTTTTTTTGATATCATGGGAACCCGCACCGCTACCTTAGGCGCAAGACTGGTAAACCCCACGGTCTGTGCAATAGCCTCGCAAACCACACAGATGTAAACCACACTTGGAAAACCAGTGTGATGTGCTCAAACCCATAGAGGCGTTTGGTGGGGTTCAACTCGACCTCTCGCCATGCGAACCCACCTTAACCATTGGGTCGTCCTAGGGACAATCGTGTCTTATTTCTTAAGACATCTAATAGACATAGCTTATATGACAAGGAGCATATAAATGCTAGCTCTCGATTTCCACTGCTATAGAGATTCTCTCTTTCTCTCATGAGTCTCTCACGAGTCTCACTTATTTGTTTATTGAGAAAATCATGTATTTATTGACGAATTAAGACAAACTAGCTGTTGAAAAAGCTTGTTTTAAATTCAAATTCAATCTAACAAATACATCCGTTGGACTTGTCGTCTTGTGTTTGTCGCCTTGTGAGTTAGATCAAATAGTTTGACAATAATCAACGTGTTTGATTCTTCTTCATCAACTTCTATATTCGGTCTTCATCTGGGTCCACGTCCGGTCATGTACTGACTTCCGACGACTTCTTTTGCATTTATCTTCAGGTAATCTAATTTATGATAAGGCTGCGACCGACTCTGAGCTCAGATGAGCTTTCCATTGAGTCTTCATGTTCTCTGAAATTCATGTATCTGCCAATGCAAGACTTAGGCGCTATTTGATCCTTAGTTTCTCTGACAATCAAGTTTACTGAATCCTATCGACGCTAAGTCCTTAGATGACAAATCTTTATGATTGACTTTCATCTGATATTTTTGTAGTTGTTGTTGTAGCTTTAAGCGCTTAGTTTGTTGCTATGACTTCATTAACTCGTTCGTCGTGTTTTGATATTGTTTTTTTCTGATGAGTTAATTAAATCTTCATTTAAGATGAATCTTGACCGGACGTTATCAACTTCCGATTTCTCTTCAAATAAAGAGTCTGTCAGGCTGAGTACAATTTCTTAAAATAGTTGTCTCACACAATTAGCATCTGATTGCTTATCATCTAAGAAGATATATTTTTATATATCTTTTAATTAAAATTTTGAAATCTAATCAAAACCAGCTCTTATATTCTCAACTGGACTAACTTATTTTTCTAGTTCTAGTTGCTCCCAATGACCTTCAAATCAACAACAAACGTTTATTCTTTTTATGTAACTTTATCTTTCATATGTATAATGTATATCATAATTATTATTTTTAAGAATTTAAAACTAAGATCGACAAGTTCGGACATAAGTACAATTAGGGAATCTTCAATCTTGTATTCTTGTCTCGTACATGATCTTTAAAAAAGTGTTATTGACGCCTAAATATATGAACTTTAGGCATATTTTGATTTTTCCACTAACTTTAAAATTATCAATATCTAACTTAACATCATTGTGATTTTTGCTACAAATTGAATAACGTCAAATTGAACGATTAAAATTGGCCACTTCATCAAAGCAATTCGTTTTATTTATACAATATATTTAATGACGAGGAACTTTAGGTCATTTTTCCACAAACTTTAAAACTTTGTCAATAAATACACGAACTTAACTTTATTGTAATATTTTCACAAATTGAATGATGATCAAAATTAAAGCTAACATAACAATCATCGTGTCACCACTTTATCAAAACGATATTGTTTTACTTATACAATATGTATTTAAAAGATCTTAAATACACCTCACAACTCTTTCCAACCCAAACCTTATCGTAAGTTGAGGTTAGAGAAAGAGAGATGAGGTGGGGTGGGGTGCGGTGTGGGTGTGAGTTAAGGTGGATTTAAGATTTTTTTAATACATATTGTATAAGAAAACGCTATCATTATAATAATGTGATATCACGTCGATTGTTATATCAGCTTTAATTTTGACCATCATTCAATTTGTGAAAAAAATTACAATAATGTTAAGTGTGTATTTATTGACAAATTTTTAAAGTTTGTGGGAAAAATCAAAATAAACCTAAAGTTCATGTATTTAACCATCAATTAATATATATCAGATAAATAAACGACGCTGTTTGATGAAGTGACGCCACGTCGACTGCCAAGTCTGTTTCAATTTTGACCGTTATTCAATTTGTAGGAAAAATCATAATGACGTTAAGTTCGTGTATTTATTGACAATTTTTAAAGTTAGTGGGAAAAACCAAAATATACCCAAAATTCATATATTTAGGCGTCAATAACCTTTAAAAAATGATCGTTCTATAAATATTCATACAAAATTATTTTTTAATTTTCTTATTTGGAAGGGGAATGAGTTTTTTTCGAATCTTATTAGCTGACTATTGCATTCTCATACTAAGTAAATCAAAATTTCCAAAAAGAATTTATCATCGTGAATGAAAAGGAAAAAAATAGTTAGTCGAGCTTTCACGTTAAAAGGATAGAATCGCAAAACAACTTCAGCTGGAACTGTATATAATTGCAGCATTTTGTACCTAAGAGAGAATGCATTAGAGCATTGTACTGTCGCGAATAAAAACACGAAAAAGTCAAAGCTCATGGGAGCTCTGTAAGGTACAACTGGTTCCATGATTCTAGAATATACAGCTGAATGTGAAACAGAGGATTGTCGATTTCACTTCTAAAAGTTCCATTAGATCTGCAAATTTCGATCAATTTATCCACTCCTCGCTTTCGGATTTGCTGTTGTTAAATCCAGTTATCATGAGTTACAGGAGGTTAGTGTGATTATCTGCATCCATATTTGTTTAGTTTTGCATTCGCAATTATTTTTAGATGTTGTTTTTGCATATCGATATGTGGAATTCTTTTTATCTGTAGAATGCATTGTGTTGTTTTTAACCATTGGATTTAATTTGTGGCCGAAATTGGTGTGAAGGAAAAATGAATGAATTGAAATGTAGTTGGAATTGCTCTCACATGATGCAATGCGGATTTGGGGATTATGATTGTTTGGTTCTTAGAAAAGAATGAAAGCATCTTAATGGAGTTTTCCTGATTCATAATCATTAAGCCATGCATGATTGTTTAGCACTGACTGTAGTTCAGCTGCCATCGCTTTTTATTGCTTACAAACTAACTAAGTTTTGCTAAAAGTTCTCCGCGGTTTCACTTTTTTATGCTCGTTAACAAGATTTGATGTATAGAGGGAGCATAATTATGAATCCCATTTGTTTTGCCAAAATTGACTTGATGGTCATGCTTGTAATTGCCAAACGTTTTTGGAATTGAATAAAGCAGAAGAGGAAGCACTTGGGTTAGGGTTTTCGAAAGTGAGTTAATATGTATTTGCTGTAAGTATTGTTTTATGTGATACAGTGTAGGCCTTGTTGATGTTAAATTGAAAATATGTAGGAAGAGGTAGGCTAACATAAAGTACAACACAGAAAACGTAGATGGATTTTGGAAGGTTATCATGTGACTTAGATAATGCCAGTAAGTATCTTTTAGGATAATTATTGTTTAGCTTCCAATCCAATTGTGTAGGCATGAGAGATGGGCACACAAGTTTGTTTCACCTTCATCTCTAATTTGGAGCAAAATATCCCAGCCAATAGGATATTTGCTTGTAATGGGGTGGAGGAACTTAGGCCACTTTAAGATTATACCGAGAGGCTTGTCTGACATGCTCGTGAAAGAATACATGAAAAGCTTAATTTACATTTTGCATTTCTTTGTAAGATTGAATTCTCTTGACGTTATTTTGGCACAGGGATCATAGAGGCTCAAGGTCTGCACTTTTTGATAACATGGACACCCTTGAAGCGGGTGGACTCAGGGCCTCTTCATCATATTCAGGTGGCATGGATGATGACCATGATAATGAGAAAACTATGGATAGTTTGCATGATAGAGTCAGCTTTTTGAAAAGAGTGAGAACCACCTCCCTAAACAAAAAGATTTTTCTCATTATGAGTATGCCTACATATGTTAGTTGGTGGTGGTGTTATATAGTCACCATTCTCCTTCTGTTACTTTTCTTCTACTTGCTAGATATAATCGTAGTACAAAAAGTAATGTAAATGCACATTTCAACCCCAATGTGTAGGCAATAGAATCAAATTCAAGAGATGATGGATCCAATATTCATATTTAGCATCAGAGCTTGTAAAAGTTGTTGCATTTTGGTTTGGAAGCTCTAGACCACTATCATTGATAGTATTCTAATTATATTCTATCTTATCACATACATTGTTAATCCTCTATAGCCAGCTGAAAATGTGCTTAACAGTTGAAATATGATCCAATTTATTCAGCTGTCTTCTATACCAGTGGTCTTACATGGGGATTCTTATGTAACTAGTAATATTGCCTATTGGTGTTCAATTCAGCTAGTTGCTTTGTGGCATTTCAGTAGTTACAAAGGCACTGGGCTTAGATGGTGGCTGCTGTCGTATTCTGTAGCTTGTCTGTGATGAATATTTAGTTTTTAGCTTAGCATGTCAGTCTAACTACATAGGATAAATTGATAATCTTTCAGCTATCAAATCAAGAATGGAACTCATATAGAAGAATTCACTGACTGAACTTAAAAAATTATGAGTTGGTTAAGCAAGTAATGGGTACTAATTATGTGCCATGTACAATATAATATAGTCGGATTCCACTATTAAGATGCTGAAATAACTCAATTAGAACTTGCATGCATAACCCTGAAATGCCAGCAAGAATTCATGTGCCTGGGAAAGAAAATTATGAGCTGTTTATTGTGAACCCACATGTTTGTTATGTCTGTATATTACTCGAAGTTTCTTTAGCTAATAAACTCTTATTGCGAACTAGAAAAGTTCAACTAAATTTTGAACTTAACGGAATAGGGTTAATTGGAATATTTGAGTTAATAATCCTGTATCTTTGGGGTATTTGGTTACTTAGTATTTCTTTTCCGGCACTTGTGGCAGTTGACCGGTGACATACATGAGGAGGTGGAGACTCACAACCGTATGCTAGATAGAATGGTATGTAAGTTAATGGTTGCATTAAGGAAGCTTTGAACACTTTTCTGTTGTAAAATAGTGCTTATTTTATTGCATCCCATTTTTATAATAAGGGGAATGAGATGGATGCATCAAGAGGAATTATGTCGGGGACAATGGATCGTTTCAAAATGGTACTTAATAGATCTTTTAGTTCTTTAAATTGCTCTTAATTAACGATTCCTCTTTCTTTAGCTTTCCTAAGTCTGATTTGATGATCTTCTCTAGGTGTTTGAGAAGAAATCAAATAAGAAAATCTGCAAACTTGCAGGATATTTTGTGATTTCTTTCTTTGTGCTGTATTATGGGATTAGGTACGCATCTATCTCTTGAATCTACAATTTCTTTCGCCGTGTCTAATTATTAATGATACTTTTATTTCAATAAAATTGAAAGAGGTTATTTTTTTATTTTTTTTTCATCTTTGGATAATTTGAGCTCTTGAAGTAAGCATTTTAGCATGTCTGTCCATCTGGTCTTATGTTTCAGAAAACATTTCCCTCTTCTCGATTAACTCTTGTGTGACAGTGGTGAAGTTCAACTGTGCATTCTGTTGGGCTTCGATTGATACTGTATACATTGCCTAACACCTTCACAAATCATTGGAGTTTGCCTCATGCTATGAATGACAAAAGGATCAAAAGATTAGGCGCTGATTACTCCTTTATCTTGCAGGATTGTATTGTACTACCTGTATGGTTAACATGGGATTGCAATGTCGTACACATGTTCTCAGGCATTCTTTTCATGATGAAACTCCAAAAGAGGAATCCAGAGCCATGTAATCCAGATTAAATAATTGTTGAAGCTACGAACCTAAGGACAGGCATTGGCGATTCTTATCTCATGTCTGTTCTTTTTATGTGGTGTAACAATGCCAAGCTCCATCCATTAAACTGCATGTTTAGGTGCATAACCATTACTACTTTAGAACATAGTTTTTCTTTTTTTTTGGTATATCAGCATCATAGGTACCTTTCTGTCACTGGATCGTGTAAATATATTCTTTTCACACTCGTTCCTATTCTCCAATTACTATATACTAAGAAAGTGACTGGCTAAATGTAGACTAGGAAAACATATCCGGCCGAGGTTATGCGAAGGAGAATTGTAGATTTAATTCCGGTCTCTCATCCTTATAAAGATGAGAAATATCATTGAGCTACAAAGTTTGTCGTGTTATTTTTACTGTTTGAGGACACCCACAAAGAGCTGGCATAATCTTGAATATTTTTGTGGACGAGTCAAGTGAAGAAACATATTATCACCACCTTATGCCCGATGCTACATATATGATAGTTCTTAATAATTCCTACTTAATCAACAGTATATCATAAAAACTTGTGTGAGACGGGTCAATATTCGGATCCAAATTTATATTTTAATAATACTTTTATGTAATTTTATTGATACTTGACTTAAAAATTGGATATTAGTTTGATTTACCTTTGACTCGTCTCAGTTTCACGCGATACTAATTGTAAAATTGTAACTCAAACACAATTCAAACTATCAAATCTGGGATTTTGTCCCACTATTTGTGACAAGATTGAGAAGAATTTTGGGTGAATGAAAAGCGAAAAATTAGGTGGTACTTTATTGATATAGTGGAACTCGGAATTTGAGTTGTGCCTCTCTATGTTGTTGGAATGCGGCTTGTGTTGCATTTAATGGAAAAGTCATATTCGATGGATGAGAGAGTTTCCACTCGTTGTCTCCATTTGGGCATTATTTTTCAATTCCAAAAAATTCGATCATTTCATCACCTTTATACAATCAAATCATGACTGAGCTCAAAATTATTTATCAGTTATATTATGGATTAAATATGGCTTTTAATATTTAAAATTGGTTAATATTATATATATATATATATATATTTATATATATATATTATGAATATTATAATATTTATATTAATTATAATTTAAATTCGGTTAAAACCAAACCGAATGAACCAAATCGAATATTTCGGGTTTGGATATATAAACAGTTCATTCGATTTGAGCTCCTTGGCTTACGTTTTTTCAAGAAATATTGCGCTATATTTGGTTTTAGTTCCGATCATTTTAGAGAAATCTTTTTACTATGATACTCTTTTAAAACATTAATATTATAAATAAATGAAAAAGATGCAACGAAGTAACTCCTGGGAACATACATTCATGCCATCATTTAAAGTAAGACATGGGGTTTTCCTTCAAACACTCTACTTGCAAAACATTTATAATTTTCTCAAATAGTCTGCAGACATTTTATATTGAAAATGACACTATCAATCATTTGTGCCGAGAGGTGTACCCGCTAGATGACTCATGATAACTTGGGTGTACACTAATCTTGGCTAACATACAACAAGCATAAACACTTTGGCAAGACAATTCTAAAGCATTTTTTATATCAACATTTGTGAAATGAAATTTAATAGTTCTACGTAAGAGATTTCATTTTATTTCATAGAAAATAAGCCCACCTGATTGTATCTTCTTGCAATAGGTTCTAGTCGCCTTATAGCTTGTACATCAAATTCGCTTGACCTTCATTGTAACAAGGATTCCATAAGTCTATTGTGTAATACCCTGTCCTTTCTTAGATCCAGATTTGTACAACATATTTTTTTAGAAGAGAAAAAGTTGACTTTTTACTATGATGGTCCAATCGATAAGAAACCTCAAACGTTGTAAAGAGCGTTTCATGACGAATTCATATACACTAAGTATGTAGATTTTAGACAACCCATGAAAGTTTGGCACTTCGGTGAAGTTATTGAAAAATTGTCTTTTCCAAAAAGCTTTTAAAAGTAAATCTTCTTTATAGTCGTTGTATCCGATATTTTATTGCCCTATGAATACCAAGTTTGTTGTTTTTGAGTCCTTTGTGAAAGTTGCATCGGTTTTTATGTTTTTCAAAAAAGCTGCTTGAGCAAGTAGTTGTGCATGCTAGTGCTTACCCTATAAATAGAGGCGTATGACTTTCATTTTCAAATGTTCATTTCAAGCATCTCTATGTGTTAAAGGAAGAGCCGAGCAGCCCTAGTTATGTTGCATAAATGCTGGAAGAGCGGGGATCGAGAAGGAAGACTCGGTAGCGGTGCTATTGAACTACTACCGGCCTACCATCGGCGGTACCCCTCCTTAGCCGCCATCATTTTTAAATTTTATTCTTTTCTTATTTTGATATCGTCCTTAGGGAGATAGCATAGCATAAAACTCGGGATTCTAAAGGGGTGAGCCGAGAAACGATCGGAGGCCGACTAAAAGACCGGTGGGCTTTTTTTTTCTTTCTATGGGCCCTTGAGGTTTGGGTTCCGAGATATGTGTTCTACTAAGTTAATTCATTTTTTTCATTTTTCTTGTTTTTGCATATCGGGATATATCTCATTGCTTTGAGTTTCTAAAGGAAGTATATCCACATGTTATCCTTTTTCAATACGTCTTGTCAGTCTATGTTCATAAATTTGCATATTGCTTATGCTTTCATTTTCATGCATCGGTTCTAGATGGTTTATCCTAAATCTCTAGATGGTTTATCCTAAATCTGAGGATAAACATCAAGTTTTGAAGTTACTTCGCTGCTAAGATTTGTGTCATCTTGTTTGCATGCATATTTTGAAGGTACTACTTTATAGAGTTTGATGCTCTAAACATATTTACCTTCTGCATCGAGTGGATTTGAAAACTCGGATGTTGCCAAATGTGGGTTCAGAAAGTCAAAAATCCATGTTTCGCTTCGATCTTAGTTTTGGTCGTGTTGTTGCTTTGCTTCGTGGGATGTGACCCCAAAAGTTATTTCGTATTGTTGACAGGTACCTACTAGCGCGATCTATGTAGTTATTGGATCCGCTTGGTTCGTCCCCGAATCACACCGTACTGGGAGAGGTTCGACTCTGATACCATTTGTAACGATCCGACTTCCGGATTGTCAGCTGACCCCGCAAACCAACACGAGTATTTTCAGTGTACTTTGTCCTCACTCACACACTCCATGAGAAACTTTTCAGTGGATCACCCATCCCACAATTGCTCCAAGCCAAACACACTTAATTTTAGAGTTTTTATGAGATGGACTCTCACAATGAGTCAGCCGTCAATCTGGAAGTCGGGTCATTACAGTTTTAATAAATTGTAGTAAATGGACAATGAGTCCCATATTGTAAGTGTAAAAAGATGTCCAAAAGAGAAAAACAAACTTTTGATGGACAGATCGAAAATGAATTAAATACAACTTTTACTAGATGGAGAGAATAATATTATTATAATTTATAAATTATTATTTTGATTTTATTTTAGTATTTATCTAATTTTCTGAATATAAAATTTTCAAAGTCCAAACACAGTTTATAATAAACAAAATAAGAGTTCTTTTCTCTCCCATATAAAACTACATACGATAGAAACAAAATCGAAGACATTTCATTTGAGAGAAAAAATATACATTTAAATCTAGATCCATTGACTCATAAATTTTAGAGGGCATTTGGCTAAGCTTATTTTAAAGAGCATATAAGATGTTTCAAGAGCTTATTAGACATAATGTTTGAAGAGATTATAAGTTGTCAAAGAGTTTGGATAATTGAGCTTATAAGCTAGAGAAAATCATAGTTAGAGGTAGAAAATTAACGAGATGTGAAGTCGATAGTGTATATGTAGAAAATAACGAACCATAGTAAGATTATTTTGGTAAATTCACTTTTACTTATAAGCTTATGAAAAATAAGTTGAGGTTAAGCTACTTATTTTTGGAGGAACTTATAAGGCGTTGAAACTTATTTTCACAGCTTATAAGTTGTTTAAGAGCTTATTTTGCTAAACACTTTCACTACAAAAAATGTCTAGTAGTTACATATTTTTAGTGACACCAAGAGAAGTGTTACAAAATTTATGACATAATGTGACAAAATTTAATTACACCAATACATGCATCAATATATTTTTGTTACACATAAAAATATAGTAAAATTTATCACATATATCCATGTAATTAAACCTTACTACAGTTAAACATGTCACAATAATTTTCTTTGTTATATATAGGAATATTACTAAATTTTACTATAACTCAAGGTTTCAAACTTTAATATCTATCTATCTATCTATCTATCTATCTATCTATCTATCTATCTATCTATCTATCTATCTATCTATCTATCTATCTATCTATACATATATATATATAGGGGAGGTTAACGTGAGAACTATTTTTATTGTGAGAACGTGAGAATCAAAAACTGATGAATTCACAGTGAAAGTTGATGAATCTGCTGGGAAAATTACTGAATCCAAAAAAATAGAACTTTCGCCTCTCATGGGATTCGAACCCGGGTGAAAAATTCAGAATTTTTGAATTCATTAACTTTCTCAACGGATTCATCAACTTTCATAACGAATTCATTTGGTTCTTAGTTTTAGGATACGAATGGTTCTTATTTGAACCAAACTCTATATATATATATATATATATATATATATATATATATATATATATTCAATTAGTTGTTCGATTTTGGTGTTCCAAATTGAGATCTTTTTTAGACTTAACATTTTCAAAATAATGAGATAATTTATTCCAATATAATAGATAATTAATTTGTTAAATATAATGACATCAAGGCCAAACAAAAATGTTGAAAGGTAAAGAAAAAAGAGATAAAAAAGTTCAAATATGAGAAACTAGGAACTACAAAAATAATTTCACTTTCACTGTCAAAAAAAATAATTACACATTCATATGTAACAAAAATAGCTACACTTATGAATTTCACTAAATTTTGTGACATACTTTTTTTTGTGACATGCATAATAGCTACTCATCTACAAGATGTCACAAATTTATTTAGTGCCATCCATATGTGTCACAATTCTTCAAAAATCATGTCACTATTGAAACATTTTGTTGTAGTGTTTGCATAAATTTATAAGTTACTAAACAACTTATAAGCTGTTTTGAAAAACTTATAAATTTAAGCAAACTCCCTCTTAGTCTTTTTTTAACCCTATGAATTTGGATCGAACTTGAATCCAGCAAAATCCGCTCTATTTCTATCCCCAACAACAATAATTAATGTTTGAAATGTACCCGTTGCATTAAAAAAAACAACTATTTTTACCTTTTGTATCCTTTTTTTCAATCGGAGGCATTAAGCTTGACGGTCGGTGAATTTTATTGGATATAATGTAATTTATTGTTCTAAACACGACCACCATATGCATAAAGTGTTTATAAATAAATATATTTTTGGGATATTTAAGCGATGAAAACATTTGTTTTAAACAGCCACGTCTAGAATTCAATTCTATCGTTCCTTTTCTCCAAGTAAAAAAATGTATATATAAATGAACTATAAATGTTTTCCCAAATTCAGAATATAATCAACCAATTATAATATCAGCAAGATTAAATCAAAATTAGTTATTAATCTAACATTTAATTGCAAGTACTTATAAAAAATAATTCACTTCTGGGCTGTTTCCTTTTTGTTTTTGTTTTGAAATGGATACTTTTATAAATAAACTCAAATCCATTAACGCTACAATCAGAAATTGTTAAGAAGTATTATTCTATCTAATTTAATTAGCATTAGCTAGTAATTCGTCTCACTAAATAATGGATGCTTCAAATGGTATTGTATTTAATCCCGTTTTTTACATGAAATTTTGAAATTAGTAGTGGTTAAGAATTTAAAATTGGGATCCGAACCTCCCCAGTATATTATTTATAATAAGTACCGTGTGTTCCTATATGATGCATGAGACCAATTAATTAATACTCCTTCCATCTTATGATTGTTGGTTCATTTTTTTTTTGTTGTCCGCTATTGTTGGCTAAAAATTAATTGTACATGGCTCGTTACTTTATATACAAAACATAACTTTTACACGAAAAAAAATGTATCAATAATCATGACGGAGGGAATATTAAGAAAGTATTTTATGATACACAAAAGTCATCGAACATATTGAAATGAATACAAATATATACATATTGTTGGCTCGTTCCAAAAATAAAATAATTGTACAAAAAAGTGTCTTTATATAACTTTCTTTAATCTGGTATCAATAATACCGGACGAGACTATTAAGAAAGTATTTTATGATACACAAAAGTCAGGTAGCCGATCGAAATGGACATATTGAAATGAATACAAATATATACATATTATATAAGTACCATGCATGTCATGCACATTTTCTAACAAATATTTTTTATTCCTCTTTTCCATTTTCATTTAATCATGAGTACCTTAAGCCTAACAAGCTTTTCACGCCAATCTCAAACCAATCTCAAAACAATTCCCTTTATGGAGGAAAAAAAGAATATACATTTAAGCCCTATATATATACCCAACATGGTTAATTAGTTGATGGATGCTCTCGTAATTAACAGACATATCATGAATTCGTACACACTGTAATTTTTTAAATCGGAATATCTTGTTTGCATCTATAGGTAACTAACCCATGAAGCTCAAATGAGGTGGTGCAGTGCATCCACGACACCGTGAGCTATGTCAGCAGGTTTAATTTTACTTTCAATTCATGGAAACTTACGGTGCTATCTTCGGTGTGCATTAAGTAAACCATACATTTTTGTGCAATAATCTGTAAACCACACTCAAAAATCAAGTATAAGAGACTCAGATTTATTAAGATGTTGGTGAAGTTCGGACGTATGATCTTTTAACCACATGTTTCAGTTTCTTGAACTTCAATGAATCTCTCGTATAATTAATGTGATCCATCATTTAGATCTAAATTAATTGTATTCCATAACTATAAGTATTTACCAATCAACTCTATATAGAATTTTGTAAGTTTCATTCCATATGGTTGTGATAAATTGATAAGAACGAAAACCCAACTTTGTATTGATTTTTATATATAATAATGAAATTCAAAGTCTTTTTAAATTCTTCAATCAATCCAAATACGACCAAAATGTTGAGGTTCCTTCTTCAATTCAATATGTTGGAACATGAGACAGCGACGTGCTCTCCACCTGCCAACTTGCACGTGACCCCACAATTCAAAACCCTAATTTCTATACACACTGATACAAATACACACACAAACACACGCACAGACTCACTCACTTACAGGGGCCACTAGATACACATATACATACAGAGTATAGAAAGACAAAAGGGCTCTATATAATATGGAAGAAACCTAAACAATAACTCAACATATCAATACATTGGAAAAGACATCATCACTTTGTTTTATATTTTTCAGTGTTTTGCAGCTCTCAGTATTTTACTAGTGATTCATCAAAAAAACAATTTTAGTAGTGATTTATACCAATAGTTTTATCAACCTCTCTCTCTTCTTTATTCTCCTATCATCTCCTTTGTTCTTGATACCTGGTTCTGTGCAACACTTCTTTTCTTTTAATTTCTTATTGTCTTGTCAAATTAATATAATCCTCGGATTTCATTATATATATAATATATACAGTTGTATCTTATTTTATCTTCGATCTTGATTCCACAAACTTGTACCTAATTTTCTTGACTTATTTTCTTTTAGTTTTTTTTCTTGAATCCCTTCTTCATCAACATAATCATCTGTTTATGGTTCAAGAAAATCTTGATTTGATTCTGGTTTAATTACTCTTACTTTCATCAAGTATTGCAAATTAAGAGCTGTCGATCTCTTGTTTCCAAGAATTTCTTTTCTAGGTCAAATAATAAAAATCGATCTTCCCTTTTCTTGTTGATCAGAAGCAAAAACGGTCGATCAAAAACAGCAATTCTGGCGACTCGGTGGTGGGACGGCGTTCAGGTAGGTTTGCCGGGGTCCGAACCGGCATCCCTAATGACCGGCAAGCGCGAGATGGAGCTCAAGGACGGCGGCGGCGGAGGGAGCAGCAGCCGCGGCGAGGACGACGACGACAAGGACGGCAGCAACGAGCCCAAGGAGGGGGCCGTCGAGGTCGGCACGCGCCGCCCACGCGGCAGGCCGCCCGGTTCAAAGAACAAGCCCAAACCGCCGATCTTCGTGACCCGGGACAGCCCCAACGCCCTCCGCAGCCACGTGATGGAGGTGGCCGGCGGCACCGACGTGGCGGAGAGCATCGCCCACTTTGCCCGCCGACGCCAGCGCGGCGTCTGCGTGCTCACCGGCAGCGGCTCCGTCGCCAACGTCACTATCCGCCAGCCGGCCGCACCGAGTGCCGCGGTCGTGCTGCAGGGCCGATTCGAGATCCTTTCCCTAACCGGGGCCTTCTTACCCGGACCGGCCCCACCCGGGGCGACCGGTCTAACAGTTTATTTAGCCGGAGGGCAGGGGCAGGTGGTGGGGGCAGCGTGGTGGGCCCACTCGTGGCCGCTGGGCCGGTCATGGTGATTGCGGCCACGTTTGCTAACGCGACCTATGAGAGATTGCCTTTGGAAGAGGAGGAGGAGGAGGCCGGCGGCTCGGCTCAGGGGGCGGCGGGGGGAGGTGGCGGAGGCGCCGTTAATTCGCCGCCAGGGATGGGGCAGCAGCCGCATCATGGGATGGGTGATCCATCAAATTTGCCAATTTATAATTTGACACCAAATTTGTTGGCAAATGGAGGGCATTTGAATCATGATGCATATGCTTGGGCTCACCCTAGACCTTCATATTAAGAGATGAGGTAAAATTTCTGAGAAAAAAGGGATCAATTTCTGATAAATTAATTATGAGGAATGTTTAAAGAGGATATATAATATATATATAAATATGTATGCATTAGAGGGTCGTGTAGTAATATATTTTCTTGGATTTATATGTATATTAAAGTACTTTAGTTCTTTCCTTTTCTTTTCCTGTCATCTGCAGCAGCTTGGAATAATTAATAAACTTATGGTTTGCAATAAAAGAAACGCTGTTAATTTCTGTTGCTTTTGATCTCTTATTATAGTTTATCCATTTCATGATCTTGAAAAGAAAGTATTTGATATTGTAGTGGCATATAATTGATGATATTAGATAATGATTTTTCAAGATTTAAAGAAGTGATAAAATAATGAGGAGAGATGGTTAAGATACTCTTTAATAATTCGATGAGCTAGTTTTAAATAAATTGAACAACTTTAATGCTCTTTGCCATTTTATTTTGCTTTTTTCAATCCTAGATTTCACAGTTGATCCTCACCAAGTGGCCTCACAACAGAAGTGCGACATTAATTAAATCTATGCATGAAAATCTGCAAAAACAATTTTGCTGGCACATTCGATGAATAATGTTTCTGGTAAATTATGAATGCAAGGATCAATGTATGTTTCCTTAATTGAAATCTTGCTGCCCTAAACACACACACACAAAAAAACTGTATCTTTAGGTGTCTTAAACAATATTACTTCAATATTACGTATGTCTTGATTGCAGTTCCTGGTGATCTTGTTGTTGTAATTATATTATTATTTTTGGTAGTAGATATCAGAAATTAGACTCGTAGTTGAGGATAACTAGAGAAAGGAAATCATGTATATAAATTAATATGTGCCTTGAAATAGCTATAAGCATCACAAAGTAATACAAGTATATATACACACACGCACACACACATATATAGATGAATAGGGTTGGTTATGATAGAAATATATTTATGGTGTGAAAGTAGGAAAGTTGCACTAAATATACAAAATTGTTACACTTAACATATAAATTTGATGTACTAGATTCAATGCAATAACTTTTCGTTCATTGCAACAATTTTTACTTTCAGTGTTGTACAACAACTTTATACATTCACTACAATAATTTTATTCGTCAATGCAACTTTCGCACCTTTCGTATCTTATTTGTATTCTTACATGATCTTTCTCTTAAATAAATATATATTATATTAGCTTCTCAATTTGGAGGGTCAGTTTATGCTTAATTTACAGTTGTGCCTTGACTTCAAAGCTGATAATCATGCCATTGCCCCTATCACTAATTAAGCGCAAATTAAGTTATATTAATCTGTAAGCCGTGTGTACATGTTTGTGTGTGTTAAACTAAGCAATGTTTAATCTTTAAGAGATCAATAAGGTAATTAATTATTTCTTTTGAATGGATGGGTATATTAGTAATTTTTTCGGCATACAATTTATACAATTATAAAATGAGATGTCAATTGCAGGACCTTAATTATACATATTTGATCATGGATATATTGATTCAGAAACAAAACTTTTGATAATTAATTAATTTAATTTGGATCCTAAATATTTGGATTAGTTCTAGATGTCGTGTTTCATTTTATCATTAAACACATATGTTATACTTAAGGTATCATCGACACTGCACTATATATATATATAATACTCGGTTTTGGGTTTACGTAGACCGATCCTCGATAATCCGATGTAGACCCAATCTGACCACATTTTGAACATGTGATCGCACCAAAAGTTCGACATTATGCGTGGCAGCTCATTTTCTTTTTTCTTTTTTTATCAATTTTTAACGCAAGGGCAAATGGGAAGAAATAAAATCGGCTTTCTTCTTCTCTCTCCTCCGACGCCCGCGACCATGATATATGTGAAACCCTACGTTTAATTCGGACGCGAGCAGATCGGGTGGCGAAGACGATGATGCGACAACAACGGCAACTAGCCTTTGGTCGCGAGAAATTGAGTTTTGCTTTCTCGACTCAAACAGCGCGAGGATGGCTCGTGAGTGCTAAACACTATGCATGTGTGTTCTCCATTTCTAGACACACGCATCATATCTTTCAAGGGAAATATATCAAAAGGTAGCTCAAACAATCATTTATCAATTAGAAACAAGACAAATATAACCATATAAAGCAGTAAAATGAGGCTTATCAGATGGCGACAACATACACGAACAACAACAAACAATAGATTTTGAAAGAAAGAAAAAGAAGAAGAAAAAAGTTGAGAACAAAATTGATGGATTTGAGAAAAAATAGAAGATGAATTCGATAGATGATTGAATAATCGAGAGAGATGGTAGCTATGACGGTGGTTCACGGTAAAATTCTCCGGTAATCGGAGAAAGAGACGACGGAATTGACGGAGAAATATGGATGAGAGATTTGCTATCGAAAACCATAAAGCTGCATTTAACAAAAATAAAACTACATTTAACAAAACATAAAACTGTATGTTGGCACGAAACACAAACATGTATTTAACAAAACATGTCCATACATTTAACAAAACATGTTCATGCATTTAACAAAACATGTTCATGCATTTAACAAAACGTAAAAATGCATTGTTAGCCAAAGGGCGATAAGGGCCGCGTGAGCGTGCGTCGGGACGGCGCATGAGCACGAGCGCACGTTGGACGCGTACTTCCGACCTATATGCATTATTGTGTTCAACTGTATGATTTTTTTTGTTCATTTGAATGCATAAGTTAGTTCAACTAAATACATTGTTTGTTTTTTGCAATCACATAACAAATTAAATTACTAATCGACCTTTACTCTAGCGAAATCAAGCTTAATTAAAAGCCCCAAAAATCTCCACCGTAGGATCTATGAGATGAGTGGATGAGATTGAGTACTATATGCTATCTTAGGCTCAATATTTGATCCCTCTTCTATATATATATATAGGATGGATCGTGTAAGAATTCAAATATTGGTAAGAAATAAGAATGCAACATTCAACGTATAAAGTTGTTGAACTAAATATGTAGATTTGTTGCACCAAATTCAACATATAAAGTGTAGCAGTGAATATAAAATTATTGTACATAATTTGGTACATCAAATTTATACATTTAGTGCAACAACTTCATACATTCAATACTGTATTTTTATTTCTTAATAATATTTGCATTATTACATGAATCACCCCATATATATAGGGGATGGTTCACGTATGAATGTAAATATTGATGAGAAATAAGAATGCAACATTTAACGTATCAAAATTGATGCACTAAATATATAAATTTGATGCACTAAATTCAGTGCAACAACTTTATATTAAGTGCTACACTTTATATGTTAAATTTGGTGCAACAAATTTTTACATTTAGTGCTACAACTTTATACGTTAAATGCTGCATTCTTATTTCTTATCAATAATTCAATATTTGTATTCTTACGTTTATCATGAGAACGTGAGAACTAAAAAAATGATGAATTCAGAGTGAAAGTTAATAAGTCTGCTGGAAAAATTACTAAATCCAAAAAATAAGAATTTTCGCCCCTCATTGGATTCGAGTCCTGGATGAAAATTCTAAATTTCTGGATTCATTAATTTTCCCAACAGATGCATCAACTATCATAGAGAATTCATTTTGTTCACAACAAATTTTATGGTTCTTAGTTCTCACGTTAAAAATGATTCTTATTTGTACATCACTCTCTTTATATATAGATTCAGTAATTTTTTCCGCGGATTTATCAACTTTCACTCCGAATTCATCATTTTTTGGTTCCGTTCTCATGATAAAAATATTTCTCATGTTAACCCTTCCTTTATATAGGGTGGGGTTCAAATAAGAATTATTTTTAACTTGAGAACTAAGAATCACAAAATTGCTACGAACAAAATGAATTTGCTATGAAAGTTAATGCATTCTCTAGGAAAAGTTACTTAAATTCAAAATTTTGGAATTTTCACTCGGGTTCGAATCTCATGAAAACAAAAATTTTATTTTTTTGGATTCAGTAATTTTTCCAACGGATTCATCATTTTTAGTTTTCACGTTCTTACGATAAAAATAATTATCACGTTAACCCTTATATATATATATATATATATATATATATTCATAAACACACATACAATATATAAGGAGCGAATCAAATGAGAATTACATTTTTTTAGAACTCTAAGAACTATGCATAAGACGTGTAAAAATGATGCACATAATAGTATAAAGTTATGCATAACAAAACTTTTTAAAATTGTTTTGTTGTGCAACAATTTTAGAATATTTTCATTGTGCATAATTTTATAAAATTATAGATTTTGTTTATCAACTTTATACGTCTATACATAGTTCTCAAGTCCCAAAAAGATGAATTCTCATTGGATCCAACTCCTATATATATTACACACACTTAACCACAAACAACAGTAATGGAATAATATACAGAAAAAGTTGTAAAAATTAAGATCTCGTGGTATTCAAGAGAAATGAACTAATATCATTTTGTGAGAAATGTTTTCACTTAATGATTAATAGACATACAGAAACCCACCTTGAGTTGGATTAAATAAGGCCTAGCTAGGCAATAAACTACCTTGATACTTAATTAATTAACTAATTTTCATAACTATATATAATCTAAATGTACTCTTTCATGGTATCAAGTGTTATGACTTCCCAATTCCAGTCCATCTAAAAATATTAAGATATGCTGCCAAGAAGTGGTTTTATGTTCAAATTTATTGCGTTATTTTATGGCTCAATACATGGTTATATATAATAAGGAAAGCTCCCAGCAATCTCCACGGATTTAGCTTAATTAGTTAAGAGTTAATAGATTCGAGACGAACAATGAAAGCTCCTAACAATGTGAGAGTTTCACTCTCTTTATAGTGGTTCCTTGTGGCACTATGCAAAGGTCCTCCTAATTTTTTAACTATTGAGTCACCGTGATTTACCTCGTCACATTCTGATGGTATTGAGGTGTTGAGGTTTCCGGAAGGAGAGCCTCCTTTTGGGACAAGGAAAGTGAGCAAAGCATAATTATGTTGTCACGGGCTTACTCGGTTAAGAGCTAGTAGATTTGGACAAGGATCAAAGATCGAGTCCTATCAGCTATAGTGTGAGGTTTCATCTTCTTTAGGTAGCTCCTTGTGGCACTATGCAAAGTCCTTATAACTACTTAACCATTGAACTACTATGACTTACCCTCTCACATAATTGGGGTGTGAAGTTTCTCAGGAAAGAGCTTCCCTTGTAAGACAAAAAAAGTGAGCAAACAATCATGTGACAAAGTAAAAACTCAACAATTTTGTAATCCTAAATTTTCATGAACCATAAGACTGGAGTCTTGTTTACCTCAAGTAAAATAATTACTTATTTTCTTAATAATGAGTAGATAATCCAAAATTCATGAATATTTTTTTACAGAGTAACTAAATGTAGGCCATTTGTATCCCACATAAAGAGTTAATTAATCTCCTTTTGTGTTATTGCATAATAATATACATGAAATAAAATTGATTAATTTTTATCATATCCTACATTAAATCCACAAGAGGACAATCCATATAGTAACATTGCAATGCAATTTATTCTATCCCAAATAAATGAAAACGAAAGGTTTCCATTTCTGCTTCTCAATATTATTTTGCACTTGAACATGAATCGGTCATTGTTCCGAAATAATAATAATAATAATAATAATAATAATAATAATAATAATAATAATAATAATAATAATAATAATAATAATAATAATAATAATAAAAAGGTGAATTTTAATATAAATCGAGTCGTGAGTGGATAGAAACGGGCTCAAACTAAATTAAATTATCTATATAATATATAAAAGTAGCTAGGGACTATTATTTTTAATAAGTTTTAGTTTATTTAATGCATTATTATTTTATATTTATAACTATCTATTTTATTATTAATATAATTTATGCAATTAATTTTTTTCATTTATAGTTATTTATATTATTAAGCTTCAATTATATCTTAGTAGCATTTTTAGTAAGTTTCAATCTAATTATAGAACAATAAATAATATAATAATTATTAATAACATAATTCAAAGTTAAATATATAACTAATTCCCAATTAAATATTTCATGAATTCATAATTTCTATGATAATTTTCCTTATGACATATCTATTATTGCAAAAGATCTAAATTATGTCCATTAATATTATAAGCAACCTATTAATTGATAGCTTAAATTTTGTGCACTGCCATACCCATACATATACACAATTTGAATCACTGTATAGGTCCGAAAAGGTAATATGTGTGTGTGTATAATCAATAAATGGGAGCATTTAAATCGGTATAAATTGATTGATAGTTACCATGTGAAAAATGATATCATTAAAGTGAATGACTGTTACCATATATAAATTGGCGTAGCATTATAAAATGCAGGCTGAGTATGACATGCATTATTTTCAAGACGATCCATTTGAAACGACTGACATCAACTATTCCAATAGAAAATGATGATTATGATTATAGCTGGCAAAGTAGTAGATCGGGTCGGGCCGGCTCCGAGTCCATCGAATTTTTATATTTTCGGGTCGGGTCGGGCTCGCTTGAAACTTTTTGGCCTAAAAATATGAAGTTCAAACCAGCCTCGAGCGGACGGGCTTTTTTAAGATCATTTTTTATTTTTTTTAATATATAGAATTAATATTTTTAATTGTAAAAAAATAAATAATTATATAAAAGTAATTAATATTATTAAATAATTATAGATATGTATATTAAATAATATTATAATATATTTAATGAATATCGGGCGGGCTTTTTTAGCCCGAAACCGCTACCCTTTTTTGGTCCGAAGCCCGATAGGCCCGACCGAGGTTTTTTTCGAGCCTTTAATTTTTAAGCCCAAACAGGCCCAAACCCCGGGTACCCCGGGCGGTCGGACCAAGTTCATTTTACCGGTTCTAATTATGATGTCGTTGGAGGCAGATGAACTCGACAATGCAACAACGATAAACTACTCCATGTGGTCACTGAAGGCGGCTACAATGGAGAAGGAAGAAGCCCAACACAATAAGAGTAGCTCTGTCGGTTCAATTTGAAGAGATGTTTTTTTTGTACATGGGCAACAACATTAATGAATAGTTATTTAAACTTTGTAATATTGTTGTTCTATTACCTAGGACAATATGTTTTTTTTCCTTCTTGATGTTGTATGCGTCATTCTAAATTGATTTTTTTATTGTGTTATACTCTATATCTATAATTTCAAAATTAAATAGCAGAACTTGATTTTGGTTGTTTTTTTTGTTTATTAATGTTTAAAATGAGAATCATAATTGATCACATGCTATAAAAGAAACATAATATAGTTATCCTGTGCTCAATTATTGTCCATGATTTCATTCATATAGGAGATTTTTAATACCCAAACTTCTTCTCCAAATATTCTCGAAAGAATGAAATGGTCATTTCAAATAATTTGAGTTTATATAATTGTCATAAATAAGCTTATGTTAAGTGGATGTAATGTTCTATAATTAGGTTGATTAAATAACTAAAATAGTACTAACAGGATGTCAATTATCATGGATACTTTTTTTTTTCTTGGAAACAAAATGCGTCAACATTATGATTGGTTTTTTTGTAATTTACATAATAATGAAACTCGGTAGACTTGTAGGAAGAACATAAATCATAAAATTATGAAACTATATACCTTTGATTTTATTACCATTTTAATATATCTTTGAAAAACTATATCTATTTATATCTATATCTATGTCTTGAACTAAAACTTTTTAAACATACAATTGTCATATTTCACTAACAAATGTGGTACAACAAAAAATCTTTACAACTCAATTTTTAAACGAAAACATTTATCATACATCTAAATAAATTCTTCAGAAATTATTATTAATTTATAAATTATAAAATTATTTTAAATAATAATATTCAAAAATTGATAGACAAATACAACTTAGAGGGTGTTTGGTGAGAACCGTGTTTTTCTTATAATTTCACCAAACACCTCTTAACCCCGTGTATCGCAAGAGTGAATAACTAGTTTTATGAAAAAAACAATACCAACTAACATTGGATTGTGATCAGATGTGTTGTCATTATATGGTCAGAGCTTAGCAAAAACGAAAAATAAAATTTATCTTATAGCTTAATTAATATTTAAACAAATAAAAAAAATCGAAAATAGAGGTGACTAGGATGACAAAGAGGGCCCTCTTCACATGAATTCACGTGTTAGTGTTTAATTAATTGTAATAAACAATGTTGATTACCAACTTGGGCACTATACTCCGATTCATTAAAGTCCAATGAAATGGGCCAATTAGGGTCAATAATTACTCAAACCTATTAAATTAAAATAATATAAGACCAAATCATAATATAAAAAAGAAAGTTGATTCTCACTTTTGCACACATATGGCTTCCAAATGTCACAATTTGCAAACCTTACCTTTTGAAACACTAAATAGCCAAGAAGTCCAACATCATCACTTAGAAAGAAGAAATCCACTACATTTTTATTCAAAATTTAATGAAATATAGGCCACCCATGAACGCCGTAAAAATAATTATTGTGTCGTAGATATATGATTCTTTAATTAATTTGTGGGGGCTAGTACTGAAAAATATCAATATTATATATTTGTGGGGACTAGTTTCTGCAACTATATATACACCTTAGATATTTTTTTGGCTTTTCTTTTGGGTGCATGCGTATATAATGGTGATGATAGGAAAGGTACAATGTCTTTATCGTGGAGTACATGTCATTTTGTGTAATCAAATGAACATAAACCCTAAACATAACGATTAACTTTTTGTTTGTTTCAACCCAATCCTGATCGTTGAATTTAGTGTCTAGTATTTTATCGATACATCTCACTACGATTTCTGTACATTTGATTCGACGTTATAATATAATATTATATGATATATATACGGTTAACGTAAGAACCATTTTTATTGTGAAAACAAAACGATGAATTGATGCGAACTGATAATCCGTTGGAAAGTTATAATCCAAAAATGGATTTTCGTCTCTCATGGATTGAACCCAGGTGAAAATTCATTTTTGATTCATTTCCCAACAGATTCATTAACTTTCATTTCATTTTGTTCGTAAAGAATTTAAACGTTAAAATTGGTTCTTATTTGAACCTCACTATATATTGCTATATTATATTTTAAATCAATTATTGAATCAATACTAAGTATATAAATTAGACCCTAATTTGTGGTTTTGGATTTGTATTAAATATTAAGAGTTACGAATTCGAATTTTATCTAATTGTTTCTATTATATCGGAATATTTTGTACACAATCACATATTGTGACTAAAAATCTAAAATATGTGTGTTTGTGTGGTGAATTTAATATATAGATTGTCCATCGACGGTGTAGAGACGCATAAGATAAAGAAGAAGTTTTTGAATTCAATAATGGGTTTTATCTTTTTCAAGATTAGATTGTTGACTGGTTGTTAGCACTAATGAAAATTTCGAGACTTCAGAAACGTCGGTTGTGTATAATAATTATTCAAACCATTATTTTCGTTCTAAATAAAGGGTTATATTTAATAATTGCACAATCATCATTATCATTAATATAATAGCTGTTAACAGTGTTTGATAGTAGTAATTTAAAATTAAGTAGGCTAAATTAAAGATAGCTACTAACTAAAAGTCCCTTCGATTTGTATGACTGGAAATTAATTAATATATACTTTTTCTTTACTTTATTATTTAATCGATTAATTAATATATCCGCTAAATTACTAAACTGAGTACGAGAAGACAACCCTTTTTTTGAAAGAAAGATAATTTATATTACTCAAAAATCATAAAAAGCTCGTCAGCTTAAAGAGAAAATTAGAAAGCCACAAATGTTCTCTATTACAGGTCTTTGTGAACGAAGCTAAAGAATGAGTTACCAAACACAAATTTATCAGCTCTCTTTTCAAGCATCACTTGCAAGTCCTCATCCAGCACTGAGGAATTCGGGTATATATCGGAAAGAGCTCTAACAACTAAAACGAAATCCATATAAATGGCCACCGGATAAGCTTCAGCTTTTTATACATCCACACAACGCTGCATGAAGCTCTCCTCCAACAACAGTCTGTGGTCTATCAATGGGTTTCGCAAGCGCCGCCACTAACATGCAGCTTCCATCATCACATCCTACCGCCATGCTGACGTCAAGTTTGTACATGCCCTACGAAGGAGGAATCCGACCACGACCCCAAAGGACCACCCCTAAAATATGCTGATGAGCGAGAGCTTTCCGCACCGACTTAAAGTCGTGCAGAAACTTTCCAGCAACCTCGACTCCCTATAAGTAGCTCATCTCTCTTTTCTCATGCAAATAATTACACACTGTTAATACGGGTACGTAGAAATACGAATACAACGAAAACAATGCAGAATAAAACCGAGGTAAGAGTTTGACTTTTTCTCCATAAGACAAATTTGTTTCACTACTGTGCACATGGTTCTATAACATTTGTCTCCAAGATATAACGGCTTAACAAGTATGAGTAGTTGCACTATTAAACATATTTCCGACGAACTACTAGATACTCAGGACAGAGAGGCTTTGAAAGATATATGAAGTAGATTGATTATCTTCGAATTGGTGTGTTTGAATGTCTACCAAATGGATTTATTTATAGAGATGAATGTATCTTTCCGTGAAGAGTACGTGTCATTTCGTGTGAAAAGTTATGACATTTCATGTGAAAAGATACGAAATAACTACCTCTTACCGCTTTTAACCACCTCTCACCGACTCTATTAAATAAATTCATATGGAAAATCATAATTTTCCAACAATCCCTCACATGAATGACATTTAACGCAAATACATGTTTTTTTAAAGTCCCGACGACCTATTATTGCATCAGGATAGGTAGTTGTTGGCTTTGAACCTTCCTTAGTAAAGTGTTATTGTATTTACTCACTGCTCAGTGAACACGATGTCTTGAACCGGTCAATTTTTGGGTAAACCAAAACAATAATGTATACACAATAATAGATACAATATCTTTCGTTCTCACGTTGTGTCCATTTTAGTCTTAGATCATATCTTGATTCATAAGTGTTATTCATTTGAAGCGGTCCACACTTCATATTTTGATAAGTGATCTCCTATGAAGAGTATCCTACTACACTCTATCAATAAGACTATAGGAATCATTAAAAGTTTATAATTTATCATTTACCATGAACCACAAGGTCACACTTGGGCAACTGCGAGAATGGATTTGAGATTTCAAGTGTACAACTTGAACCTTCATAACTTAGTTGTATCTTTAAACCAAGTTGTATCTTTAGGGATCTCTAATCATCATAGTTGAGTTACCATTATGAACTTTCTTTAAGCAATGATTTTAATCACATTCCCCTTACTGCGTTGTATAATTGATCACGATTAATACCTTTAGTAAACCGATCCGTTATATTATCTTTTGACCTTACATAGTCAATAACATTATACCAATCGTGATCAATTGTCTAACGGTATTGTGTCTTCGATGAATGTGTCGAGACTTACAGTTGTACATGCTATTCTTAGCTCTCCCTATGGCTAACATGTTATCACAATGCACAATAACGGAGGCATAGGTTCTTCCCAACAGGGAATATCCTTTATAAAATTTATTAGCCATTCAACTTCTTCGTGAGCTTTGTCTAAGGCAATAAATTCTAATTCTATTGTAGATCGAGCTATACAAGTTTGCTTAGAGAATTTCCATGACATTGCTCCTCCACATATGGTGAACACGAATCCACTCGTGGATTTGGAATCTTTTGTGTCGGATGTCCAATTTGCATCGTTGTATCATTCCAAAACAACTGGATATCTTGTGTAGTGTAAACTATAGTTTAAAGTATGTTTTAAATACCTTAAAACTATAGTTAATGCGCTCCAATGATTCTTGCTTGGATTACTTGTGAACCGACTCAATTTGTTTATTGAATATGCTATGTCGGGTCTTGTACAATTTTCTAAGTACATAAGACTTCCAATGATCCTAACATAGTCCAATTAGGATACTAGGTCTCCCTGATTTTTAGCTAAGTGTAGACTTAAATCGACAAGTGTCTTAGTTGGGGGTAAATCAAAATATTTCAATTTCTTAAGCATGTTCTCGACATAGTGAGATTGTGATGAGACAATTCCATCGGGTGTTCAAAAAATTTTAATTTCTAGAATTACGTCAGCTATCCTCAAGTCTTTCATGTCGAATGTCATTTTCAACATTTCTTTAGTACTCATTATTATATCATGATTACTCCCCATTATGAACATGTTATCAACATAAAGACATACAATGATAAAATTATCAAATGTACTTTGATGTACACACATTTGTCGCATTCATTAATTCTAAAATCATTTAACATCATCACTTGGTCAAATTTCTCATGCCATTGATTGAGTGCTTGTCTAAGCCCGTATAAAGATTTAACAAGTTTGCAAACATTATTGTCTGAGGATAACAAACCCTTCAGGTTGTTCCATATAAATTTCATTTTCTAAATCCTCATTTAGAAATATCGTTTTTACATTCATTTGGTGTACTTCAAGGTTATCAATGCAGCTATAACAAGTAACGTTCTTATGGATGTAATCCTTATAACAGTGAATATTTTTCAAAGTAGTCATATCTTTCCTTTTGTTTGCAACTCTTGGCTACTAAACGTGTTTTATACTTATCAATAGTTCCATCGTTAAATTTCCTCTTTAGAATCCACTTGTATCCTAAAGGTTTGCAACCATGAGGAAGGTCAACGATCTCCCAAGTGTGATTATTCTAGATAGATTCGATTTCACTATTGATAGCTTCTATACATAGATCAGCATCGGGACCAAACAATGCTTCTTCGATTATCTTAGGATCATATTCTAACGAATAAACTATAAAATCTGGACCAAAGAACTTTGCAGTTTTTATTTGTTTTCCTCGTCTTAGTTCGGGTGTTGGCTTAATATTTTTGTTAACGTTTGATCCAACATTTTTTTATGAGTTTTCTTCATAAGTTCTCTTCTTAGAACTTACATCATTCTTTTCTTTCGTGAGAAATATAGTTTCAAAAAATATAGCATTTCTTGATTCTATGATCATTCCCTCATTCATATCGGGTATTTTCGATTTTCATACCAAAAATTGATATGTGCTACTATTATTTGCATATCCTATGAAGATGTAATCAATAGTTTTATGGCTTATCTTAACTTTTGTTTGGTTTTGATACTTCTCTCTTTGCGAGACACTCCCATACTTTCGTGTATTTGTAGGATGGCTTCCTACATTTCATAGTTTATATGGAGTTTTATCTTTTTCTTTTGTGGTAACTTATTTAATATTTTATTAAATGAAAGAATAGCTTCCCCTCACATGTTATGTGATAAGTCCGAGCTAATCAACATAGCATTCATCATTTCCTTTAATGTTCTATTTTTTCGTTCGGCAAACCATTCGATTGTGGTGAATAAAGTGCCATTGTTTGATGAATAATACTATTTTCACGACATAATTCTTCAAACGGTGCAACATACTCACCACCACGATCATTTTGAATCATCTTAATTTTCGTATTGAGTTGATTTTCAACTTCATTTTTGTAACTTTTGAAAGCTTCGAATGCTTCTTCTTTGCTTCTCAAAAGATACACATAGCAAAATCATCTATAAATATATAATTATTTTCACCTTTAGTTTGTACAAGTTTTAAATCACATAAGTCAGTGTGAATCAATTGCTTTGTCCGCACAGATGAGCTTAGTAGCATCAATAACAACCTATCGGCTTGCCCACCATGTTGACTTCTGTTGGATTTGTATCCATTTGTTGACTTCATCTACCTTGATTGCATATATCCGTGTCCCCTTATCTCATATATAAGATGAGTCAATGTTCGAACAAAGATCACAAGACAACTTGAGGACGAGTTGTCATATTTTTCTCCATCTTATATTTTGTCACCAAAGAGTCCCACAACTCTTTTGGCATTTTGGCACTAGGGTAAACATTATAGATAGTATCGTACAATAATAAGGTTGAGCCCTTTTAATTAATGGACGCTCGATATTATGATTCGTAATGTCTAAGTGAAGCCCGACTCAACTTCGTAATAAAGGGTAAATCAAAGATGTCATGATCGAATGTTTATAAATTACTCTATGGCAAGATCTTATTCTCTTTATCCCGCAAGGATTTATGTTTGTCGATCTCATCTTCCCCATAGGAAGAGTTGACTCATTTAAGAAACGAGCTAATTGAGAGTAGTAAGGTAGAAAAACATTTTAGATTGTCAACGCTTAAATTTAAAACTTGATAATTTATCCGGCTTTTCGATCGCATGAGATTGGGCAACCGGGATACAGAAGGTCAAAGCGTTGCAATTAATTATATAGACGCATGCTAGGTATATAATCAATGTATGGTGAATTAAATATCCAAGATAGATCATCGGTTGCGGATGAGTCAAGGTTTTCTAGGACTTGTCGCCATTTCCACGTAAGAATTTGTTTTGCGATTCTTAATATAGGTAAGTAGAAATGCAAATACAATGGAAATAATGCTTTTCGGCATAAAACCCGACTTGTCGCCATTTCCACGTAAAAGTTGGACTCTTTTCTTAAAATGCAAGATAAATTTATAACTCTTTTCTTCGCAAGATAAATTTACTCCGCTACAATGCACGCGGTTCCATAACATTTGTCTTTAAGATACAAAGACTTAACAAATATGAGTAGTTGTACTATTAAACGTATTTCTGGTGAACTACTATATACTCGGGACAGAGAGACTTTGAAAGATGTATGAAGTAGATTGATTATCTTCGAATTTGTGAGTTTGAATGTCAACCAAATATGTCTATTTATAAAGAGAAATGTGTCTTTTCACGAAGATGTACGCGTCATTTCATGTGAAAAGGTACAAAATAACTATCTCTAACCTTTTTAATCACCTCTAGCCAACACTATTAAATAAATTCATATGAAGAATCATAATTTTCCAACACACACATAGTCCTATATCAACCAAAAGAGTATCACCCACACTTCATAACTCTCATTTCAACATTTCTCTCGCATGAAAGCATCAATTTCAACAAGAGAAGCACTCATTCTTTCCTTAATATCACTCCAGAACATAGACTCTTTCCAACTTGCAATCACATTCTCATAAAAGATGAGGGCATGTATACGTAATAGTACCCCATGCTCGATTGCAAACCATATAGTATCGCTAGCCAGGACATGGTAGTTTATCAAATTAATCCCCACCGGAAGGAAATCACTAAACACGCGCCAAAGAAAAATCTTAACTTTTGAAAAATATTGATGTTATAAATTAATTGTCCCCATATTTCCTTAGAAGCCATTGTCGTTAAGCTCAGAGGATCAACAACCAATCTCAGTCAAATAAGCAGTCTTGACACAAAATAAACCATTCTCGAAAACTTCCATACTAAGAATCATCCTTATCCCTACGTCCAATTTGTACTTAGAGATCTCGCTCACAAACATAGGGCAGAAGACAACCCTAATTTATGTCTGATGGTCCTATGGGTTCGTACTAGTGTATCTGAGAGAGACGGGAATATACCAATTGAGGAAAATTAGAACTTTTTCATTTAACACAAGACTGGACCTTCTACTTGTTCAGTAGATGTCGGTTAGCTAAAGTCATTTCAGTAATGCTATCAGTGCTACTGATTAGTTCAAGTAAGGAGAGTCTCGTTCAGAGTGTTATCAGTTAGCAAACTTACTAACTGCTGATGTAGCTGGTCAGTTGGACTGATAACTGATGTAGGTGTGGAATGTAGTGGTTACATTTTTGCCTTTACTAAAAACTCAAACTGATGAAAAATATTTAGTCAAATATTGGTTTAGTCAGTTTTCAGTTTATCTCTTCAGTATCAAACTGATACTGATATAGTGTTTCAAAATAATATATTGTATTATGTGTGCTGATGATATTCAGTTCAATGAAATACAAACTAGATACGATACTGAAAGTAAAGAACTGAAATTAAGAACACTTAATTTTTTTCGTGGTTTGGGGAGATCGGCTCCTATATTCACGGACTGATAACACAGTCAATCCACTATGATCTTATTTATCGGTATAAAAATAAACCTAGATACATACTTTAACCTCATATGTATCATATCTAACTTGGCGTACCTCCTACGCTTGCGGTGCTAGAAAACCTTTGACTGCTAATGGGTGCAGTCGACCTAACTTCTTGCTTACAAGTGCAAGACAACCAAGTTTTCAGCAACTAACACTTCGTTGCTTACTTGCCCAACTTCTACTCAAACTTTGGGGGTTTTGAGTAGATGATTTTTCCAACTAAAGATTTGTTGGAAAATTATTATTTTCCATATGAATTTATTTAATAGAGTTGGTTATAGGTGGCTAAAAGCGTTAGAGGTACCTTTTCATATGAAAAGACGTATATTTTTCATACGAAAAGACGTGACTTTTTCATATGAAAAGACGTACCTTTTCACATGAAATGGCACGTACCTCTTCACTAAAAGACACTGTCCTCTCTATAAATAGACCCATTTGATAGACATTCAAACACACCAAAACGAAGATAATTAATCAATCTCATTCATTCTTCAAAAGCCTCTATCCCGAGTATCAAGTAGTTCGCCCGAAGTACGATTTCCTAGTACAAGGTCTCGTATTCATAGAAAATCGTTGTATCTTGGGGACGTTTGCTGTTGAACTGTGTGTACTGTGCGGGGCAATTTCGTCTTATGGAAAGAGAGTCTAACTCTCGCCTCGATTTTACATAGCATATTATTATTCTGTCCATTTTCTACACCCTACATATAACAATCGTAAGACGAAATTTTGTAGAAGATGGCGTCGTCAAGCAACAATGTTCATGCTCCTGCCCATGCCGAGAAACCCGAGAAATTTTCAGGTTCTGATTTCAAACGTTGGCAGTCTAAAATGTTGTTTTACCTTACTACTTTGAACCAATCTCGTTTTCTGTCCGAATCTCCTCCTTCTGTGGGGGATGATGAAACCGACACCCAAAAACGTTCGGCGTTGGATGCATGGCATCATAGCGACTTCTTATGTCGCAATTATATTTTGAATGGGCTGGACGACACACTTTACAGTGTTTACTCCACAGCCAAAACGTCCAAAGAGTTGTGGGACTCGTTGGAGACAAAATATAAAACCGAAGATGCCGGTTTGAAGAAGTTCATCGTTGGTCGTTTTCTCGACTTTAAGATGGTGGACAACAAAACCGTTCTTGAACAAGTGCAGGAAATTTAGTTGATCCTGCATGAAATTATGGCGGAAGGAATGAGTTTATAAGTTGCCGCCATAATTGAGAAGTTGCCCCCGATGTGGAGGGATTTCAAGAATTACCTCAAGCATAAGCGCAAGGAGATGGGTCCTGAAGACCTCATCGTGCGATTGAGAATCGAAGAAGATAATCGGAAGACCGATGTCAAGATGAATAAGTCATCCATGGAGGCAAAAGCAAATCTTGCCGAGTCAAACAACAAGAAGCGAAAATTCATTCAAAAGAAGCAAGACTCAGATAAGCAAAAGAAAATCAAAGGAGATCATTATAATCATGCAAAGCCGGACATATGGCAAAAGATTGTCGAAACCAAAGAAGGATAAGAAGAACAAGCGCCACCAAGCAAATATAATCAAGAGAAGACGTGCCGTTGATTTGTCCAACCTTGATCTATCCGCAGCTGTAGATGAAGTCAACATGGTTGGTAGCCCACCGAATGGTGGGTTGACACCGCGCTACCAAACACATTTGCGCGAATAAAGCCATGTTCTCCTCTTACGAACCCGTCACCGAAAAGAGGAAGTTATATATGGGAAACTCCGCTGCCTCCAAAATCGTCGGAACTGGAAACGTTGTACTAAAGATGACATCGGAATTGAAAGTGACGCTCAAGAATGTGTTGCATGTTCCGGACATCCGTAAGAATCTTGTGTCAGGCTCAGTTTTGAGCAAGGCCGGATTTAGACTAGTGTTTGAAGCGGATAAAGTTGTAATGACCAAGAATGGTCACTTTATAGGAAAAGGCTATCTAGATAACGGCCTTTTCAAGCTTAATGCTATCGATGTACTTTGTGATAATGAAATAAACGACAAAGTTTCTTATTTGGTTGAGTCTCATAATTTATGGCATGATAGATTAGGACATGCAAATCTAAATACACTACGACGTTTAGTAAATTTAGATTTATTACCAAAAATGACTTTCGATCAACACAAAAGGTGTGAAATTTGTGTTGAAGCAAAAATGGCAAAATCTCCTTTTCACTCGTTGGAGAGATCAACAAAGCCTCTTGAATTGATTCACACCGATCTATGTGATTTAAAACTTGTGCAAACAAGAGGTGGAAAGAATTATTTTATAACTTTTATAGACGATTGCACAAGATTTTGTTATATGTGTATCTTTTGAGAAGTAAAGACGAAGCATTTGAAGCTTTCAAAACTTACAAAAATGAAGTTGAAAATCAACTTAACACCAAAATCAAAATGATTCGAAGCGATCGAGGTGGCGAATATGTTGCACCTTTTGAAGAATTTTGTCGTGAAAATGGCATTATTCATCAAAAGACTGCACCTTATTCACCCCAATCAAATGGTGTTGCGGAACGAAAGAACATAACATTAAAAGAAATGATGAATGCTATGTTGATAAGTTCGGGCCTATCACATAACATGTGGGGGAAAGCTATTCTTTCGGCAAATAAAATTTTGAACAAATTACCCCAAAAGAAGCAAGATAAAACTCCATATGAATTATGGAAAGGAAGGAAGCCGTCCTATAAATACACAAAAGTGTGGGGGTGCTTAGCAAAAGTTGAAATACCAAAACCCAAGCAAGTAAAAATATGACCTAAAACTGTTGATTGCATTTTCATAGGATATGCAAACAATAGTAGTGCGTACCGATTTTTGATTCATAAATCGAAAGTTCCCGATATGAATGAAGGAATGATCATAGAATCAAGAAACGCCGTATTTTTTGAGACGATATTCCCTAAGAAAGAAAAGAATGACATAAGTTCGAAAAAGAGAACTTATGATGAAATCTCGTCAAAGAGTAATGAATCAACATATGAACCAATACCGGAATCAAGGCGAGGGAAGCGTACAAAAACTACAAAAACCTTTGGTCCGGATTTTGTAGTCTATTCTTTAGAAGACGAGCTAAAGACAATCAAGGAAGCATTGTCTGGTCCTGATGCCGATTTATGGCGTGAAGCGATCAATAGTGAAATCGAGTCAATCTTAAACAATCACACTTGGCATATTGTTGATATTCCTCCGGAAATAAACTCTTAGGTTGCAAGTGGATTCTTAAGAAGAAATACAAAGCCGATGGATCTATTGACAAGTATAAAGCACGTTTGGTAGTCAAAGGCTACAAACAAAGGAAGGTATGATTATTTCGATACATACCCCGGTTACTCGAATTACATCCATTAGAATGCTACTATGATAGCAAGACATTATACAATCTTGAGATACATCAAATGGATGTAAAAACGACATTTCTAAATGGAGATTTAGAAGATGAAATATATATGGAACAACCCGAAGGGTTCGTAGTTCCCGGCCAAGAAAGGAAAGTTTGTAAACTTGTCAAGTCTTTATATGGACTTAAACAAGCACCTAAACAATGGCACGAGAAATTTGACCAAATAATGATGTCAAATGGATTCAAAATCAACGAATGAGACAAGTGTGTATACATCAAAGGTACATCAGACAATTTTGTCATTGTGTGTCTCTACGTTGATGATATGCTAATTATGGGTAGCAACAATAAAATCATCATAGACACTAAAGAAATGTTAAAGAAGAACTTTGATATGAAAGATATGGGATTAGCCGATGTGATTCTAGGAATCAAGATTTCTAGAACACCCGATGGAATAGTCTTATCACAGTCTCATTATGTTGAGAGTGTGCTTAAGAAATTCAAAGCTTACGATCTACCTCCAGCTAAGACACTTGTTGACTTAAGTGTTGTGACGACCGACTTTCCAATGAAGTACGGATCATATGGATCGTCACCGGTATGATAAAGCGGCGGATATAAACATAGCTAATCAAGGCAATCAACCAATCAACTACTTAATAACGATAGGTTAAAAGGGATAACCATCCAATACCAACTCAAGTCGTAGAAGGACTTGTCGAAAGGGTTCAAGGTTCAACATAACCCAACCAGTAAGGTAATTTAAAGTACAGGTACGACCTCCAATTCAATACTGGAATAAGCGGTTATAATCAAACATTAATAATATCGAGTTAGGCAAAGAATAAGCATGTGGACATGCATATGACGATGCATGCCTAAGGTTCTAGAAACCTTTCTAATTAAGTCACAAAACAACTGCTACTCTGCACCACGGGCACCCATCATCGATCCTTGCTCAACCTGCACATCAAAAACGAGATGCAGGGCTAAGTACAAAAGTACTCAGTGGACTCGTTGCCGAAAACCTTTTCTTTACCAAAATTTATTGATCTGCCCACAATAGCGCATGAGGATTTTAGTTAAAGACTCATGCCTATCAAATATTTTATCATTTTTCCAAAGCATTCGGCCGAACTATTTTATCACGTTGTTCCATATCCGTAATTCATTCATCAATCATACGCTCATTCATTCGCGCACTATGGGTGGCCACCTACACATAGTCACCGTGACCGGTCGAGGTAGCTAACCTTAACACACAGTCACACGTGTACACAATCCGAGTTAGTCCTCAACTAAGTCGGATCCGATCGTTACCCTTTTTTTAACGTTGGTGGACCAACTCATTCACATATACCAATCAATTCTCGTCCCACATTTGGACAAATCAACATCAGATATGGACACAACAAAACATAAATATTTGGCAGTCAATAATAGTTCATGCGATAATATTTCATAAAGCTTTTGTAAATCATGCTTTGAGTTATGCATAATCATTTTGTTTCAAGAAAAGCCCACCTGCTAATCCAAAGCTTAGTGGTTCTAAATGAGCAGGGGTGAGTATCCTTCCTCAGCAACTACGCCCAATCGAACCCTTCATAAGAAAATAGCCGTTCTTAGGTTCTTTCTATCGATCGATGGTCGCTTATAAATTACGACTTTAAAGTTCCCAATTAGGGTTTTTTTATGATTTTATGTGATTGTTTTAAGATAATTTCTATTATCTTACATCCCCAATTCCCAAGCTATATTACCTCATCGTTCATAGGTGAACTTCAATTATGAATCACATATTCCGAGTCTATCCTTGACTCTTAACCTTAGTTTTATGATAACGTTATTACGTTATAGGTTATCGGTAATCAAATTATGATTGGTAAATTAGGATATTCTCAAACCACTAACTAGACTTAACAATTATAGTTACGTCCTAGTAGGTTATGCTTGACGACTTGTCGTATTAGCACGATAATTAAAAGAGGAATATTGACTTACAATTCAAGTGGACATATGCTATCATGTAAGTAATTAGTACTTAAGAATAAATGAAGTACTTCGGGAATATTAACTCGGCTTTTGAGACATAAGGATCGACATCTTATGTTCGAATCGTTGCTTACACATTACGACATTGTGTATTTAACTTAACTCGCCGGAGGTTACATATGTCGTATAATCGTTATTCATTATCGAGTTGTGTTTACGCCCAACTAATATCGTATTGAGTTGTCGTTATTGAATATTAACGTTGTAGCTCGACTTTTGGTTTTTCTAACGTAGGAACTCACGTTGAGTATCCTTTCATTAATAAAAACCCTAATTTGTGTCTAACTTCGATTCTCGTTTATTCCGTCTTAAGTTATCGAAATTGGTCGATTTCTTTTGATTCTCGCTCATATAGTATTATGTGGTTTACGTTCGGGTTTTGGTTTGTCGGTCCAACATAAACATAAACATTCAACATCAACAAAACCATACACAACATAAACTATACTAAGCATTAGAAAACCCTAATTTCTAATGTAATACACAATCATTGTGTAAGTGTGCATAAGTGTTCCATTCATTCACCCTAATCACAACCATTTATCCAAAGTTTCATATTACTATCATAGCATCATTCATCATCAAAATTAAACTCATACTTAGCCATTCTATTACGTTTGATAATTAGCAACAATTAGCATATCATCTAATAAATTCCAATAAAATCACATTATACTCCTATCATATTATAGAATTTAATTACCAACTCAATATCATCATATAAATTTTAAACCATAGATTAAGATTCAATAAACTTTCGGTCATCACACTTATTCAAGCCTTAGTGTTCAATAAATCCCACAAAATTATATCATGCTTATACTATATACTAAACATGGAATATCACTTCATATCATGCATTAAAATTTTAAAACCATGCTTTTCATCTTTAAATCATTTCGTAATTCCACATTTATATATATACATATTTAATAAATTCCAATCTTGCACAATATGTTTATATATGAAATAAACATGTAATATTAACATTAAATATCAACTAATATTTATAATATGAACCAAATGCTTGAATTCTTTTTGTCCTCACACATATTTTACATATGTGTTCAATAATTCCCAACAATGCATATTAGGTTCATATTATTTCTAAACATCATATATCCTATTATTTCCAACAAATAAAATCAAATAATGGCTTAAAAATACTTAAATATATTCTGCCCATTTTGAAAAAATAGGAGTAGTGTTTCAAAATTTTCAAGATAATGTATGATGTTCATATCATATATTAAACACTATATCTCAACTATTTCTCAACAAATAAAATCAAACAAATACAAGAAAATTCCAAAAATATTCTGAAAATTACCATATTTATTCTACATGCTTATAATACATTAACAAGCAACAATATCAAATAATATTCATAAAATCATGCTTTATCATATTTAAAAAGAAATAAAGCATAAATAAAAAAAAATCAAACATGTTCCAAAAATTCTGAAATTTTTACAGTAGGCTTAGAACATTATTCTAAGAATTTTTCATTCATTTCTTAAGAGCATTTGAAGGCTCTAAAGTCACGAAAATAAATGAGGAGCAAACTAGGGTTTTTAAACCCAAAAATTCAAAATAAATATTCCACTCCATTAGCATGGAAGAGGATGATGAATAATACCTTCTTATGGTCTTAGAAGGATTATTTGAGAGTGGGAGAGGTTGGGGAGGGAGGATTTGGGGTTGAAAGTTTGAAAAGTGTAGAGAAATTTGAAAATGAGAGCAAAATGTAAAAGGGTGAATGAGGTCTGGTTGGGAACGTCTCTCCCTTGTATTCCAGACCTAAAGGCTGTCTTTTCCCATTTTGGAATGGTCTTGGTGGTAGTTGGGAGGTGGATTGGTCAAATTACCCGTTTTGGTATGTTAATACCGACTCTTTAAGTTTTAACGCACTTCGATCGATTTCTTGGAACCTTAAGGTTCTATCTTATTAAATAGCCTTTAAAAGACTTATTTTAATGTTCATAAAATTTCATGAAGTTCGGACGACGTCCGATAAGTCAATTCCGAGTTATCGCGAAAACTGCTGTTCGACGATTAAAATATGCTCATTCAAAATTCTATTGAATTTTTGAGCTTTCATAATTAATTTGAGTCTTATAAAGCATATTTTATTGATTTAGACCCTTGGTTCGAGTTTCGGGTCGTTCGGATCAATTTAGGGTTTTCCCGGTATATTTTACCCGGTGTTCGGTTAAGTTCTTCAGGAATTCCCTTCAGAAATTGATTCTTATAATTTCTAAATTCATAATAAATTATTCCTTCATGATTTTGGTTGTTATCACCATTTATTACGATTAGCACGGACTGGAAGTTGTTCCTCGTAAATAGTACTTTAAGACCGACCGGCAAGTATGCGAAAATTCTCATTCTTTGCATTCTCACATTTTTTGTGTGAGGATTCTAAAATGAAATCCGTTCGTGGAGATTCATTCTCGATCTTTCATTCTATGTTCAAAGCTACTCGTAAAACCCTAATCCGGTAGGGACTAGTTATCGCTTTTGATTTCTTTAGTATTCGATATCCTAATCGATTCTAATTCATTTCCTTAAACATAATTAAGGACTAACTACTACAAATAATTGGTCTAAGCATCACCAATTAAAGTTTTAAATTTTTCGGGTTATTACAAGTGTACACTTAGCCAAAAATCGAGGAGAACCCGTATCACAAACAGACTATGCTAGGATCATTGGAAGCCTAATGTACTTAGCAAATTGTACAAGGCCAGACATATCATACTCTATTAGCAAGTTGAGTCGGTTTACAAGTAATCCTGGAAAGGATCATTGGACCGCACTGACAAGAGTGTTGAGATACTTGAAACATACTAGCACTCATGGTATACATTATTCGAGATATCCCGCTGTTTTGGAAGGATATTGTGATGCCAATTGGATATCTGATACTAAAGACTCCAAATCCACAAGTGGTTTTGTATTTACAATTGGTGGAGGAGCAATTTCATGGAAATCTTCTAAGCAAACTTGCATAGCCCGATCTACAATGGAATCGGAGTTTATTGCTTTAGACAAAGCCGACGAAGAAGCCGAATGGCTAAGAAACTTCTTAGAAGATATCCCCTGTTGGAAAAAACCTTTGCCTTCGGTTATGATACATTTTGATAGCATGGCAGCCATAGGGAGAGCAAAGAATAGTATGTATAATGGTAAGTCTCGACATATTCGTCGAAGACATAATACCATTAGAGAATTGATCACTACAGGAATAATGTGTATTGACTATGTAAAGTCAAAAGACAATATAGCGGATCCGTTTACTAAAGGTATCAATCGTGATCAATTATATGATGCGATGAGGGGAATGGGATTAAAATCCACACGTTAAGAACACTTGCAATGGTAACTCAACAATGATGATTGGAGATCCCAAAAACATGGTTCAATGAGACAACTAAGTTGTAGGAGTTCAAGTTGAGCACTTGAAATTTTAAAATCCATTCTCGTAGTGCTCAAGTGCAAACCTCAGAGCTTGTGGTAAAAGGGTAAGCCTTTAAGGTTTTTAATGATTCCTATAGCCTTTTATAGGTGGAGTATGGCAGGATACTCTTTATAGGAGATCACCTATATAAGTGAAGAAGTGAGGCCGCTTCAAGATTACGATAACACTTATGAATCCAAGAAATGATCCAAGGCCAAAATGGACACAACGTGAGAACGAAAGATATTAGATTTATTATTGTGTGTATGTTGTTGTCTTGATTTACACTAAAGTTGACTAGTTCAAGACATCGCGTTCACCAAGCAACGAGTAAATCCGATAGCATTACACTAAGGAAGGTTCAAAGCTAACTACTACCTATCCTGATGCAATAATAGGTCGTCGGGACTTTGAAAAACCTGCATTTGCATTAAATGTCATTCATGTGGGGGATTGTTGGAAAATTATTATTTTCCATATGAATTTATTTAATAGAGTTGGTTTAATGGTTAAAAGCGTTAGAGGTACCTTTTCATATGAAAAGACGTACATTTTTCATACGAAAAGACGTGACTTTTTCATATGAAAAGACGTACCTTTTCACATGAAATGGCACGTACCTCTTCGCTAAAAGACATCGTCCTCTCTATAAATAGACCCATTTGATAGACATTCAAACACACCAAAACGAAGATAATTAATCAATCTCATTCATTCTTCAAAAGCCTCTATCCCGAGTATCAAGTATTTCGCCCGGAGTACGATTTCCTAGTACAAGGTCTCGTATTCATAGAAAACCGTTATATCTTGGGGACGTTTGCCGGTGAACTATGTGTACTGTGCGGGGCAATTTCGTCTTACGGAAAGAGAGTCTAACTCTCGCCTGGATTTTACATAGCATATTATTATTCTGTCCATTTTCTACACCCTACATATAACAAGATTAAGTTATCAGATGCGACAACTTAATATCTAGGCTTGAGATATTACAAGATGGTATCCTAGAATATAAGAGAGTGTATGCTAAAATCTTGAGCTGATAAATATATTTGAGCTCTGAAGATTTTCTTATAACATTTTAGAACTCCATTCTTCGAAATCGTTGGGTAAATGTTCTTGAGATATAAGCTCTGGGTGCTTTAGAATCTTTAAATGCCCGCGTTTCGGTCGCCTTCCAATATTGGATTATGTACGTATTTATAGAGCGTATGATGAATAGTATCATTGGAAGGAGCACCAATCACATCCATTCCATTTGTCATTTGAATTCTGCTCGTTTGAATCATCGTACATTGTAGCTCTACAACTCTTGACAGTGGTTCTAGCATGTCAGAATCTTCTGTAGATATGCTATGACATGTGGTAAGTCAAACACTTAAGGTTTACATAACTATGTGTTTCTTCAGTTGAGTTGACTCTGTATCTTTTCAGTACGTTGATTTCAGGTAGTATCAGTCGAGTCTGTTCCGTATTTTATCAGCAGGCTAGACTCTGTCTTTTATCAGTTTGGTGATCCTGAGTCAGTATGACACTTCAGCTTGATGTAGATCTTAGCAACTTCGACTTCTCAGCTGCTGGTATTACATTTAGTCATATTTTTGACCTTTTTGTTTTCAGCAGCGCTGAGTCTTCAGTCTTCGACTTTACTCTTCGATACACCGGTACTAAAACTTCTTCCAGTACTACTAGTTTTAGTACTGCTCGAACTCCTTCACTATTGGGTCTGTCCAAACTGATAGTTCTTTAGCTGAAACTTGTAACCAAAAAGATTAATTCCCTAACATGTGAACACTATGTTACATCAGTAGAGTAATCATTATCGGATTTTGGGATCTAATCAAAACACACAATTTGTTGTGTATCGAGAGGAGTAATAGGAATGAATATGGGCATTATCGGATTTAATTTTCTATGTATTACTAGTTTTGTCTTTTGTGTGCTACACGGATTATTGGGATCTAATCAAAACACACTACACAAATAAGACATAATCACAACGATGATGTTGTATATATATATATATATATAGGAAAAGGTTAAACTAAAAACTTCTTATCATAAGAACTGTGAAAATATTACACTGAATGCATAAAATAACTATACTATAATAATGCATTGGATGTATAATGTTATCGTAGTGCAGTTACTCTATACGTTCAATGTAGTAACTATACTATAATAATGCACCGAAAGTATAATATTATCATACGTAGTACAATTACTCTATACGTCAATGCATTTACTTTATATATTCATTCTTACAATTCTCACAAAGGTTTTTGTTTAAAATTATCACTATACATATGTATATATAGATTTAACACATAGCTTAAATTAGATAAACGTTTGATGATATGATCTACGTCAATTATTCAAAATAAATAAATACACCATTGTCACGGTATAATGGATTGCACTGTTTAAGTAAAAAAGTAGATGAAATAAACAAAAAAACAAAAGAATCAAAACATGCAGCAGTCTGGAATCGAACCAGGTCTGTACTGTGACATGATACTATTTACCACTAGACCACTGGTGCTAAATGCTTGTTTTTTATCTACTTATATTACCCATATTTGATATGTTAGGTTTATAAGAAAAATCAAGCTACTCATGGTCTATTTAAATCTCAATCCGACAACAGCTCGTTAGGTCTTTTAAGTGAGCCATAAATGAGTTCACTACTCAACTCATTAGTAAGGTCAAATTTGTGAATGAAATAGGAAATTTAAAATTGTTAATAATGCATTGAATTAAGTTCATTTAGGCTGAATTCCATATATTAAGTCCAAGATCTACTCCGGAATAAAAGATAAGAGTCAAACCCGAGCTTGATCATTCTCGGCTCGGCCCTGTTATGCCCCAAGTCGAATGAGTTCATTGGATTTTCATATATATGTTTTCAGTTCACTTTAAAAGTAGAGTAAGATTATAATAAATCAAATTATTCTCTAAAAGCAAATTAGAGGCGACAAACAAATCTCTGTGCTTTGCAGATGTTGACCAACACACTTGCTCGATTCAAATAAAATCAGATTGAAATTATTTTTGAGTTGAAAAAGGTGTGAATAGGAAATGGGTCGGGCCAAATTAAACTTTGTGGGTCACATCCTAACTTGTGGCTGGGGATAAGCAACAGTCGTTATGAAAATTAATTAACCACTAATATCTTTTCTGATCTTGTTTGACTAACGGCCGCTGCATATTTGATTAGTTTATGGCACATTATTAACGTTTATACATTGGATAATGACAACTAATCTAATTTGGATTAATTTAATAAATGTGAACGCGGCAAGAATCGAATATTGGAAATTATATTCGGGCCCAAATAAAAATTTGGATTTTGGATTTTGGATTTCGTCTTGTTTTGAAATTTACTTCTTGGACATATTCACCGTCATAGCTCTCTTCCTTGTGGACCTACAATTTAATTATTTGATTATACGATGTTGGTCATGAAATAAAATAGATTATTTAACTAATGTTTTTATTTTATTTAAATAAAGGAACTATGTCGAATACAAATGAGATTATGGCCTATGAATAGATTTATTTATTATTCTTTTGTCAGCATCATACATCCTTACTTCAATTGCTTCCGCCATCTCGACGGGGAAATTTATGTTAGATCTTCTCCTCAAGATTCGTAAGTATATTTATGATTCTATTAATATTTAATTATTTTTTAAAATAGATTTGAATCTTGAACTATTTCCCGATCAAAATATTTTCCTATTGGAATAGCACATTTAATCTTATATAAAATAATTACTCTGAAGCTCTAAGAGAGCTCAATTCGGGCCAAATTTGTGGCCACATTCAATGTTTTGAATATAGTATTGGGCTTGAAGGTTTTCAAAGCCCAAGTAATCTTTCATCTGTATATTTTCCTTTTAATCTTGCGCGAGCAATTTTAACGATATCTGGTCCTTCAATCCTTTTCTTGTGATTTTTAAGTTATTAGAATCATTTTCGTTGTGTTAATGTTTATTTCTATTTAGATTTAGATAAGAGTACCATTCGTTAAACAGCCTTATACAAGTCTCTTCTATTTTAAATTGAGCAATCCAAAAATGTGAAATGTACAGAGCTTAATAACTCATTCCAAAAAAACTCATTTATTTTTAGGGTAAATATTACTTCAAATTATATGCATTTTATCAAAATTATCATAAACTTAAAATATCACTTTAAACCCAATAATATACCAATTTTATAAAATATCCTGAATTTTAAGAAATGTCACTTTAAACCCTAAATTATTAACTTTGTATCAAAAGTATTCCACGTTCATTTTCCAATTCCCGAAATTGGATGCGGAATATCTTTTTCTCATCCGATGAGCCACGTCAGAATTTCGGATGCTGAAAAATGGACGGGGATATTTTGATACAATGTTAATAATTTGGGGTTTAAATAAATATTTCTTATAATTCAAGATATTTTTGATAAAATAAATATAGTTTAAGGTTTAAAGTTAAATTTTTAAAATCTAAGATATTTTTGATAAAATAGGAATAATTTTGAAGTTTAAAAGATATTTATTTTTATTTTATATATATTTTACCCAGTTATTGAAGATTGGACCTAATAGGATTATAATAATTCAGGCGCATTAAGCTTTAAACCTCTTTTTTGCTTTTTCTATATGGACCTATCTGTTTCTATTTTAATTTCGAACGTGGTTGGTTAAAATCAAGTATTATAACATTAAGAAATTTTGCTGGTATTCCCCTGATTTTTTTCGAGGAATTGTACATCATTTTTTCGAGGAATTTTGCTGGTATTCCCCCCTTTTTTGGTATTCCCCCTGATTTTTTTAAGTTTGTGGTCATCCATTTCGACAGTGGTAAAAAAATTTGGGTAAGTATTGATATTAATTTGGTTAACTGTTATAAATTAGACATATATTGAACCAATATGTGGGAAGCATTAAAATAAATTTAGTCCTTAATTTTTCGAGGAATTGTACATCTTTGTGACAAAAAAAAGAAGAAGTTAGGCTCTAATGGGTAATGGATTTTACAGAGTTTGAGAAATGTATTATTCTTCTGTGGTATCATTTCCCTGTTTATTTTGACAATTATATAAATCAAGGTCACACAAACTTATAAATATTTATCTTGAGTTCGACTAAATATATACTAGATAAGTATCTTTATACAGCCCCAAAATTCCATTATTTGGTCAAAATTTTACTGAATTTTTTCGCTAAAAATGGGATGATTATTCAATCCTCGTAGAATCTTAGAATCTAGGTTCCTTTAAATTTTATTTAAGACATTTTAGAGTTGAGCAATTATAAAAAATAGTAATGATTGAGTTCACTTTACAACTTTGAAGCTTTTGTCCATGTATCATGATACTTAAAAATATTCACTTTCAAGTAGTAGTAATTTAATTGTAATGCCTTGCAACCATCACCATATTATTTAGAATATTTTCCTCTTGTCTATTTGGAATAGTCCAGTGATAAAATAGGTTATTATTATCAAAATGTTAAAAGTTCTGATCCAATTAACACCTCTATGAGTCTATATTATTATCTGTTCTATATGATTTACATTTTTCTATTACATCCGTTTTGATTTTCTAAATATAATTTACCTATTATATGTGGTGTGTATTTTCCTCTTGACTTATTTTAATTGTTCTATGACCTGTAAGACCTACGTCTCGGGTCTCGGTCATGATGCAAGCCAAATAAAGTAGTCTAATAAATATAAAGAAAAAGATTATTTGTTACATTTTTAAGTATAACTAACTTTCATCAATAAAGGGTTATAAAGGGTTAATTGCATGTAAATACATAATTGTTACCATTTTTATTTTAAAATGCAATTAAATATGGGTTGAGAAAATACAAGAAATTCATAAGATTTTGGAGTCAAAATTCCGACAAAATTAAATTTACGTGGATAGACATCCATTCTATCAAGTTTAGAACTCCATAATTTCAGGGCATAAAGATGTACAAAATACTATAATGAATATAAAAGTGCGCATCGAGCACGATATGTACATTCAAAATAGTTGCCTAACTAACAAATACGTTGAAGAAATTGAACTGCAAATGAATTAGCGTGAACTTGCAGTGTCTTCAATAATTTTATTTGACAGTTCATTTATTATTATTATTATTATTATTATTATTATGGCAACTTGCAATTTCTCATAGCATATATAGCTCCTCCTTTTTATAGATTTCTGTAACAAATAAAGTAATTAAAAAGTCAAATACAGAGCTCCTAGACATAATCCCTTTTCTCCATTGCATTGCATTGCAAGGAATAGAAAGTTAAAAGAAATGCATAGATGACCCTCTCACTTTCAAGTTGATTTATTTGAAGATAGATAATCCATAAAACTGCTCAAAGTAACCTTATGCCTTGAAAAGATAGTCATCTTTATTTAAATCTCGATACAGATCCCTTGGAATAAAAATTAAAAAGCTTTGCTCGTACAATTATTTAATTCCAAGAGGCATGTCATTTTGCAAGTGAAACCAACCTTTTTGTCAATTTCTTGTTTCCATCACTACGTTTATTATACCTTTCTTAATTAGTGACATTGGAACCCACTATTATTTGATGGCAAACGTAATTATATATTAATAATGAGAGTCTGTGTTTGTTTTGTCTTATTTATCAAGAACTATGATGGGAGCTTGCTTGATTCAAACTTATTTTGTCAACAGTTTATTGGGCGAACTAGATCTAATCAACTGAGCCGCCTCAGTCACACAAGTTTAATAATTTATTAAGCTTTCAAGAAAATAAATAAATGTTCTAGAATATATAAAAAAATAATTAGAAGTCTCACTTGAACACTAACGTAAATTACGCTTTTCGTAGATATTATTTTAGAGTAATATTATTGAATTACTTCGGATTTTGACCTACTACATTTCTAATAAAGAAAAGAGTTGAATTGAATTGTCTCCGCGAAATTGAGTTCAATTGGTAAAAGTTGACAAATTTAAAGAATTGCAGGTGAATTCAATAATTATCACTAAATTTTCCTCAATATAATCCAAATAACTGGTGTAATTACAAAACACCTATGTTGCAAATAGCGGCCGCGGCCCCAAAAATAAGTTCTACATAATAAATTGGAATTCTCCAGGTATAGTGCTTCTGCAGATTACAGGTAAATAACTCCAAAATGTATTTCCACGAAATAAAATAATTAATAAAATCCAAGACTCCTAGTACAAGAACCAAGGACAATCACTACGATCATAAGTACTATAACCAAGCTTGAAAACATAAAATTAAATTAATATTGAAATTACATTTTAATAATTACTAATAATACATACTTATCATATTGAGCTTAATACTAAATTTTCAAAAATATATAGAATAAATAAATATATTTTTCAATGAGACAATGAATATATTTAAATTTAAAAATACTTATATATATTTACAGAGCTTGAATAAGCTCAAGAGCTTTGAGTGCATTCGATAAATAAAACTCAAGCTCAACTTGATAATGGACTCAGAACTTTCTAATATCAGACACATTTACACAACCAATAATTGAGAAACGAGAATGATAGGTGCAAATTGCAATAACAGAAAGCACAAAGAAAAAACATATATGGGAGACCCTACTGCTACCAGGGCCGCCAAAGCAATGAAAATGAAAGAAGAAACAGTGACCCAAACACGTACCCCAAATTCATGCATGATTCTATAATTCTAAAAAGGTTATGAAACAACACAAATAGAAACAAGGCAAAAATCATAACACGACACATTTAAAAAAAGTCGAATCCTCCTGAAAAATCAAGAGATTCTTGCGGTTTTACACATCAATGTCAAGGAAACAAGATAATAGAAGCTGAAAATCATACCTGGACAAAACGCAGGCGAACGAGCTTTTAACACCCAGAAAGCGATATGAGTTATCAGCTAAGTGTGCTTCATACTCGAACTCGCCTTCTGCATCTGTCTAAACAAGCTTTTGAGAAAGATAATCTTAACAAACCATTACTACTTCTGCCTATTCAACAAAAGTAGTGTCTACTTTGGCACATCAGGTACACGTCTCGACCAAATCTCAGGCTTTATTTGGTGAGACAAGAACGAAACACAAACTTCTCCACATTAAGAAAGATACAAATACGCAAACCATAATCCATATGTATTTCATTGCACCTATTAGGAAGTTACTGTGAGCTTCAATTGACCTAAATCAAAGACCAATGTGGCAGTTCATCAGATAATATGAAGCGTAACAAAAATCAAAGGTGGAAGCTAAATTTTCTATACCACTTTGACTATCAATGTTGTGTATGTCACATCGCTATGTTGGACAACTCATCACAGGAGCTACTTACAGCATACATTTCTCTTTGTTAATTCTAAAAAAGCATATTGCTGCCTGAAAAGAGACATGCTTGTTGCTCGACGGATGTGCATGCGCTACCACCATCAAGCCAAGATTCTGTTGGCCTGCAGCAGGCTCCGCTTAAGCTCATCAGAGATCTCTTGAAATGTACCAGGTTTTTGAATAACACCATTCATTCCAATCTGCAAACATCTATCCCTTGTATCCCCATCGTCGTTTGAGGTCAAGGCAATTATCAATGGCCAACTGCGGCTTCGAAACTTCCGGATTCTCATAGTGACTTCAAAGCCATCTAAATCGGGCAAGTGAGGATCCAGAAGAACAATTTGACAGGAAGAAGCAGCAGGACCAATAGAATTGAGGCATTCATATCCAGATGAGACAGCAAACACAATGCATCCCAGCTTTTCAAGCAACTTCCTAGTTACAGCTCTATTTATGTCATCTGCATCAGCTAACATAACTTTCAGACCTCTGAAAAGTGAATTCGAATGAACATGATCAGAAGTTTCTCCATATTCTGAAATGCCTGCATTGATGGATGACCGGACTTGAAATCGCAAAACAAGAGCCATGCTTTGGTCAAAACCCTCTGGATTTGGTACCATCCAGATGTCTCCTTGCATTAACTGCCCATCGACAATAAAATACAAGATTAAATAAATCAAAATTGCAGCTAGAAATTGAACTACTTATGCGACCATTAACATCAGGAAGCTAGATTTAGGATGTTTATTATGAGCGAATAATGATCATTAACAAACCTGAACTATTCTTTTGCATGCACTAAAGCTCAAACTTTCCCCAACTGAACCATGGTATCTATGCCCATCATATGGATTAAAGGGTATTATATCATCTGATTGAGATCCAGTATGGCAGATCCCTACATCAAGCCTGGTAAAAATGTATCCTTCGGACAAGTTTGATCTCCACTGGCCCCATTTTTGCTGATTCCATCCTTGACTTCCACTGGCTGAATATACTCGTAGAGTCAAACGCCCACCTCCTTTGCTTCCACTCAGCAAATTTCTAACCATATGCAAAACTACCTGAAAAACTCTTCTTTCATCACCTATGACGTGATTTGGCAGTGACCTCTCAACCTCAGTCACAAAACCATAACCCCTATACAAAGAAAGGCACTTGGAAAGGCAAGCAGCTTCCTTTATCAAAGAATGCAATTGAAAGTGCTTCATCTCTAGAAGGAACCTTCCGCTATCCTTGGATGAAGTATCCATTACATCTGTTATTAATGTCGAAAGAACATTACTAGTCTTAACCATCGTATCAATAAGCAGCCTTTGCTCATCGTTTAACTTTTCATGCTGCAAAACAGATAGCAGGCCAAGAATTGAGTGCATGGGTTTTCTTAACCCATTACTCATGACCATCTGAAATTCATTCCGAGCTTGACTTGCCATTAGTGCATCTTGTCTTGCTTGCTGTAATGCTCGATTTTGTTCCACTAATTTTTCTCTCATGAGTTGAGACTCTTCGAGCACTGAAGCATGGGAAAGAGCCACAGCAACTTGGTCAGCCACCACCTCTACTATCTCAAGTTCCTCATTGCTCCAAGATCTATCCGGTCCACCTGGGAGTACCAAAACAAGGATAGCATAGCAGGCTGGAACCATCTCAGGTGTACCACCTTTGAAGTTGGAAACTCTCAGCATTGGCATCCTGATGGCAGCCACAGCTCCTGGCTCACCCGGTACTCCACTGCTTGCTATAGCAAGGGCCGCCTCAGGGTCGAGTATCTTCACTCCGTCGCTTCCCTTAACCTCTCTTACATCAGTGTCACTGATGGGGATAGGTGAGCTGAAATTATTAGCGAAATTCCTTCCTTTCAGTTCATGAGTTAAGATCATTTCCGTTTTACCCGTATTTGGCATCCAAATGGCACAGTTCTGCAAATCTAGTGCTTTTGATAGCTCAACCAGCGTAGTATCTAGTATTGTATGCCTATCCAGTGACTTCCGAATCTCTTGTGTCAGCATCCGAACATGCCATCCAGCTTCTTCCTGCTTCTTTATAATTCCAACCTCTCGATCAAGATCCCAAGTCTTCTTCCTCAGCATAATCTCTCTCACCTTGACTTTGAGCAGTAAAGGGATGAGCGTAATAAGGGTTATGGCAGTGGCAAAAGAAACTAATGCTGTGAGGAACTTGAAAATTGTGAGAGCAAGCATCAGCTGAAACGTATGAGGTCCATAGGTCCAGCCATTTAGCAAATGAGTCATTCCACAGAGGACAATGAACGAAATAAACTGAAAAAGAACCCATTTAAATGGTATATTTGAACAGCTAACAAAGTAAAGCAGCTCAATAGGGATGGAGAAGTAGGCCACTGCAATCAAAAAGTCACTAACTCTTTGGCACTCCATGATAGTTTCAACAGTCCAAAATCCCTCCTCATCACAATTACAACGTGGAAACCCATTATCAGCAGCCGATATGGAAAGAAACAACGAAAGAATTAGCAGCAGTGATGCTAATGCCTTGGACATTGCATCCAATCAAAAAATCGTCAAACCATTTCTTCTGTTCGTTTTTTAATCTTTAATGCCACGAACACAGTAAATGTATACTCCTTCTAATCACGATCTCACCAGAACCAGCTACTCTTTTTTCTGTTAAAAAGGTGTAAGGAAAAAGAAACCAAATCAGCAAAAATTAAAATAAAAAAAAAAAAAATCTCGTCATATTGATGTATGCATATTATCATAAATATGAATGCAACAATACACAAACACCACCTCCATACTTACGATATATACGAAATAAATCACTAATCTCAAAACAAAAAGGATCTGACCCACCAACCGGCCAAAATTCACAAAGAAGCCAATAAAACTAATCACATGGAAAATTCAACTTCACACTGTTCAGGAATACATTAATTAACCAAAAGGCCACAATTATACACAACCTACTTAACTAATGAAAAAACCGATCAACCCCACAAAACACGAAGAAATAAATAAATAACCGAAAATACAAAACTATTTCAGGAAACCCTAAAAGAGAATTTGAAATCCGTCGCGAAAGGAGAATACCTCATAAAATGCAGACCCGCTAGCCTTCAGATCTTATCTCTCCATTTCATGCAGCAAATTTGATTTCCTCAATCTGCGTATCTAAAACTGCATTGATATTATCGACTAATGCAAAAAATCCAAACCGCTCCCAAAACACCCTGACGTCCTCGATAAACCATTTGAACAGGAAATCCTCCAGAATTCAACCACGGAGATTCAGAAACGGACGTCCATCAAAATCTCCCACCATTCCAAAGCTACAAACAGTACCTCCAGAGCTGGAGAATATGCATTTTCCGCATCTATATGCAGACACAGAGGGAAACGAATTAGTCGCGATTGCAGAGATCTATTAACTTTAATCCCGCTTCTTCCAGCTCTTCGCCTCTCCAATCTCACACAGTGCGTGCAAATTTCAAAAAAAGAAGCTTCCTAGAGAGAAATATAGAGAGCGGAGCGCGCGAGTGTTCAGACACAAGTCCGCGGAAGTTTTTACTGAGAGAAAATTTAGAGAGAGATTCGCGAGCGCCGCTGTTCCGCTATGCGCTACTGATGCAAAAAAGCAGGCGAAAAAATGAAGAGAAATGTAGAGAGAGAAAGAAGGGAGAGAAGAGAGGGACGGAGGAGAGAGAGAGAGGAAATCTGAGGGAGTAGGTGGGCCCTGCGGGAGTTACATGAAGCGAACTTGGACGCACTTTTTATTTTCCAATTGGAAATTATTAAAGAATAAAAATAGGGGAAAAAGTAAAAATCAGTGAAGCCTCCTCACCGCATAAAAGTATGAGATTGGCATGATTAATGAGCAAGAATAAAATCATTTTTCATACAGCACCAACCTCCTTTATAATATTAGAATATTCAACAACATAAATATCGTCTAGATAAAAATTTGACTAAGGTAGTCTATAATGCTACGGTGTTTGATATTTTTTGAGATTTGCTTTTTCTAATTGCTACGAAATTCTAAAGATGAAACGTGAAGATATATCTGTTTTCTTAAAGTATTCTCCGATGTTACTATGTAGTATTAAATTTAACGTTTCTCATAAATAAGTATGAATTTTTATTTTATTTTTTAATTTATGATAACTCGCAACTATTATTTTTGTATGCATTAAGTAAAATTCACATTCATGTGAAATAACAAACATGAATTTCTTTATACATTACATAAAGTTGAAACGAATCAATAATAGGCTAATAGCACAAGATAAGTGTACTTAAGAAACCGCTGATGATTTATTTATTATAGAGTGGGTGAGGTTCGAAAAATAAAGTGAATGAGTTTATCATGAAAATGTTTCTCTTATCCGGACGTTTATACGTGCGGATATTAATATTTTTTCAGTGCAAATGACATTTTTTTTTAATATAAATGATATTTTCAAATTACAACATAAAAAGTAAATGATATTTTTTTTCAATATAAATGACATTTTGCTTTATAACAATTTACACTTTCGTACTTCCACACGGTACGGACGTTCACACATGAGTTTTTGTGTTTATTTTTACATTGCCGAGCTATTGGAAACCGAGTAGTTTATTCAAACGTTCACGTTATTTTCAAAAAAGATATTTAAATAGATGATGTTTTTAAATCGTTGAGTCGGTGTGATTTATCCTTTTAAGTTTCTTTTTTTTTTATATCATGGGGAACCCGCACCGCTACTTTAGGTGCTTGACCGGTAAACCCCACGTTCGCTCGCATAATACCGCAAACCACACAACGATGTGAAACCACACTTGGAAAATCGGTGTGATGCCCAACCCATAGAGGTGTTTGATGGGGTTTGAACGTGTGATCTCGTATGTGAACTCACCTTAACCATTGGACCGTCTCTATGTGACTAAAATATGAATACAGGGACTGGGAGCTCGCGGGTGGGAGATTTCCCCTTTTAAAACAAGATAATGTATTATATTTTCAGTATGTACAAAAAGGAAAAGAATTTCCATGTCTTTTGATAACATAGTTGATAATCATGAATATAGATTGTACTTAATAAAAGGCGGATATTTTTAAAATTATGCTTTAATATAAGGATGAGCATAGTTCAGTTCAGTTTTTGAACCGAACCAAAATATAAAAATTGAATTAATCAAAATTTGTTTTGTAAGAAATTGAATTGAACCATATAGTCTAAAAATTGGACTTAATTGAATCGATTCTTTTGGCTCGACTCCGTATAAAACTGAATAATTGAAATTTTTATAAACCTTAGTTCCTATCATCTAATAGTGAATGGGTTCTAAATTATAAAACACAATAAATATTATAAATTACTAAACTATAAAACATAAAACATATCATATAATTAGAATTATATATATGTCGAGGGGCGGAGCCAGAGGGTGGCTATGGTTGGGTAATCGGGTTTTCGAAATTTTTTTACTTGAATGGTCGCCTGACTTCACCAGAAAAATGACGATAGCTCCTTCTACGCAGCATGAACTAGGGGTGAGAAAGCTATTGTGTGACTATGAGAAGGGGTCGAGAAAGAACGGAGCCGTCATGATGTGAGAGATGAGGGGTGAGAAAGAGGGAAAAGACGGAAGATCAAAAAGGAACATAACAGACATATAATAAGGTCGGGGTAGGGGAGAAGGGAGAAGAGAAGAGAGAGAGAAAAATAGATTTTTTAATGTTAATGATTTAAAAAATACTGTATTGTCTATTATATTCGTTCATTTAATTCTATTTTTATCCATCCATAAAAAATGTTCACTTTTCTTTTTAGAAACATCACCTTTATATTTTTACTCTAAACCTAACAACTTATTTACAAAAAAATCACAAATGGCCCACATTTTTACATTCATTATACATTAATATATTCATTTATTATTCTTATGTTATACATTTTAATCTCACTATCTATAATTTATTCATTTGTTATCTTCACTCACTTTACAGTCATTATAATTTATTAAAACTCGTGCGACCAAAATCAATGAACGAAAATAGTGGACGGAGGGAGTAAAACCATATGCCAAGTTGTGCGTTAGTCTTCTTCTTCTTTTCGATTTTTCAGATGATATCTAGTATTTTTTATTTTATAATTCTTCTAGTCTATATAATTTTATTCATATACATACACACATTATAAAATATTTCATGTAAACGTGAAAATTTTTGATCATTCCTCTTTAAGTTTGAAACCAAAGTTTAAATATCACAGTCATTTTATTTGAAAAAGAAGTGAAAAATATATATTTGTAAATATTTAAAATGACACTCCTCTATTCTATAATCAATATTACATTAGTTGAAAAAATTATTGATCCCAATGAATATATTGTCGACTTTGGAAATATATTCATGTATTTTGTATTTTTTAAATATTTGTATCCAATATATTTTACTCCCCCGTCCACCAAATATGTTCATTTAATTCCATTTTGATCCGTCCACAAAAAATGTTCACTTTCCTTTTTTGAAAATATCAACTTCACATTTTTACCCAAAATATATCCACTTATTTACAAAAAAATCACTCATAGTCCACCTTTTTACATCCTTATCCATTAGTATATTCATTTATTATCTCCACAACCCACATTTTTACACCTACTTACTTTACACTCATTACAATTTATTAAAACTCGTACCACCAAAATCAAAGAACGATTTGGTGTACGGATGTAGTAATAAGTTGAGCAAAGAGTGACATGAAAGAAAGAAAAATTGAGTCGATCGACTACGTTTTACTGAGAAACAAAAATCGATATGAATTATAGTGAAATACAAATGTATCTAAATAAATAAATAAGTTTACACTACAAAAAATTGGTATAAACACTCAATTCTTCCTCAATATTCTCTCATAATATAACAAGTAAACAAAACCAATCGCCACAAGATCATGCAACCAGCATGACAAACAATTTAGTGCAACCCCACCCCTAAAGGAATTTCTGGCTACGCCCATGTATGTATCCTTATCATTCTCGGTTATTTGGAATTTTTATCTCTGAAACCGAAATTGAATCGAAATATATAAATTTTGAATTTTAAAAAAAAAACGATCGAATTTACATTTCATTTCGGTTCGACTCGGTTTTTCGATTATTAGCAAATATTGCTCACCTTTACGTTAATATATTTTTCCTTTACTAATTTGTTGACTTTATTACCAGGTGGGTATTTCGGTTCATGCAACTTATAATTTTTTTACATGCAGTTTATTTTTAAGTAAGCAAAGAATATAAACTAATTATAATAATTTCAATAATAGTTTAATTGTTAAAAACAATTAAAAATGTTATCATCTCATAACGTGGATCACCTGAGCAAATCCAATGTATAACATCATTTTGATATGAATTTTGTATCGAAATGATGCATTTTACCACGCTTCGGTTTTGCGGTGCATTGCTTCTTAACATGTGGCATATAAATTTGTATTTATTCCATTTTACAATTTTGTATATTAATATAACTATATATATATATATATATATATATATATATATATATATATATATATATATATATACGACATCTTAAACCCAACATTGCCATCGAAAATCACGGTAATAAATGAATCCTAAATCGGGTCTAATCAATTGGTTATTAGTTGTTCGTTCTCGGGTTGGGCAGTAAGGGTCAGAGAAGGACAATCACTCATTCTTCAAAAAAAAAAGTTAGAACTCAATTTAATGGCTTATTCTATTTTGGCAGTTCGATCGTGTAATTTCTTTCTTAACACAGATTAATTAGTCAATGTTTCGTTGCCATGTGGTTTTCACAACGATTTGATCCTCCTAAAAAAATTATATAAAACTCTCGAAGCTGGTATTTCTCTTTTCTTTTGTCATCTATAATTTTTTTGAGTCGTATATATTGTTGCGAATTTCAAATGATCCTAATAAAATCATGAACATGACGCACTTTGATTCAATTCAATAGTTTATTAACTTTTTTCAACATAATTAACAAAAATTTAATATGATATTCAAAGATTTTAGTGAATCGGTATAGATAATGGAATGGGACCTTTAAATACAGAGGATATAGCAAAATCCTTCTAAATTTTGAGTGTTATTTTGCAGATATAAGTATTGGAAAAACTTAATAGACATTGATACTTAGTTTACATATATATGTATATATCACAAAAAAGAGAAGAAAGACCACAGAAAATAAAGAGAATAAAGAATTGATTATATAAAATTAAGTTGTTGCCGACAGAATTCGAACTTAGGTCTCTCAAGTGAGAGACAAGTAACTTACCCAACTTAACTACAATGAAATTTATAATTAACTTGAAATTACATGTATATTAGTACTATTTTTCAAAAAAGTTGGAGGGCCCATGGACCCCCCCAAAGCCCCAACGTGGCTCCGTCCTTGGAGACAAAGATTCAAACTCGACTAAGAGGGTGTTTGGTGAACTTATAAGCCCATAAAACAAATTTATATGTTCGCTTTTCAAACTTAAAAACAAACATAAGTTGTTTTGGGAAGCTTATAAGTTCAGCCAAATACTCTCTAAAATGAGTGTTGGTTGTGTAGATGGTTATGTATCTGACAATTTATCTGAAAAATGATGTATAAAAGGCACATGCGTAACGAATTGATAATAATAAATATTCAAGTTAAAAATATGTTTTTATATTTTTCTTTAATTATGATCTGAGATCCAATCAATTGTGAAGGAAGGAAAAAAAAAGGCACAACACACGAAGAAATAAATGAAAAAATATAAAATATCAGCATGAAATAATTTATCAAAGTTTTTAACTGATAAGGAATTAAAGTCAACTGTCAAATGGTAACGGATGTATTACAAGATTACCACATACATTAACAAGTAATACACGCATGGCTATTAGTCAATTATTATTTTTATTTATTTTCAACCTGAATACTTAAGTAGTTAATTATTTAAAAAGCATATAGTGTAGATCGAACAATAATAATATTTTTTGCTAATCTACTTATTTTAAACACGACGTAAATTATCTAGTACACAATATTGAAAACGCGGGTGCATTTTCTTTTTTGGGGGTATTCACTATGGGAGCAATATGTACTATTAAATAATTCGTCTTTAAATATACATTGGTGTAATAATAATAATACATGTGAACAAAATATCTAGCCGGCAAGACTTTGACAGTTTATTTCTGTATATATAATTTGTATGAATGCGTGGAAATGTAGCTCATTTATAAATTTAGATACAAATTACTTTTTTTTATGATAAACCTTAACATCAAGATCATTTAAAAATATTAAATTACATGTATAGTTCTGGCTGATTTTATCGAATTAATAATACGAACAAGAAGCCGATTCGAAAAAAGAACACGAATTAACAAGAAAAGAAAATAGAAAAGGTGCAAAAAAAAAAAAAATTGGGCGAAAATCTAATGGAGCAATGCCACGACTTCTTTACCTCCTATTTGTATGAATTTCGATTGTACCTACGGGCTCGCTTGCTAGGAATAATTAAGATGAATAATATATCTATAATTAATACTCTAATTAATAATATATTCATTTCAAAACATAAGATCATTTACAAATGAAAGACTCATTATGTATTATGCTGATATTTTGAATTATGTTTGCCATCCGGATGGAATATGTAATACAAATCTTAATTCTACCATTTTTAATCTTTTAATAGATTAAACTATCATATCCTCCTATCATAATTTAATAGATTAAATTACCATAATTTTTTGTAGCAAATAATTTAATACATATAATCAAACACAATATTGATACCTTACACAAATATATTAAGTCTTATCTCATATTGTTAAGCAAAAAAACCCCTAAAAGTATATAAACACATTGTTTAGAAATGTTAATTGAACTCGAAATCAACGAGTTAGTCTGAATAAACTAAAAAAAAAAAAGATTAAGGTCAAAAAATCATAGTCCCATAACAAAATTTAATTCAATCGATCTTAATCGAATAATCCAACAACCCGGTAGAATTTATCCAAAATTGAATGAATTGATTCGATTGACATTGCTAGTTAAAGTAAAACTATTAATATTTTTTATTAAAATTGAGCTATTAATTTTTCTAAACATAATCAATATTAAGATATTTATGAGAGTGACATCTTTATACATTATAATATATAAAATATACACACCTACGGACTTCACGAACTCTCTATGTAAATATATGTGTGTTGGTATCATTATCATATAGCGTGAGGGGTCCAAAAAATAACTTTTGGGGCCTATTATTGGGACCAAATTCTTCAAGCAAAGCATTGAAAAATAATTTAATTGGCTACCTTTGATGAGTCAGCAAATTTCATGCTACGTATATACAACAGAAAATAAAATAATATATATATCACTTGGAAATCTTATATTATAAATTCGTGAAATAAATCGTGGCGATACATCATTACCGGCTAAGGATTTTCACTTTTTGTTTATTTCCTCTCCTATTTAGTTCATTGCATTTAGTGTATCATTCGATATCTGTCATTTTCTGTTTTTTCTGTCAATTTCTATTTCGCATTGATTTTTTACGTGTCCTTATTTTGCTGGTGTGAATACAATTCATAAATTTCCATCAAGGGGACATTCGAGCTCTTCATCCATGTTGATTTGATACATCACGGAATCATTCAAAAATAGTTGAATATATTTATTATTGCAAATTTTGGAACCATTATCCCAAACTCCTTCATTCGACTAGATCTCTCAATAATTGGCTCACCGTATATATATAGAAAAACCAATATCTTGTGTACTTTAGTAAGCCATTACGTGAATAAGATTTTCCTTTGATGTATAGTATTATCATGAAGAAAATATTATAGTTCATATATCATTCAATATTGGGGTGTTTGGTTAAGCTTATTTTAGAGAGCTTATAAGTTCCAAGAACTTATAAGATGTTTCAAAAGCTTATAAGAGATAATGTCTCAAGAGCTTATAAGTTGTTAAAGTATTTTGGATAATTGATCTTATAAGGTAGAGAAATAATCGTGAGTTAGATGGAGAAATCATAGTTAGAAAAATAAAATTGACGAGATGTGAAGTTGGTAGTGTATATGTAAGAAATAATAAATTATAATAAGATTATGTTGATAAATTCATAGTTGCTTATAAGTTTATGAAAAAATAAGTTAGGGTTTAACAACTTATTTTTATGTGAACTGATTTTCACAACTTATTTATAAGCTTATTTTGTCAAACACTTTGCAAAAGCTTATAAACTCAATCAAACACCCTCATTGCTCTATTATTACCATGTATATTCAACCGATCTTACCAAATGCAACAAAATAGTATACATTAATTACTTATTCAATATTATAAACTCGTACATTAATTTCCAACCAAAAAGAGAACATTATTTTTTTGCGCCTAATATTATTGATGTCACTTTATAATTCCAAACTTTGTAACATTAGGTGCTCACGTAAGTACTTACATTAAATGTGTTTGAGTGAACGTCATGCATGCATCTACGAATAAATAACACATACAACGTCATATCTGTGCTATATATCATTTGGAATCAATTATATTTGAATCTTGAGAGAGTCTTGTTGAGGTTGTCTTATTATGATCCGGGTCAATATCGGATCCAAATTCATATTTCAATGGTATACTTAATTTAATTAATACATGTAATTACTAGTATATCATTGAATATTCATTTTGAATATGAATATTAATCAATTTCAAAGTGAGACAGGATTTAGAGTTTAAAATTTATCATTGAATGAGTTTGAATTTAGATCTTGACCTGCCTCATAATAAGACGATATTCATAATTACAATATGTTGTTGGATATAAGTTTGAATTTGAATCTTAACTCGTCTCACGATGACAATATTTACAATTATAAATATGTCATTAGATATGAATTTGAATCTGAATATAGGTCTGTCTCACATTTAGAAGGTTTCACCCAAAAATTTGCATTTAGTCTTTACTATGAAAGCAAATAAATCGTGTAATTACTTTTTGAGTTTAACAAATCGGTATCTCATTGCATTAATTCTTTTTTTTTTACATCATAATATACATAAAAATATATACTAAGATTTGATTAAAATAAAAAAAATCATATACCGTTATCAAAAGTTTAAAATGTATGTAAAACATAAGTTATTTTCATTATGTAATAGTAATATAGACTACACTATAAATTGAATATACTATTTAACATAATCTATTATATAATTTATATTTACTACATTTATTTACTTGTAAAAGTCTATTTAAAAGTTATAATTATTTTAAACTCATCGTAAATTAGTTATATAACATAGATGTGACTTAGTTTATAATTATAATTTTATTAAGTATAAAAGTTCTTATTCATTTTTAATTATCAATAATAACATATTTAGTAATTTATCATTAATTATGAATAAATATATATTTCAAAGGTAATACTTAGGGCTGACAATTCGTGCGTGTCGGGTCGTTATCGTGTCGACACGATAACGACACGACACGATAAGGCCAAACACGAACACGACACGAACAAAAATATGAAACGATTTTTTGGGTTGACACGACACGAAACGATAAATTCAAATTAAAATTAGAAAATAAATTAATAAAAAAATAAAAATGTAATTAAATTAATATTAAATATTATCGAATTATACGAAAACAACACGATCCGACACGAATACGAATGCAACACGAAAATTATCGTGTTACACGAACACGATACGGATCCGACACGAACAATCCACAAAATTATGTGTCCTTATCGTGTCGACACGATAAGGAGACGAACACGATAAACTTGAACACTAACCCGTTAATTTCGTGCGTGTTCGTGTCGTGTCGAAAATTGACAGTCCTAGTAATACTAATAATATATAATAAATAAATATTATATTTCGATACGGTATATCGGTATACCATAACTGAATCTATACCGAAAAATTCGATATACCAAAGTTTTTGGTATATACCGACATACCGGTATGTACCGATATACTGATATATACCAAAATTTTTGGTATATATATCCCGGTACGCTATATATCAGTATACCGCGGTATCAAAAAAATTGATACAGTTATCGTACCAAAAATTAACGGTATGGTATCATATCGTACCGAAAATTACGGTATACCGAAAATTCAATATTTTCGATATTGTTTCGGTACAGCAAGTCCGGTATACTTCCCACCCTTAAATGTAAGTTAGTCTCATCCTCTATTCTATTTATAGCAAAATTTACACACACACACACACACACACACATATATATATATATAGGGAGTGGATCAAATGAGAACCATATTTTTTTTACGAACTCTGCGAACCATGCATTAGACGTTGAAGATGATGCACAAAACGGTATAAAGTTGTGCATAACGAAAACTTTCTAAAATTATTTTGTTGTGGAACAATTTTAGAAAGTTTTCGTTATGCACAACTTTATACTGTTTTGTGCATTATCTTTAACGTCTTATGCATAGTTCTCAAGTTCTCAAAAAAGATGAGTTCTCACTGGATTCAACCCTATATATATGCTATACTCCTTTAACAAAGATTATTAGTATGATTATCATAAAACAATATTTATCTGTTATTACAGTTAATTAAAATGAGACGTACGCATCACATTCATAAAAGGAGGTAATTCATAATTCATAACTAAATCTCAATCTACCATAAAATAATATTTAATTTTATATTTTTTTAAAGGATTATTGACATATAAATACACAAACTTTGATTGATTTTTGTTTTGCACACGAACTTTAATAAGAATTATATAAATACACGAACTTATTAATAGTGGTAATTTTACCACAATTTATTTTTTCGGTCAAATTGAAACTGACACGGTATTAAATATGATAAGTTGACAATGATGTGGAAATCTTAAATTTCGTGTGTGGAGAAGAAGATGACATTTGTAGTAACCTACTTGTTCGATATTTACAAATGATGAGTTTAAGATTTGAAGTGCTATCTTCGTTTTATGTGTTTGTGTTATATTCCTTTATTTTTTTTTTCTTTCTCGTGAAGTGTATGTATTTTGTGTGTGTTAATGAGTCAATTTACGTGTTTTGCCAAGTGTAAATATATTTTTATATTTTTTTATTAATTTATTTCCATGTCAGGTTCAATTTGGTCTAAAAAATAAATCATTGTAAAGTTATTAAAATTAATAAGTTCTTGTATGTATATACTACTCTTAAAGTTTGTGTACAAAACCAAAATTACATCAAAGTTCGTGTATTTGTATACCCCTTTAAAAGTTTTTGTGCAAAACCAAAATCACATCAAAATTCGTGTATTTTATGCCAATAATCCTATTTAAAATATTAGAAATACATCACTACACACACACGACGTGTATGAATATTAAATAACATGTCTCGTAACATATAACCAAAATCGACATAAGTCAAAGAAGAATAGTTGACAAATAGAGAAAGAAATTAAAGATGCATTTCTTGGAGAGAAGTAAAATTGGTCCAAAAAGCATGTACAAAAATAGGGACATATGTTGGTTTGATGGCTAATCTCCCAATTATGTTATCAAATATGTGGGTTTTCACATTTTATTTTATTTTTTTATTTTTTTTGCTTTTTTGGGACTCATAATTCTTCCCATGGTTTTTGACTTTTCGATCACACCCCAAAACCGTGTCACAATCAACTCATTAATCCCATCGAGGATTATTTTTCAACCATTTATTCATTTAATTTAGTGGGATTTATTTTGGTCCATAATTTCATCTCTATCACGCTGGAATTACATGCCAATACACTGAATCGCACTCATTTTCCATCAAATAGTCCACGTTCCCAATTATGATAGAAAAGAAAATTGATATATATATATATATATATACACACATACAGAAGTACGATTTATCAGTTAAAATTTATCAACATCTTTCTTAAATATGTTTTTTTTATTATTTTAATACTTCATAAATTACTATGGATTAAAAATTAAATTTATAAATTACATAAAAGTCAAAATTTGAATTATCCTTTTTTTTTCTTTAACTTCAATAGACAGAACAAAAAAATAAAAACATGTTTAAATTTTCATGTAATTTGTAAATTAGACGAACTAATAACAATTCAAGAGGTATTATGATAAAATAAAATAAAAAAAATACTTACTTTGAATAAATTTCAGCGATGCTCATGGAAAGTGCTCTCAAATGGTGAGTAACATATCGATCAGACGATCATCTACATATATTTAGATATTTGTATTTTTTTTATTTTTGTTGAATTTTGGATATTTGTAATTTCATTTGTTACATTTAGCCTTTGCATTTATATTTTTTTTAAGGGAAGTGTTTATATTTATGTTAAAATATGTATTTTGGGGTAATTTTTTGAATCCTTATACTTTTTATTCATTTAAACTCTGGTTTTTGTGCTATATATTGTAAAAAAAATGATCGTAGCATAAATAAGTTATAGTGACTAAATAAAAAGTTCAGGATCCAATTGAAAAAATACTTACAAAGGACATAACATGTCTTATTTATAGAAGAAAACTCAAGATCAATGATGATAATATATGATAAATTTATTTGATATTTGAGTTTTATATCCCAATCAATGATGATGACATATGATAAATCTATTTGATTCCATTTATTTGAGTTTCATCCCTTTATACATATCATCTATCTTTAAATAATAATATACTCCATCCGTCCCACCCAAGATGACATGTATTCTATTTTGGGTTGTCTACAAGATGACCTGTTTCATTTTTAGGAAATAATTATTTATTCAAAAGTTGTGCTCCCTACCTATTTTTTATCACTTTAACTATTTTATCTCTTCTCCTAAATAACCGAATCGAAAAAAATGAATCATCTTGATCGAGACTGGAGGAATAGTGCATAGGGCTGCCGTATAGAACTTGCCGGTAGGGGTTGGGGGTTGGGTGTTAACTTGGAGATAAAGTAGTAGTCTTGTTCAAATATAAGAGACAGAATTTCCAAAGATGAAGTGAATTTGAACTTTTTCTTTTCATTACAGACAACATTCATGCATGATTCATATTTGTCAATTCATCTTCCATTATCGGAATCATAAATCTTGAATAATTCGTCAATTTACGCGAGATGTGACATGAATTTAAAGGGTAATATGTTGGGCCCATATTTTGAGTAGTCAAATTTTGATAATCGTGTTGTTATTTATAAGTGCACGAGGGGTTTAATAGTAATTTCCAGGTCAACAATGAAAATTTACTGCGCATCTGCTTTTTCTTAATAGGCTACCAGCTAGAAGCTAGTTGAGAATAGAAATTGCATCTTATATTATTTTAGTTTATTGTAAAGTAGATATTCACATGTCAATTAATAAAACTTGCATTGACATAAGAGGAAGAATTAGGTGAATTCAAGCAAAATTTAATAAAATTCCAGTACACGTTTGGGATTTTTTTTATGGAAGAAAACATAATTAGTTTATTATATATATAACAAAACGCATAGATAAAAAGAAATCACAAAATCTAAAAGCTTTAGTGTAATTATTGATTGATACTTGAATTAAAGTATATTTTTATATAATATTGTCATTAATTTGTTCAAAAGAGAATAAAACATTGTCATTTATGTTCATTCTATTGTCGGAGTAATTATCATCTATTAAATTTTGTTGGAGCATCTGCCGTTGCAACGACCCAAAATTGTATTGGGCTTAAGAGAGATTTGGGTCTATTTTCGGCCGATACACAATTTTACCCAAAAGCAAAATATATCATTTTCATGAATAAGGTGTCAGGTTTAGGATGGCTAACCGCGGTAGTCGATACACAATTTTACCCAAAAGCAAAATATATCATGAACGATGGGGTTTCATGAATAAGGTGTCAGGTTTATTCTTAGGGGGAGGAAGGGAATACACATGATTAATAATTTTCTAAATTTCCTCATTCTTTATGAAAGCGTGATTAAGTCAACCAATGTTTTCCTTGAAGGACAAGAACTGTCATTCAGTAAATTTAGAGCTGAAGCTCGGTGTGTGTGTGTGGATGATGATGTAACAAATAGATCGACGTTTTATAAACTCATAAACTTAAAGCAAGATATAACATAAGAACAAATACGTGTTGATGCCAAGTTTAGTGTGAGTTATCAGTTTGGGTTTGAGTTCACTCAGATAAGTTGTGTTCAGATATGCCCTCAAAAAAACTGCAAAAAAAAAAAAATGCAGCAAATAACACAATGATTTAATGTGGTTCATAGAAATTCCTCCTATATCCATGAGTCTGCGAGCAGGTGTCCAATTAACCTTAGAAAATCCTTATTTTATACTTCAAAATGAAGTGACTTCAGATCTCACACAACTTGAGATCATTGGTCCCTAGGTTATCAGGTCAAGACCTCTCACCTTACACTTTTGTCTAGTTCACCTTAGGGCTATTCACTACAATATCTTTCAGCAGCTACACTTTGTTGTCTACTCACAATTCCATCCTAACCTCCGCCCTTACTTGGACTTGGTAAGAACTACATTTCCAACTAAGTTGAATGTGTCTTACAATGAAGAACAATTTGAAAGAATAGACAACACTCTCTATTACAGATTTTACAATAAAAGAGTAGCTTAGATATATGAGGAGATTGGACCTAAATAGTTTTATCATAGATAAAGTGGTAAAACCATTATTTTGGAAAAATAGAGTTCTGTCCAAGTTTAGCTGAGATGTGATTATGTGTTTTCTTTGTTCAAGACATCCACTTCCAACATGAATAACCAAGAATGGGCATACTTCTCTCTTGAGGAAGTCTCGTATTTATAGAATTTCAAATTCAAACTAGTTGTTAGAAGAAGCCCGTTTGAAATTCAAACTTCTGATTTCATCTTCAGATGGTCTGATCTACGACTTGGTTGGGACTGACTGTTTTTGCTGAGCGAACATTTGAATCATTCAGATTCTCTAACTTCTGATGTCTGTCTGACTCAAACTGTCAGATGTCACAGTCATCAGCAATTTCTTCTGAAAATTAGGCTTCTTGAATCCTTTCACTGAACTATGTTTGTCTGATGGCGGATCTTTCAATATTGAGCTATTTTTTTGATACTTTAGTCGATATTGCTTTAAACACTTTGTCAGTTGCTTCTGACTTCGCTGATCCATCTTGCTGCTTCGAGCTTGAGGCTTATCCTCTGATTAGTCAATTGGTTCTCCGTCTAACTTGGTTTATGACTAAACCTCTTCAGCTTCAATTCCTCTTCAAACAAAGGACTCGTCCAACTAAGTACAACTTCTTAAAGGATGAGCTGACTTACAAACCTAACATCAATGACTATCATATGTAAGATATATCAGGACTTATCTTTTTAGTTAGATTTTAGAATCTAATCAAAACATTATTTTGACCCCAAATTTTCAACAATAAATTTATACAATTTGCGTAAAAATTAGAATGTAGCGAAAAAGGTAAAATTAAGAAAATATGACACAGAATCTTATAAAGAAAGTTGTGTTGAATTATACAACATGAAATTGTTAGTATAGAAAATTATGTGAGACGGTTGTATGTGTCAAAATTTGATCCAAACTCGTATCTAGTAGTATAATTATAATTTTATTGCAGGTCAATAGTTTTTGGATCAGGATGATCAGATCTAAACTCATCTTACAGGTTATGACTAGTAAGACAGTTCCACACGTGATTTCTCTAAGGGGTAAGCATAGTTTGTGCACCCAACTTTAACAATATTTTAAAAATAATTCATAATTTAAGTTAATATATTTAAATATCCCCAACTTTCATTATGTTTTGAAAATTATTCATAATTTAAGTTAATATATTTAAAGGTCCCAAACTTTCATGATATTTTAAAAATGTTCTTAATTTAAGTTAATATATTTAAATGTCTCAAACTTTGATGAGATTTTGAAAATGTCCCGATATAGAAATCTGACGATGGAATGTTGAGTCACCTCGTTGGATTCCCACATGGATGATAACCTAAATGAGTTGGAATTTTTTTTATCCCGATATAAATGAAGATGATCAAATAGAAGTCAACCTTATTCACGTAACTAGAAACCAACATAATTTTAAGAATAAAAAAACATTAGTTTATGCATAAAAATATATAAGAAATAGAGAAAATATAGTCTTATACATGAAAAAGCATAATATTGGAGAAAACATTATCTTATATGTAGAAAACACATCTCATTTGAAAATTCAATTTTGATCATTCATCAATCAAAATCTACGGACCAGTTTTTTAGTTACTAGAATAAGGTTTGTTACTAGTAGATCTACCCCATTTATATATATAAAGGACATCGTTTCATATTTTAGCCATGTAATGACTTTATTTTTAGTGGTGAGGTCAAAAAAAATTCCACCTCATTTAAGCTATCATCCACACGGAAATTCGACAAGGTGACTCAACATTTCATCATCAAAATTTATGTGTCATGACATTTTTCACAGTCTCGTCAAAGTTGTAGATATTTAAATATGTTAGCTTAAATTAAGAATATTTTTAAAATATCGTGAAAATTGGAAATACAAACATTACTGAATAGGAGATCCTTATTGCATCATTGTACAACATCTGTTATGTTCGCCCGATATAGATGAATTTTAAAAAATTACCTACTTTTCTCGATAAAAACTCTTAATTATTTTCTACACATGAAAATTACTACAATTCTCGTGAATTTCTGTAAACAAAAATTGTAGATTGTTTAATTAGCCATTGCCATTGTTAAGACTAGAATCTATCGCCGGTTTTACTTCTTTTATTCAATTTGAACGCCTCAAATATAAGTTATCGTTTGACTTTATAAATAATTGCAACTTGTGTATGTATTGGATGAATGGTTAATACGTGAGAGTAAAAGTTTCAAGTTCGAATTCAATCTTTGTTAATTTATCTAATAAAAAAATGGCAACCTTATAATTAAGGCATGCATGCATCCAATTATATACTTGTTGAATTTAGAAAGAGGCCATTTCAAATGAAGCAATAATAAAATGAGAAGAAAAATATCACATGGCCTCCAAATGGGCCGATCGTTAAGGTAAAACCACATTCATTGCATCAGACTAAAGCGCCTGAGTGATAAGAGCTGGATCCTTGAAACAAAAGTTTCATGTCATTGCTGTAAACAAATTAAAATAATTCCAAATTGTTTTTGGCTGAATTAGTGGACGAATTGTTTAATCGACTAAAAATGTACATATATCTAATGTTCTTGACATGCTATAGTTAGCTGGAGAAATTACGCGCACACGAGACAAACAAAAATAAAATTGTCCGACCTAAATAATGACACACAGAGTCCCATTAAAGATAAATGCTATTCGTACATAATAGGTATACACATAATAGGATAGATTAGTAATTTTGCATGATTAGTAATTAAGACATAATCAATGCAGATTCAATAAAGTATGATTTCACTTTAATAACCTTAACCTTGAAATTCTATATCTTTCCATAATAACTAAGAATTTTTTCCCATAAATATATTGAATTAATTTCGTTAGTTTTATTTTTATTCTATAATTTAGTGGAAAACAACATATAAGATCTTATTAGTTCAATATTTAATATTGTGTTAATATTACATAGATTCAATATTTAATACAATGTTAATATTTCTACATTGTCAAATGACGATTAATACTAGTGTATGTTAACACTAGGGATAATGAGTTCATTTTAGAATAATAGCAATTCCAATCAAGGAAGGGATAATTATTTTATTTATTGATTAAATAATATATTTCATTTCATATTCTTTTCTTCACACATTCACATCATCCACAAATTTATGGAATTTGATTTCATCGTGTTCTTCATCACTTGATACACAATTAGTATTATAACAAGTAAAATACATAAACTTGATATTATTTTTCTTACACTACAAAATAAAATTCGAAATATATTAGAAATGACCAATGAAAATAAAAATTATGATATAAATCTACATTGGAATAATATCTTAAATTCAAAATTAACACATTATAATATAGATACAAATATAAATGTTTTCAAATTAAAATACATTAAAATTAATAAGTATCCATATATGTATAAAAATCTATATAGTGGTGATTTTTAAGATACAAATTAATCATTTTGTTTCCAAAATTATTTGAGTAAAAAAGGAAAATAAAAACATCCTAATTTCATGATATGACTACCAAAAATGGATTAGGGTTAATTTGGGAATGATCTTTATACTATAATTATCAAGGGTATGTATGTACATATTATGTACATTTAGCACTACACATTGTAGAAATATACGATCTATTAATATCAAGATCAAATATACCACAAACACACATCGCTCATCACAAATTTCCTTGATTATATCTATCATATGTATTATCCTGATGATTTCCCATTTCTCATCTCATATGATCCCAAATTAATCAATTATATATATATATATATATATATATATAGAGAGAGAGAGAGAGTTATGTTCAAATGAGAATCATTTAATTTTATCCTAAAAACTAAGAACCAAATGAATTCACTATGAAAGTTGATGAATCCGTTGAGAAAGTTACTGAATTCAAAATTCAAAAATTTTCACTAGGGTTCGAATCCCATGGAGAGCGAAAATTCTATTTTTTTGGATTCAGTAACTTTCTCAGTGGATTCATCAACTTTTACAGTGAATTCATCATTTTTTTGTTCTCACGATAAAAGTGGTTCTCACGTTAACCATCCCCATATATATATATATATATATATATATATATATATATATATATATAGATAGAGAGAGAGTTAGATTCAAATGAGAACCAATTTTATCCTAAAAACTAAGAACCAAATGAATTTGCTATGAAAGTTGATGAATCCGTTGAGAAAGTTACTGAATTACAAAATTCAAAATTTTTCACCTGGGTTCGAATCCCATGAGAGGCGAAAATTCTATTTTTTGGATTCAGTAACTTTTCCAGCGGATTCATCAATTTTCACAATGAATTCATTATTTGGTTCTCACGTTCTCATTATAAAAATTGTTCTCACGTTAACCCTCCTATATATATGTGTGTGTGTGTGTGTGTGTGTGTGTGCATGTGTGTGTGATTTGGATCATGTAGTAATGCAAATGTGGTGCAAAAGTTGTATAAAATAAATATAGTTGTTGCACTGAACGTATAAAATTGTTGCACAACAATGACATGGCACTAAACATAAAGTTATTGCATTGAATCTAGTACAATAAATTTATACGTGTGAAACTTTATAAAAGTTCAGTACAATTTTGTCACTTTGTCACGATATATGTGTTCTCACCATAAACCCATATATATATATATATATATATATATATATATATATTTGTGTGAGTATTTGTGACTACAAATACTCTACTGGCATCTCGTTGAAGGGAGTTGATGCTAGTGCTGAAAGCAGCTGATACTCCAGCTCATAAGAGTTAGTTGCGATGACAATGCAGTGACGTATGTCTGTACATGTGGATTAATCATAGTCATTCTTTATCACTGCTTTAATTTTTACGGTGATGATTGTGGAATCTAGTTAGTTTAATAGATTATTGGATATGTGACACGCATTGATAACAAGCCGAGAACAATTATTTCGCCTTGTGACAGTTTTAGAGAGAGAAGTTAAGGGGAGAGAGATATACTGTGTATTATATTCCTTTATAGTTTCTGATCGATTTCGGTTATCTTCTCTGGCGATCTAATAAACTTTCAACTCATCCTCTGTGGACATAGATCATTCGATCGAACCACATAAATTATTTGTGTGGTTTCTTTCTAGTTTGCAGCAAAACTAATTCTTAATTGTGTCAAGATTCACATTCATCTAAGCTCTCACCTTGAATTTGATTTTTTTTTTAAATATTAATGTCCAATATTTTGTTTTGAAATTGGAAGACTATAAGTATATATTTACATATTAAACGATAATGATATCAGTGAAAATTGGTATAGATTAACGAGAAATATTGTGCATTTTCTTCGTAAAATTTTTAGACTTGTCATTCGAATATATCCAGCTACATTTAATGATAACAACCTTCTTCACGAATCACGCTAGCTCGGGTTATTCGAACATTTCAATTTCTTCTTTGATTGCTTGTTTCATTCTTTTGAAAGTAATATATTTATTTAATCACGATTCAAATTAAGGACATGGTTGATTCAAATTAAGGACATGGTTGATTCAAATTAAGGACATGGTTAATTCTGTTCGTACTTAATTATATATTAAAAATAGAGTCCCTAATTATCAGTGGTGGCAGTATCAAGAAAGCCAATTACGTTGTTTTCATTGTTATTTCGTCCAAAACACATCAAACTTGAATGTTTTTTGTAGAAAAAAATGAATATTGCATTTTTTCTAAAGTCAATTAGTTAACTAGAAATGGTCAAGAAATTGAGAGCCTTTATAGCTTCCATAACGCGTAATTTGGCCGTCTATTAATCTGTAATTAATGGTGCCAAACATAGCGCATAACAAGACATATGTTAATATTATATAAATTGCTATTTAAAATTCTTATGTGTTACATCTATTAATTCTTAGATATATAAGATTTTTCCTCAAAAAAATTGTATAATATAGAATTCCTTTAGTTGATGAATTTCAGATTATTGAACAAACCGCAATAATAGTTTGAGATTAGATCCGATTCATGAAATTAACCAACCTAATTAATTCTTAATTAGACCAAATTAAAGTGAAATTGTTCTCCGCAACGTAACCTTAATTTGTTGCATTTTGTAACTTCTATATCATTGTACAAAACTTTGACTATCTTATAATTATATCGACACGATTTAGATGAAAGACCGATCCATTTGAAATAGAATATCCCGTCGACGAGTGAGACGAAACACAGTGTGTAACAAACGTCCTATTTTTATTTTCTTTTGCAAAGCCATTTCCATAAAACCCCCACAAAACGTTAGGAGAAGGGTTTTTTTCTGTTTGAGAAGCTATTAACAAGACACAAAATTCTTGCTAAAGATTAATCAAACTTCTTAATGCAAAATGTAAAATATTTTCATCTATAAAAAATGCAAACCGTTTATGGCCAACAAAATTTTTTTTTTTTGGTCAATTTAATACAGAAATTTTAAAGGCTACGTCACGGTGGACTCGAATCAAGAGCCTTTGGCGCCGGCGTTAACCACTCTACCACTAGACCAACACACACACCAACAAAATTTACCCATCATATATGTACATCAATTTTCTTATAAAAGCATAACCAAAAAAAATGTCCAAGAAAAAGAGGGTTTTCTCGAAGCCGGCCAGATAATAAAGTTTAAGCCAGAAAATCACACAGTAAAAGAGATGTACTGTTTTTTATAAATTAATACAACAAGAGACAAAGAAAAGGTCCCATCCCCCCCCCCAACCCGTCTCTCTCCCTCTCTCTCTCTCAACCCTAACAATACTTTCTATTTTCAACCCTACGGCTTCCATTCACTGCAAAGTCTGCAAACACAAACTCCATCTGAAAAATGGAGCAAGAAAAAACCGACATATTAACTGCAGAAACCGATCACAGCAACCTCCCCAACGAGGGCTGGCCTGCCGCGAGGTCGTACGACTGCGCCTTCTGCAAGCGCGGCTTCACGAACGCGCAAGCCCTAGGTGGCCACATGAACATACACAGGAAGGACAAGACCAAGGCGAAGAAGAAGAATCTAGAAGCCGACCCTCTGATCCGACGCTTCAGCTCAGATTTCTTACCTCAGATAGCGGCTGCGAGTTATGGTCATGAGCGGCATGTGAACTGTCAGGTTTACATGCCACCACCAAACCCTGCAGGCCTCCAAACCGGAAATTATGAGTACTGCTTTTTTCCTGTATGGAGGCCTGATAACTTGAAGGATTGTTTCGACCGAAATTTCAGTCAGACGCATGTTGGAGACGAAGAAGTAGAACAAGAAGTCGATTTAGAGCTTCGTCTCGGTCGATTATTGTGATCAAATTTGGAGGAAGAAAAATTACATAAATGTGAGTTGATAAATACAGTATTTATATGTAAAATTAACTTGTGTGTTTTTTAAGTTTATGTTGCTCAGGCATTTCATTGAATGAATATATATATATATATATATATATACATATATATATATATGGATGGATCATGTGAAAATACAAATATTGATGAGAAATAAGATACATTGAACGTATAAATTTATTGCATCAAATTCAACATATAAAGTGTAGCACTGAACATAGAATTGTTACACCGAATTTGGTGCAATAAATGTATACTTTTAGTGCAATAACTTTATACGATTAGTGCAACATTCTGATTTCTCATCAATATTTGCATTCTTATGTGAACCACCACTATATATATAACTGACTTACATATACACATTTGCTTGATTCTAATTTGATTAGTGACTGATTCATTTAAAACAAACCCTTTTAGGCTAAATTGTGAATAATATTTCACTCAGTTATTGTTTGGATGTTGGTTATTGTGGTTGATGCCTATTTATGTGTTTCTTGAAGTGAAATTTAATTTGAGTCCTTAAATAGTAAAATCTTTTTTTTTTCAACCATTTTTTTGTTGCTTCATTGGCACGAATAAGATACACTATAGAAAATGTGTTAGTACTGCAGCATCTATTTCTATATCTTCAATTAATCCTTCCAGCTAGCTTCGTAATGCATTGTTTCAAAGATATCAAAACTCTCTCTCTCTCTAAATTAGGTCCTTGATCAGGAAAACTTGTTTGTATAAGACCAAAGCTAATGAAGGTGCATGTGCATGTTGAGATTGTGAAAGTACGTAGTAGCAAATGCTGTGAGCTTGTGCTATATAGGAACTAATATAGTACTGCTTAAAACGACTATTTTGGTTACTTATAAAAATTAAACCGACTGTTTTGGTTGTTAATTACATTTGGTCCTCGTTGTTTAGTTTGGCAGATTAAGAAGTGTTAGGCTAATTAAGCTTTTTAGAGAGCTCGTAAGCTCCAACAACTTAGAAGATGTAACGTCTCAAAAGCTTATAAGTTGTCAAAGTGTTTGGATAATTGAACTTATAAACTAGAGAAAGAATCATGAGTTAGAGAAAGAACGTTGAATAATGGTGTTTATAGGGTATATGAAAAAATAAGTTGATTTTAGTAAGTTCATTGTTGCTTATAAACTTATGAAAAAATAAGTTAGATTATGAAACTTTAAACTTATTTTGTCAAATGCTTTTCAAGAGCTCAATCAAACACCATCTAAGTGTTTTGCTCTATAGTTGTGTCAAATGCCTTATTTTTCTTGATTAAATGGACGGAGAACTTACGTTTCCTTCATAATTCTTTTGAGTGATTAGACGAGTTATATCCTTTCCCTGCATGTTATATATATATACATATATATATATGAGATGGATCAGATAGGAAATATGAATGAATCTTGGTCTTTGATTCGTTGGATCAATGGTTGAGATTTGATTTCGGGTGTGCTACAGTTTTGTGTTTTGTGTGCTACACGAATTACTGTGCAGCACTAGAACCCTTCTTGTGCTACGCTGCAATGAAAGATGTGCTAAAGTAATATATTTATCATATGTGCTACGAAAAGATGAAATATGTGCTAAACTAACATATGCAACATAGTAATTCTGATTGTGCTACACAAATATGAAAGATATGCTAGACTTACATATATATTCTTTTTTCCTACACTTATTTTCATTCTCACAGGAAACATCCTCTATACATATATATATATATATATGGATCAAATAGTATCCGAGTATGAGATAGTATGTAGTACTCAATCTCATCCACTCATCTCATAGATCCTATGGTGGAGATTTTCTATGATTTTTAAGCTTAATTTCACTGATTTCGCTATAATAAATATAGATTAGTAATTTGATTTATCATGTGATTGCGAAAAACAAATCATGCATTTAGTTAAACTGAACAGTACATTTAAATGAACAAAAAATGCATGCATGTAGGTTGAAAACACGCTCCTCGCGCCTAGCGCTCACGCGTCCCTTAGCGTCCGTTGGCCAACAATGCATTTTTACGTTTTGTAAGATGCATGAACATGTTTTATTAAATGCATGACGTGTTTTGTTAAATGCATGTTTGTGTTTCATGTCAACATGCAGTTTTATGTTCGGGAACCCAACCCTATAATATATAGAATAAGGTTCAAATAAGAACTATTTTTAACGTGAGAACTAAGAACCACGAAAATTCGTTACGAAAAAATGAATTCGTTATGAAAGTTAATGAATCCAAAAATTCTGAATTTTCACCGAAGGTTCGAATTTCATGAGAGGCGAAAATTTCATTTTTTTGATTCAATAACTTTCTCAATGAATTCATCAACTTTCGCACTGAATTCATCATTTTTTGGTTCTCATGTTCTCACGATAAAAATAGTTCACCTCTATATAAAATGAGAATATAATCACTCAAATGGATCGATCCTACGTTAATCCACTAAACTATCTACTCTAAACAAGCCCTCGTTGCTCAATTTTCAGAATAGACAACGATTTTCCTCATTGGTTCCTGCCCAATGATTTCTGTGGTATTATCGTATGATTTTCTGGAAATCTTAAGATATATAGAGGTGTTTGGCTAAGCTTATAAGCTCTTTAAAATAGCTTATAATTTGTTTAGGAACTTATAAGCTCATGCACGGTGTTTGGCAAAATAAGGTCCTAAATGTTTATAAGTCGTTAAAATAAGCTCCAACAAATTATAAGCTCCCTTAAAAATAAGTAGCTCAACCTCAACTTATTTTTTCATAAGCATGCAAGTAACAATGAATTTACCAAAATAACCTTACTATAATTCGTTATAATCTACATATATACTATCGACTTCACCTCTCGTCAATTTTCTCGCTCTAACTATGATTTTCTCTCTCTAGCTCACGATTCTTTCTCTAGCTTATAAGCTAAATTATCCAAACACTTTGACAATTTATAAGCGCTTGAAACATTATATCTTATAAGCTCTTGAAACATCTTATAAGCTCTTTAAAATAAGCTTAGCCAAACACCCTCATAATCGATCATATATAGTTTCGACTCTAAGCTCTTAGATCTAATCCAGTAGCTGTTATAATATAATTTTCTTCTACAACTATTCTTGAATTGATAATTAATTTAAACTAATATGTGGGGATTGTTTCCTCGGTGCATGATTGCCTCTATTATAGAATATGGAACATAAGATCCTAGAAAAATTACAATTTGAGTTTAGCTAGTTTCATTGATCCTATTTCGATGTTGTCAAAGTAGAATGTATAAGTGGTTTGGTTTCTAACCGACACTTTTAAATTTTTATTGCTAATACTTGATTGATTATATATAACTTATTTCTACGCTCGTATTTCATTTTCGCCAACTTTTGCCTACATATATTGATAATAAATATAAGGTAGAAATATAGTGTTGGCAAAAATTCACTCCATATTCATCTATTAATCAAAGCATCTATATATACACAAGAATCCTAATTAAACTAAAAAAACATATAATTTAATCGCATAGAGGATGATTTTGGTGAGAATGCCGGTAAGTGTAAGAAATAAGAATATATCACATTCACACATCTAGTTCATATCAATGGTCCAGATTGAAGAGAATTTAGTTAATGATTACAGATTTTATTTTATTAAATAATTCAAATAGGGGTTAAAGTTCGTATAAAAAAAATTATTTTCTCCGCCATTCAAAACGTAAATCTCGTCACTTCCCGATAATCTCGTCACTTACCGAAAAAGTAAGGATTTTATAATCTGCTCAATATAATGTTGCACAAACTAGTCATTCTATAGCACATATTTATATCACACATTACTAACACGAAGCACAATTTATTATTGCACTACATTCACTTTCTGTAGCACATATATATTACAAAGAATGCACATATTTAATAAATATGTGGCCCACATCACAAATCACGCAACATAATCTATTGTTGTACGATAAATACTACGAATGTATTCTACTCATGCAACAAAAAAAATATAATATGTCTAAAATAAGAAGTTGTCAGATAGATTACAATAAATCTCTAAAATAAAAGAAATAACCATTTTCAACATAAAACAAAATTACTAATATAACCTTTAAATAAATCATGCAAAATTAAAGTATAGCATATATAGTAATGTATTTTAGCACAACGTAAATTAATATTTCATTGATTTACTAAAATCAATGGTTTAGATTTATTCTTATTTCTTGCAAATAATTTCATTCATATCTGATCCATCCTCTTATCACATATATAATTAATTCTTACACACTCTCTCAAAATTGCACATAACTATTAATTATGTCTAGCGTGTTACATAATATTCAACCCTAATTCAATTAAGAGCCTTATTGAGATATGTCCCAACTAGTCTTCAGTTTATCATATATCCAGTAAAATTCAAATCCCACTGAATCTTCTCAAAAACAAAGTGACAATCAATCTCAATATGCTTGGTTTACTTGTGAAAGAATGGATTAGATGCAATGTGAAATGCAACATGATTATGACACCACAACTTAGCTGGTAGGAGTGATGATCGGGTTGGTTACGATTAACCAATATCAAAATTTGATTAACAGTAATAAAAATAATCAAAATTCACAACCGATAACTTCATTGACTAAGTATTTGGTTATCCGATTAATCGAATCAGTTAATCGGGTAATCAAAATAACCGAATTAAGTTAACAAAATTAGTGTATGAGTGCGACAAAGAAAAAGAAAAATGAAGCATATGATATTACAATAGGCCACCGATCCCATAAATATGCAGTCAAAATTTTAAAATAAATAGGAAATAAAAAATCAGAATCAAGTTTTAACGAGCCCACAACAAAACAAAACCACAAAACCACACCTTTTCGGCTCTCAACCAATTCACATCAAAACAGAACCATAGCCATGCCATCGATTCTCTCTCTCTACCGTCTCTCTCTTCTCTATGCCATGTCGTTGACAATTATGGATCTAGAGTCAGGTTGGAAGACTCTGCGCCATCCTCTATCGCGATTCGCGGCGGCAACATAGTGATTGGGAAGTGGGCGACGGGAGCATATCTGAATCTACCATCTCTTTGGATCCCTCTCTCTCATCGGAATGTGTGAGGGCGGTGGTGCCGGCAGAAGGATGGGGCAAGCTGTAAGAGGGCGGCGACAACAGAGTGATGGAGGGAAGAAGACGGCGAGCAGTTTTGAATCGGCCTAACTTCTCATTCTCTCAGTAATTTCAACGAATATATATATATATATAGGGAGAGGTTATGGTGAGAATAGATATATATGTAAGAAATAAGAATATATCTCAACCATTAATTAAAAAAAAATGAATGATCCAGATTATCCTAATTTATCATTAGTGCATATCTTTCTTATATTATACAAATCGAACAAAGGTTACAATGGGTAAATTAGAAAATAAAAACGGACGGAAACTGCATTCCCTATTTTCAAGGCATGAATAAATCTTCTTCAATATTCGGTAATCTCTTCCGCATTGAATACAACAACAAAGGGAAAATCTTTTCCGCATTGAATACAAATAATATTCAAGAAGCCATCGACGTCATTACAGCACCCATTTACAGAACTCCAAAAGTCATTCTCGTCTTTTCTAATTTCATAGCATTACAGAACCCAAAAACCAGAACTCCAAAAGTCATCTTCATTGTTTGAATCAATATTTAGCTATTGAGCAGTTGTAATGTAGCATATAATAGTCAAATATTTTGCACATGAATGGTAAAACTTTTGCACATAATTAAAAATGAATGTAACATAATATCGGTATTGATTGTTGCATTTTTGTAAAAATATGTAGCTCTTGAGTTGTTGTAATGTAGCATATAATAGTCAAATATATTACAAATCAATGGTTAAACTGTTGCACAAATTAAAAATAAATGTAGCAAACTATCGGTATTGATTGTTGCACTTTCGTAAAAATATGTAGCTTTTGAGCAGTGGTAATATAGCATATAATAGTAAAATATTTTGCACATTAATGGTTGCACTTTTGTAAAAATATGTAGCTCTTGAGAAATTGTAATGTAGCATATAATAGTCAAATATATTGCACATCAAAGGTTAAACTGTTGAACAAATTAAAAATTAATGATGAACAACAATTTTATCGAAAGATAATAAACAAACCTGCACCTGTCATTTTCTTGTGTTCAGAATTTTTTAATGAATTAGGTTTTAAACGAGAAAGATGATACAGAATAAATGTATAAAAATATAACTAACCATATCCAAAACCTGCACCTTTGAAAATGCCATGAAAATAGGAACTACCATAATTTTAAAAAAGTAAAAATACTATCATACCCCTTGGAAAATCGAAAATATGATAATGTGTAGCACACAGTATGATTTATCATGGCATTTTTATAATTAAATCTGTATCCTAGATCTATAATATTAAAGGGCTTAAATTCATTCTTATTTCTCACACAAATATCTATTCTCATATGATCTCTCCCCTCTCTCTCTCTCTCTCTCTCTCTCTCTCTATATATATATATATATATATAGGGGATGGTTCCTGTGAGAATGAAAATAAATGTAGGAAATAGAAATAGATATGTAAGTCTAACATATCTTTCATATTTGTGTAGCACAATCAAAATTACTATGTTGCATATATTAGTTTAGCACATATTTCATCTCTTCGTAGCACATATGCTAAATATATTAGTTTATCACATCTTTCATTGCAGCGTAGCACAAGAAGGGTTCTAGTGCTGAACAGTAATCCGCGTAGCACACACAACACAAAACTGTAGCACAACCGAAATTAAATCTCAATCATTGATCCAGCGAATCAAAGGCCCAGATTCATTCTCATTTCCTACCAAATTATTCATTCCTACCTGATACATCTCCTATATATATATAGATATATAATATTTTTAATTTATGGTTAATCGGGTCTACCTGATCGGTTATCCGATGAAATTTTAGAATTCTTCTTACGATAACCAAATCGAACCTAAAAATATCGTGTATCGATTATCCGATAATCGATGATTATCAATTTTGTATCGGGTATAACTAAAACCCAACTGACCGTTCATCAACCCTAGTAGCTGGTATTTAGACTTTCAAACCCATTTAATTCAAAAACCGATGTACATATATGATCTCACATACAAACTTAGTCATGGCTCTATTCTTCGTCTTTACACTTGAGCTTGAGACCACTTTTTATTTCTTGCTTCTCCGAGAAATCATATTCCCTCGAAAGAACACTCAAAATCCTAAAGTCGGTCTTCCATCTTCTTTTGACCTTACCCAATCAACATCTTGAAAAACATTCAATCTTCTCAATACCATGGTCTCCGCTCTCTACAAATAGCACAAAATATGTTCTACTACCTTCCAATGGTCAATAGTTGGTGACTCACCACACTAATTGAATAAACTATATCAGAATATGTCACCTTCAAATAATTCGACTTTCCAACCAATCTTCTATATATCTCAAGATCATCAAATAACACACTTTCTCAGAAAGTAAGGTGTAAATTGGGAACATTGGAGTGCTACACGGTTTAACTCACAACTTTCCTTTCTCGGAGAGTAAATTAAGCACATGTATTCTTTGAGACAATGTTAATATTTCTTTCTTACTTCTCATCGCCTCGAGACCTAAAATGCACTTAACCTCTCCTAAATCTTTTGGTGTTGAACTGAGTAGGGAAAAAAGCTTTCAAAAAAGCAATTACTTCAAAATCACAACTAGTAATCACAATATAATTCACAACTAGTAATCAAACAAAACCATATTCAGACTGTTTGTAGAAACAGAATCATCAGATTCACTATGTTTCATACCAAACTTCTCAACAACATGAGTAAAAGAATCGAACCATGCACGAGGATTGTGTTTCAAACCATATAGAGATTTACAAAGATAATAGACATTCTTAGACTCATCTTTAGCAACAAAGGTAGCAGTTGCTCCATATAACATCCTCAGTCATATCACCATGAAGAAAGACATTCTTGATATCGAGTTGGTGAATGGGCCAGTGATGATGGGCTGCTAGTGAAATAAGAAGCATGATACATGTGAGTTTGGTCACAGATGAAAATGTCTCACAGTAATCAACACCATAAATTTGAATATAATCTTTAGCAATAAGGCGACGTTCAAACGATCAATGGAGCCATCATGATTAACTTTAATTGTAAACAGCTAATAGAGATTTGTTATTTCCAATTAAGGTAGCTAAGCACTTTTTAGTTGATGCTTTCTACTGCTTGTTTTTTCATCAAGGCTGATTGGCTACAAACAGTAGTTGGTCGGATAACTGGTAGTCTAGTAGTGATAAGTACTGTTGGTCGGTTCAGATAAAGGACGTCTTGTACTGAGTTATATCAGTTAGCAAATCTACTGACTACTAAGATAATTGATCAGTTGGATTGATAACAGATGTACATGCAAAATATGGTGGTCACTGGATTTACCTTACTGAAACTTGAAACTGATTCAAAACACTTAGCCAAATATTGCTTAGTCGTTTTCAGTTATATCTCTTCAGTATCAAACTGATACTGATAGATGATTTCAAAATTATGTTGTGTTGTTGCTGGTGATGATAGTTCAATAACATGCAATTTAAATAACGATACTAAAAGTAAATAACACGTTGAATTTTACGTGGTTTGGAGAGATAAATTCCTACATCCACAGACTGATTGCTCAATCAATCTACTAGCTTCGGATTGGGTCTTATTTATGGGTACAAGAGTAAACATAGATACAAAGATAACCTTACTGTAACCTTCCTAACTTGGCGTACCTCCTACTCTTCCGAGTGCTAGGAAACCTTTGAATACTTACGGGTGCAGTTGATCTAAACCTCTAGCTTACATATGCTAGATAATCAAGCTTTCAACAACAGACACTTCGTTGCTTACTTGCCCAAACTTCTATACAAACTTTTGAGGGTTTTGTAAAGGAGTTTCCAACTATGATTCTAAGTTGACACAAACGTCATACTCAATATGTTTAGGCTTAATATATACAAGATGGTTATCATAAACTTAAGGAAGTATTTACTGAAATCTCGAGTTGATAAGAATATGTGAGCTCTTGAAATTTACTGATAGCACTGTGAACTTCCTTCTTCGAAATCGTTGTTTGATAAACTTGATATTTGAGCTTGAATAATTTTGATAATTCAATTGCGAAAGGTTTCAATAACCTTTAAATGTTGGATTATATGTGCATTTATAGAGAGGAATAAGAATAGAGCCCCTAGAGGGACCACCATTAAAATGATTCAATTCTGTCATTTGAATTCTTTCCGTTGAGAATTCTTATACGTCGCCGTCAAGGTTCGTGCATCATCGTGCACTGTAGCTCGCAACTTCTGAAAATATCTTATGTCAAGTCGGGATCTTCTACAGATATGCTACCATATGTGTCGAGTCAAAAACTCAAAGCTTAATTTCTTCCATGTTTCTTCAGTTGAATTGACTTTGTGTTTTATCTGCACGTTGACTTCAGGTTGGGCTAGTCGAGACTGCTTCATCTTTCATCAGTAGGCTAGACTCCTGTATTTTGTTAACTTCGAAAACCTGAGTCAGCTTGATGCTTTCAACTTGACATAGATATAGTCAGCTTTGAACTTCATCAGCCAGCTTTGACTTGGTATCGCCGGCATAGACTACTTGTCAGCAGCTTTGACTTCCAGACGCCAGCTTTGACTCATCGACATCGCATTCAGCTGCTGGTATGACACTTGATCATATCCTAACACCTTCATCTCTTCACCGTTGAGTCTTCAGTCTCCGATCTTCAGGCTTCAGTCTTCTTATGTCAGCCTTGATCTTCGACTTTACTCTAGTATATATGTTCATCAGCATTGATATACTTATGTCTTCAAATATCAGTTAGCTTTCCTTCAGTCTTCAGTACGCAACCCTTCAGTTGAGCTTCTAGCAGTTCGCGTTTTTACTAATACTCTTATCCGTATGACAGGCTTCAGTACTGCTCGAACTCCTTCAGTCTTGGGCTTGTCCAAGCTGGTAGTTCTACTGCTGAAACCTATAACAAAAACACCTAACTTCAAAACAAGTCAGCATCATTAGTTACAACAACAGGATAATCATCAGATGTTTTTGGATCTAATCAAAATACACGGTTAAAATAAACTAATTCTCAATAACTTACGAATTTTCCCAACATATTCAATTTCTACACGGTATAAGAGCAGGTGCAAGTCAATGATATATTTGTTTAGTCCATGTGCATAGACTTTGTTTGGTCCATGTGTGAAAATATGATGGTCATTTTGACCCACACGTAAGAAGGTGTGTTAAATTTCATTATTGTCCCACATCGAATTGATAATGATCTTGTCTCCTATATATAATTTGGATAACTCTCCCATCTTATAAAGTATTTTAAGTGGATAAGTAACTCATTTCTACAATTACTAATATCTGCAGGACCAAAAATTGGAGGCAGTTTTTTTTATAATTTATATTTTTTTAGTTGTTTGGATCCTGGGTTCCGTACCATGCAGAGCCGATGTCTGCAATCATATTTAATTAATCAATTAAGTATTAATTATTTTTAATTAGGATTTAGTAATCCATAATGATTTATTAATTCACAACTAAAGAGTAACTAAATCTTAATTATGCATGGTTGCATGATGCGATCGTCCGCATCCGAGATTGCGACAAAATTTTAACAATTTATGTGAAAGTTGAGTGATAGGTATAGTCTTTATTTCACATAAGTATCTACATATGAATATTGACATGACTATTGTAGATTGATAAATAAATTTTTGAAAATCGTGTGACGGTGGATTCGAATCTAAGATCTTTGATCTCCGACATTAATCATTTTACAAGCAGGTTAATACACACATGCAATATCGTATTTTTAAATGTGCAAGAGTACGCGCAATATTTCATGGTCTGTTTCAAATTTCAATACTTTCAGCTAGCTTTGGTAATGTGTTCATCTTTTACTATATACGCACCACATTAATTTATATCTTACTTAGAATTTTTCTGAATTTTTATCTTTATTTTTCTAAAAATCTCCATTTTATGTCTTTCTACTTTTCATGAGATTTCATTGATTAAATCTAATAAAAGAATACTTGAATCTCACATCGATTTTTTTATTATTATAAAACTTCACCAATTAAAAATTTAAATAAAAAGATAATTCTATCCTTACAATAAAAAGAAAAAGGAAAAGAAGATAAACTGATGCCATTCAAATTCCACCACCGATTTAATCAGTGTAGTCTTCTTGATTCGATTAACTTATTTTCTATTATCCATTTCTTGGTCTTAATGATTCTCTATTTCAATGTTAATAATAAAAGGTTATTAATAATCATAATATCTTTGTATATTTGAAAACACTATAATTAGACCAAAATTTAATAATCAACTCTTGTAACCTTTTTCGATCGAATAAATAGGTAAGAACTCAATTACAGCTCAGTCACAAACAAAAGATTCAGAAAAGCTTCATCTTTGATTTTGATTGTCAACCTTTCTTTCATCATTTTCTGTTTTCATTTATCTTCTATTATGAATGTTGCTTTGTAATGTTCGATTTATTGGGACGAATTAATAAATTATGATAACAATTTACATTTATAAAAATAAATAATTCAAGTTATTAATTGAATTTAGGATGGATATAGATATATAAGTTATAGACGGGTCTTAATATTTATCGAGTCGCCTATGTGAATTTTTCTCCATTTCTTAAACTTTTCTTAATTAATCTATTTATTATTAATGTTTATATTGTAATTTTTTTAGTCTTTGTTGTAACGGATAACCAATTATTTTAATAACTTATACTTGTAAATTATAACAGATTTGAGTAATTAGCTGGTATTACTATACGAGTTCGAATGGGAAAGGGCAATAAAAGTATAACACCACTTTAAAATCGAATTTGGATAGGTATGTATATATAAATTATAGACAAGTCTGAACATTTATCTACATGCAGACATGGAATGTTCTCCATATTTGAATTTTTGTTATTTATACTATTTATTATTGTTGAAAAAACTCTGTCTTAATTGTGTGTTTTGATTAGATCCCAAATTCGATTGATGATTGTCCTACAAATGTAACATAGTGTTGACTCACATGTTGGGAATTAGTCTTTTGTTTACAGGTTTTAGCAAAAGAACTACCAATTTGAACATGCCTAAGACTGATGGAGTTCAAGCAATACTGAAGCCAATCGTGCTGAAAGAAGTTTCAGTACCAGCGCAACTGAAGATCGCAGACTGAAGACTGAAAATTGAAGATCAAAGACTGAAGACTGAGCGCTGCTGAAACATAGAAGTCTAAAATATGACTGTCATACCAGCACCTAAGATGTCAAAGTTGTTGAGATTTACATCAAGTTGAAGCGTCATACTGACTTATGGTCACCAAACTGATAAAAGGGAGTGATAAATCTAGTATGAGAGATTTATGAAAACAGTAAAGAACACAAGAGACTTTACGTGGTTCGATCAAGAATAAGATCTACGTCCACGGAGGAGATGTTCCTCAAGATGTTTACTATAATTCGATTACTGCAAAGTATCTCAAAGGGCTCTAGTATTCAAGAATTTGCTAACCTTTTACCTTCAATCTAACTCCTATTTATACACAAATGTAAACCTCGCCACGAATCCTCGATTGGCGGGCCATCATTCTCCTATAACTGACCATGATCTCCACCATTATTACCCATGATTACTACCGTTACCTCATTACCGTTACCCATAATTAGGGTTTGGGGATCGTCATTTAGGCGTAACCGAGTAGGGCAACATTAGGTTAGGCCCACTGCTTGGGGCTGTTGTTGGGCCCGAGAGGTTGGGCATATCCTATCATAGCCCCCGAAAAGTCAAGGAATAGCCTTGCCGAGGTGAAGCGGAGAATGTGCTTTGCCGAGGCGGGTATTGCTCATCAAGTTTTCGTTGAAGGTTTGTCATTCGTCAGTATGACCTAAAATATTTTTGCTGGTCCGAGGTGGACATGTCCGACCGAAATACTTCACGATCCGAGGTGGACATGTCCGACCGAAAACTTAGTCAAGTCGAGATCCGATGTCGAGAAGGTCGAGGTCCGACCGAAATACTTCGTATCGGGACATGGGCATAGTCCGATGTCCGAACTTGTAGTAATCATCACGTGATCGATCGGCGGTCTGCTTTCCGTAGAGTACGCCATACGCGCCAGCGGTAGTTGGGCACTTCAAAGCGTGCGTCGGTCACACATCCAACCGTAAATAGCACGTGTAATAAACGAAACGGCATATTTTTAGGCGCCATTTATCCTATAAATAGGTCTAAAAGAGGCAATCGCTCATTTTCTCCTTCGACGCTTGAATCCGAGAGTATAACCTTAGAAATCCCCAATTCCTCTTTCACACTTTGTTGAAGAAATCGAAATCCCGCTCCGTAAAAAGTAAGTATGTATTCTTCACCTTCTCATTCCTCTTCTCGCCTCGATAACTCGGTTCGGCTTGGGTTCGGCGTCAAGATCCCAATGTAAGGGATTATATATGCCATAACCGCCTAGGTAAATCCATAGGACTTAGTTCTGGGTTTCACCAAGGTCTTCGGTATGGGATGGCCTCGGGATTGGTGGGCGAAATCAACTTTGACGATAGAGGAGCTTCGGTGGTCGTTGAGAAATACCACATCCCGAGGATGCATGGTGGTGCTTGCGAAACCCAATGATAGGCGATGGCCCTCCGGAGGGTTTATTACCATTTTGTAGATAGCTTAATAGTGGGCTTAGATTTCCTTTGCCCCATTTTCCTTAGCTTTCAATAGTATTTTCGGATCCTATATGCCAACCGACCTCCAATTCTATTAGGTCGGCAACTAGGGTTAACTGTTATGGCATAGGCGAGGGTTCTCTTTCAAGTATTGATGCGTTTTTAGCATCAAGTCTATAGGAGGAGTATATTACCCGTCACCTCGCCTTAAGTTTAAAATTGCTTCCCATCGGCGGTATCCCACCGCAAAATAGATACTTCTTTTGCGGGTGAGGGTATCCGAGGTATGAGTGGGCCTCGGGCGATGAAGGACGGAAAATTAATCCCCGGGCCCTATGGAGAAGTCATGAACGATATGGGTGAGATCCTATCGATCAACTATACCGAGGATGACTTGAACGATGCTGGGCTGAGTGTCTATAGGTCAGAAGCTCCAGTGTCAGGGTCTGAATTGGGTGAGGGCAACCTTCTTATCTTTATTTCCCTCGTCTGATTTTGTGGTGCTAATGAAATTCTCATGTTGAATGCACGGTGAAGGTTGACCCACCGCAGAAGTCAATGTGCCGATCTCGCCGCCGCCTCCTCCGAACGAAGGGAGCCCGCTAGGAAGAAGGCGAGACAAGCGAGTCCACCCAACGGCCCGTGGTGGTGGGCCCGAAAGACTTGACGATCCTTAGGACACCTCGGGCCCGACCGAGATCGAGGTCCATGGCCAGCCTCAGCCCGAGGTGCCAGCTTCCAGCACTTCCTTATCCTTCCCAAAGGTATAAGTCGCTGCCCTTCTCCTTGTAAGTTTGTTGTTACTTGATGCTAATTGTTCCATATTCAGGATGCGGCCTCGATGGCGGTGAGATGCACCGCATGGCCGGGCTTATTGTTGAGGTGCCTCGCAATATGAGGCCATGGAGAGGAAGTCGGCCGCGACGAGATCGAGGGGCATGGTGAATCCGCTAGATGCCGCCAGGCGGGCCTTGAGCGGCTAAGGCGAAGCCGACGAGCCAAGTGGCAAAGATGGCATGAGAGTGCCCTCAAGAAAAAGGACCGGATCTGCAGTGGCCCGTGCCGGGCGAGAGTGCCCAAGAGGAGGCCGCCGAGGTCGAGAGGAGGCGGCACAGACAAGCGCCTTCTTGGCGGGTGGCAAGGACCGATGCTAAGGGCCTCGCCAACAGCTTATCGAGTCGGAGAGTTTTCCTCTTTCATCTCCGACCGGCACGTGATGAGGCCGCAGTGATTTGTGCCCATCTAGAAGTTGGCGGCCGAGAGACCAGATTTTGACAAGGCTCAACACGGTTGGGTTGAGGTCGACCATCCGAGGTATGCAAGAATTATGCTCGCATAATCGCTGGGCGACCTCTTTTCCGTGGTGGATGCTCGCATCTTCTCGCTCACTCACGACGGCGAGGTCAGAACTCAAAGGTAAGGAAGATAAAGACACGAGCTTCAAGCATTCCTTGCCGAGTTGAGGACCGAAACGGCGGCGAGTCCAAGCTCGACGTCCTTTCTGAGATCGGCAACCAATGGAGGCGGCGAAGAAAATTTCAGCCCAGGAGGTCGGAGGGGCGTGAATGAGCCTAATGAGCCCGAGGTCACTTGACCCAATGTAATAGGATGATTTTGTCGGGATCGATAGACCCGTGTTGTACAAACTTCCATTTTGAATAATAATAGACATATCTTGTTAAAATGCCTTGTCATTGTCTTATTTCTAGCGTTCTTCATCTCAATCTGCGGACTCGATCATGAGTTGCTAACAAAGTCGAAAGAAGTCCGAGGTGCTCGCCGAGAAGGATGAAGAGGTGATGCCTGGAGAGTCGATCCGCCGAAATGACTCGGTATCACAAGATGGAAGTCACTCGGCATCGCCGGCCGAACCAAAATGCAGTTACATGAAGTCGATCATGAGGTGGCCCGCCTCCTTGCTGAAAATGAGGCATTAAAGTTAAGGATTACACATCTCGAAGTCCAGGGGGCTGATTTATCTGCAGATGTGATCCACGGACGACTGATGCACTGCGAGGAACAGCTTGAGCTGACAACAGAGAAGCTGGCTCGGATCTCGGAAGAGCATGCAGAGTACGAAAAGGTAATCCGCCGGACCGGGGGAACTACTATATCTGAAGCCGACGATCGAGTTCAGAGCTTGTTGGCGGAGGGCATGGTATTGAGGGATGAGGAGGTCCAATAGCAAGGATTTTAAAGACCGCCGACTACGTCCCGAAATACATGCGATGTATGAGATCGTTTCATAACGACGATGCCCCGCCCGCCACATCTACAGTGGGCAACGCGATCCCATAATTGAAGAGCTCAAGAGGAGGCGGCTACGGCGACCACGCCGAAGTGCTCCGTCAAATGGGTCCATCTGACAGTGGAGTGTATAGAGGACGGCCGCGCTCGAGAGAGGAGGAAGCACACGGGCAGCAAATCGACGTGGAAGGGCTAGAGCTCGGGGACAAGGGCATAGTCCCGGTCCGACGTCAGTCCACGAGGTCGAGGTGTGGCCTCGGGTGTGTAGATTGAATTCCCAGCCCGAATCCACCCGCCGAGTCGACTACTCCCTGAGCAGCCGAGGTGGTGCCGTCCTCGTAGATTGGGTGGAAGGCACGAGTTCATTCCGGTATCCATCGCGACCGGGATTTCGCTCAAAATTATCTCGGCTTCATGAGTCTCATGAGGCGGAGCCCTAAACCCGAATGAGCGTGCATAGTGTAGACTTTGTATGTAGGTATAAATGTATTTAGACTCGTTTCAAGTGTACGTTTTCCTCTTGAGAGGTATAAACATAGCTTAGACTTCGCTTGGTCGTAAATGTATTTATACCGTATATTTGCCATAATTTGGTGAGATCCAATTTGGATGTCTTATACATGTAGATTTTTCAACTTAATGAGTAATCAGATGCATGCATGTGACTTTCAAACTAGTGAATAGTCTGTATGCATCGACCGAGACGCTCAATTCAATGAGTAATCTACAAGTGCGGCGGCGCTAGTGAGTACCCTACTTAGTGGGTTTTTATCTTCGTGAGGCGTCCCTCGTGAAGGTTAAATGCGGTATATCCAAATAGATGTTCGATACGAATAAATTGAAGCGAAATGAAATATTCATTAGAAAAATAAATATTTTATTCAACAAATATATGACATCGCACTTCAACAAGGCAAGTAAGGAGGCTAACATAAGGTCGATCCAAATCAAAACTATGTAAAGTACCTCCTTAAATGGGAAATATGCCGTGTTCGGGGATAAGCGCACCGGATAAGTGAGATAGCTTGAAGCCCCTTACCAAGGTTCTCGTGAACACGGTATGGGCCTTCCCATGTTGGATCTAGCTTGTTAAGACGCCGCCCCACCGGCTTCATTATTTCGTGGGACGAGGTCGCCTACTTGGAACGCGGAGGTTTCGACCTTTTGTTGTAGCACCGCACCGGGCTTTATACTTGGCTTCGCTTATGAAGGCTAGCTCGCGCTTCTCTTGAGGCGCCAAGGTTTGCTCTCGTGTCTTCCTCGCTCCCGGCCGATCGAAGTGAAGAGTCGCGCTGGCTCATGCCACCGATCTCGGCAGTATGATGCCTCGGCACCGTAGACCAGCCGAAAGGGTTTCCGTGACGTCCGAGGTGTGGTCCCAGAGGACCGAGGACTTGAGGAGATTTTCAGCCCGATCGCCTTTAGCTCGGTCCAATTTCTTCTTTAATCCTTGTACGATCGTGCGGTTGGTGACCTCGGTCCGCCATTCGCCAAGGGTGTGCGACCGAGGTGAAGCGTTGATCGATCCAAGTTCTTCGCACCACCCTTGAAGTTTTTATCTACGAATTGGGTGCCGTTGTCCGAGACCGAACGCGCGGCGGTATGCGGCGGCGGACTATATTTTTCCACACGGGTCCGAATTCTCCGCCGTGAGGCTCGATAGTGGTTCACCGACCCATTTTGTGAAGTAGTCTATGGCTACGACTAAGCATCGGCCGACCGGTGCTCGGTCCGAACGGACCAACAATGTCGATCCCCACCGCATGAAAGGCCATGGACTCGCAGTCGCTTAGATCGACCGAGGCGCCTGACCGTGAGTGAATCCGCACTTTGGGCACTTTTGACGAGCTCGGCCGATCTTGCGGTGGGCCAAGAATATCCCGACCTCGCCTTCTTTGAGAGAGCTCATGACCCGATGTGGCTTCCGTAAGACCCTCGGTGAATTTCATTGAGCACTTAGTCGGCTTCTTCCGCCCGAGGCACCTCGGGAGGGTTGAAGGTAAGACTTTCGCAGAGAGCGCCTCATGCACGAGATACTTCGATTTCGCCATCATCTTTTGGCCTCCAACGATCCCGAGGTAGTGTGCCAACTTCCAGATATGCTTTTAGGGCTTCATCCGCTTTGGTTCACCTCTAAGATAACGCCGATATGAGGCACCTCAATGCTTCGGAATGAACTTCCTCATCATGGATTTGTCGACGACGGCCAATTTACTAAGGATGTCACCGGCTGTTTTTCCCTCGTGGGATTTGATTAATCTCAAGTATTTGAACGAGGCCAAGATCTCTTTCGCTTTCTCGCGTATTGCTTCATTCGATCCTCCTTAGCCTCAGATGTACCTAATGCTTGGTTTACCACGACCGAATCTCCAAATATCCGGACTTTGTCCACTTTCAATTCCTTTGCTAGGCGGAGTCCGAGATCAATGCTTCGATTCCACTTCGTTGTTGGTGGTCGGAAGGTAAACCGTAGGCGATGTCACTTCGCCTATCCGGGCCGAGGAGGAGGATGCTCGCCCGCCTGCCTGCTCTTGCATGAGGCACCGCCCACATACATCCGCCAACAATCGACGGGTGATACAAGGACGGTTCCTCCGCCGTGGGATGGGAGTGACTTCACCGGTAGAGGCGACCTCGTGAATTTGACCTCCACCAGAAATCTGCAGGGCTTGTCCTTTTATGGCCGGCCGTGAGTATGAGATATCGTGTTCGCTTAGCTCCAAAGTGCCCACTGGCTATACGTCCAGATGACTCGGTTTTGATAAGACTTGTCTTAGAGGTAAGTTCGTTAGTACCGGACCGAATGAGCTTGAAAGTAAGGCCGAGGCGCGTTTGGCGCTCACTAAGGCGAGCTAACTTCGAGGTTGGTGTACCTGCCTCTCGGCCCTTTGAGAGCACGGCTAATGAAGTAGATGGGAGTTGCCGTCCCATCTCATCTCGCACCAATACAAGACTAATTGCCTCGTCCGAGGTGGCCGATATAACGATAGAGTTTCACCTTGCTTTGGGGCGGATAGTGCCGGCAGGTCGGCAAGATATTCCTTCACCGTGAAAGCGACCGGTGTTCTTCTTGCCGGTGAAACTGGAGCCTCCTCGTGATCTTGAAGAAGGAAGTCGCTTCTTCACCGAGATAAGAATCACGAGGCTGCTAGACATCCAATGAGTTTGTCATTTCACTGATAGTTCTCGCACCGCATGTCGAGCACCGCCTTCACCTTGGTAGGATTGGCCTTCGTGCCTTCGAGAAACCCAAGACCCCGCACATTTACCCGCCCTCACCACAAATGTGCACTGGGATTGAGCTTGAGGTTGGCCGACCGAGGAGGTCAAGAATAGTTTCGAGGTCAATGGCGCACTCTCGCCTTTTTGCTTTTGACTACTATATCATCGACATAGACCTCAACAATTTCTCCTATGTGATCCTTGAAGATCGCGCCCACCATTCTTTGGTAGGTAGCTCCAGCTTTTTAAACCAAAAGGCATCTTCGGTCAAGCAAAGACACCAAGTCAAGAATGAACGCTGCTTTTGGGCGCCTTCCCAAGCTCATCAAGACTTGGTGGTATCCTTGTATAAATCCAGAAACCAAGACCTCATGTCCCACCAATGCTTCCACCTTCTTGTCAATGTCGTGGAGAGGTACAATCCTTTGGGCGTGTTTATTGAGGTCGGTATAGTCGACACACGCGCCATCCCTCCCGGCTTTCGAACTACAACGGATTAGCCATCCAAGTTGGGTATTTAACCTCGCATGATTTTAGCCTCCTGAGTTGGGTTACCTCGCTCTTATGACCGCTTCGCTCCGGCAAAACTTCTCTTCTCACGAATCGGTTTAGTGGCCGGATCAATGTTAAGACGATGAGTTATGAGCTCGGCGATACCCAAATATATCCAATGGAGACCATGCAAATACATCTCTATATTCCTTAGAAGTCGCATGACTGTTGACTAATATCGACCGAACTCGGTACCAACCTTGACAACTTTGGAAGGGTCGTCGTCGATAGTCAAGATTCTCACGATCATCCCAGGTGGCAACTCGGAGGGTTCTCAGAATTGCTAGGCCTGTGGTAAGGCCGCATCTGGGTTGAGACTCGTAGGCATTCTTTAGCCGCCGTTGGTCACCCCGAATGCTTAACACTCCACGGGGTGGGTATCTTAATGGTGAGGTGGTACACTGAGCAGACGGCTCGTTGCATCTGTACCAATCTCTTCCTGTGATAATATTTTATGGAGAGGAGCTCGACCAGAAAAATTGAATGGCTTTGGTGACCGACCGGGGCCGCCCACGGTGACCGGAAGGGTAATGACACCTTCGGGTCGAACCACCTCTGAGTAAAGCTCCGAATCGGAAGGTGCGGAGTGTATCTCAATTCCTCCGACATCAAGTTTATCCAGCAGCTACGAATATGATGCTAACGGAGGCTCCGATGTCAATGTAGACCCGATGTACATTTTTATTACCCACCACGGCTTGTATTGTAATGGCATCCTGGTGGGGCATGATCTTGGGTACTGGGTCGTCTTTCGAGAACACGATATTTTCTCCATCTCGGAGCCGCTTGTTTTTCGGCTCTTCGGGGGTCGGCCTCCGAGCTTCATTTCTAAGCGACGACCTCGTCGTACCAACTGGCAGCCCGGTTATAGCGTAAACCTTCTCCATTGCATTGGGACCTTCGTCCTCGCCATCTTCGTGTCGGGTTGCCGCTGAGGTCGGTCCACATTGTTACCACCTCCATTTTTCCTCTCGCTTTTATTACCCGCCCAGTCACCGGTGTACTTCTTCAGCCCTTCCTTCACGAGCTCGTCAACTGCGGAGCCCAAGGACTTGTAATCTTCTCAGATCGTGACCGCACTGGTGGTAGTCACAATACTTTCCCATCGACTTTTTTTCGATCCTCCTTTCATAGGAGGAGGTTTTGGAAAGAGCTCGGTGTGAAGCTCAAATATTTCACCGGATTTGAATAGAGGCGATCGTTATTACTGAGGTTGGCCGAGGTCCCAGCCTTGATTCTACTGGTCCCTTCTTTATTCTTTCGAACGCACTTCGGCGTTCAGCACCTCGGCCCCGATCCTCCGGCTTTCTTCTCTCAGTCCGCTGCTCATCCCAGATCTCTCTCTTCCGTCCGACTCGTCCCTTCGACAAAGTTGTCAACAGGGTCCAAAGACGACTAGTCGCCTTTGGTCGCTCACGGTGATCTCTTTATTCGAGCTCCGTGTCGGATCCCGCTTCGAATGCGTTGATGATGTAGAGATCGTTATCTCATCTATTTTAAGGGATTCCATGATGAATCGAGACGAAATTGACATTGTTTCGTCCCCGCCTTGGCGGATTGTAAGCGGATCGGACGAAGGTTGTTGAGGCGGCATCTTCGGTAAAACGCCATTTGAACCGATCCATGAGGTCTTTGAAGCAATGGATGCTGTTCATGGAGCGAGGTGAACCAACGCCGAGCGTTGAGATTAGCACCTCGGAAAGACCTTACACATATGGAAATCTTCCATCCTCGTTTGCCATATTGGTGGTATAGGCAAATAGGAAGTCGGATCTCCAAGGCCATCGTATGCGCAATATTCGGAGCCCTGGTATCGCTGTGGCAAGGTGTATCCGTAATCTCCTCGAAAGGAGAGATAATTCGTCCGTGTCGGTCGAATCCGGGAGTTCGTTACCGTCCTCTCCGGAGGAGTGGAGATCGATAACGACGCCCGTCATCTCTTCGTGGGGAGTTCGACTTCGCCTTTCCTCCTTCTTTCCCGCCCATTTTCACGGGTATCATGTCGAGGTGGAGAACGACCGCGGAGGTATGAGGACGAATGAACCACGGTATCGGGCGATCATTATGTCGTGATGAACGTTGATTGTTTCGGAGGTAAGCGACCTCGATTGCTCAGAACCACCACTTCGGGCACTCTTGAGGGCCCGCCCGCTTGTCCTCCGATTGAGGAAACTCGAATTGATTGAGGTTGGCGTTGAGGAACTCTGACACTTTGCCGACCGAGACCTCGTGGGAGCGGTGAACCTCCTGCTCACCGCATCGAGGTCGGTGTCTTCTCTTCGCTAGGCGGCGATCCCGGGTGTATGGAAGCATTTTCCATGTGACCCTCGGTGTGTGATCGCTGGTGGCGTCCGCAATTCCCTTTCCCTGCCAGTGACCACCGATCGCCCTCCGCACGGTTGTTACCGACATCGCCGGCATAATAGCGTTTGCACGTGTCCTTGCCATTAGATTGTAGAAAACATGCCTTTTTGTTCAAGAGTTTCCCACAGACGGCGCCAATGATAAATCTAGTATGAGAGATTTATGAAAACAAGAAAGAACACAAGAGACTTTACGTGGTTCGATCAAGAATAAGATCTACGCCCACGGAGGAGATGTTCCTCAAGATGTTTACTATAATTCGATTACAGACAAGTATCTCAAAGGGCTCTAGTATTCAAGAATTTGCTAACCCTTTTACCTTCAATCTAACTCCTATTTATACACAAATGTAAACCTTGCCACGAATCCTCGATCAAGGGCCATCATTCTCCTATAACTGACCATGATCTCCACCATTATTACCCATGATTACTACCGTTACCTCATTACCGTTACCCATAATTAGGGTTTGGGGATCGCCATTTAGCGTGAACCTAGTAGGAAACATTAGGTTAGGCCCACTGTTTGGGGCCCGCTGTTGGGCCCGAGAGGTTGGGCCATATCCTATCGTGGAGACCACCGATAAACATGGAGCAGACTCGACTGATACGACCTGAAGTCAACGTATTGAAAAACATAGGGTTAACTCAACTGAAGAAACATGGAGTTATTTAAACATTGAGTGTTTGACTTTCCACATGTCATAGCATATCTGTAAAAGATCCTGGCATGCCAGAACCACTATCAGAGTTACAGAGCTATAGTGTACGATGATGCAGACCCCGACAGTGACGTATGAGCATTTAAACTGGTAGATTTCAAATGATAAATAGAATAGATGTGATTGATTCTCTCTCCAATTGCACTATTCATCGTCCGTTCTATAAATATCAGCAGAATCCAACATTTGAAGGTTACTGAAATGTTGATCATTTAAATATTCTAATGCATCCAGAGCTTATATCTCAAGAACATTTACCCAACGATTTTGAAGAAATGAGTTCCAAAGTGTTATTGAAAAATCTTCAGAGCTCAAATATACTTATTATATCGAGATTTCAGCATATATTCTCTTACGTCTAGGTTCTTTATTGTAATATTCTAAGCCTATATATATTGAGCAGTCATTTGTGATAGCTCAAATTGTAGTTGGAAAACCCTCTACTCAAAACCATCAAAATTTAAATAGAAGTTGGACACGTAAGCAAAAAAAATGTTAGTTGCTGAAAGCTTGCTTGTCTTGCACCTGTAAGCAAGAAGTGGGTCGACTGTATTAGTAAATAGTCAGAAGTTTCCTAGCACCAGTAAGTTAGGAGGAACGTCAAGTTAGGCAGGATACAAAAAAGGTTACAGTTTGTATCTAGGTTTACTATTGTACTTGTAAACAAGATGAAATCCCAAGTAGTGGATTGACTGTGCTATCAGTCCTTAGATGTATGCGATAATCTCTGCGAACCACGTAAAACCTAAGTGTTCTTTACTTTCAGTATCGTCTTTACTTTGCATATTATCAGTTTGATACTAAAGAGATGATTGAAAACTAACTAAGTTAATATTTAACTAAGTATTTTCTATTAGTTTAAGTTTTCAGTAAAGACAAAACGTAACCACCACATTCCACAAGTACATCAGTTATCAGTCCAATTGACCAGCTTCCTCAACAGTCAGTAGGTTTGCTAATTGATAACACTCTAACCAAAACTCTCCGTACTTGAACTGATCAGCAGTATTGATATCAGTACTGAACTGACTTCAATTAACCGAAGTCTACTGATCAAGTAGAAAGGCCCAGTCTTGAGTTAAAAGAAAAGTTTTAATTTACCTTAACTAGTGTATTCCTGCCCATACACCAGTACAAACACCCAAGGACCATCAATTATGAATATTTACTTTGTAATGTTCAATTTTTATTAAGACCGATATATAATTAATTATTCTAATAATATACATTTGTAAATTAAGTGAATTCAGATAATTAATTTAATTTGTGACAAGTACGGGTACATATATGTCAGACGAGTCAAAACATTATTCGGTATCCCTAAGTGATTTTTTTTTTAATTTTCTAATCTTTAGGTATTTATTGTTGTTGTTTTACTGGACAAACAATTATTGTAATAACTTATATTTATAAATTTAAACAAGTTTCGTTAATTATGTGGTATTGCTTTACGGGTTTAGGACTGGAGCGAGTAACAAAATACAAAAAATTAATCGAGTTTAGATGAAGTATGAATATATAAATTATAAACAGATTTGACCATTAATCTACATGCTTACATGAAATTTATTTTACTTTTTAATCATTTGTTATTTACACTATTTATTATTAATGTTTACTTTGCAATGTTTCGTTTTTATTTAGATGAATATCCAATTATTGCATAATGAATTTAAATGGATTCGGGAAATTAATTGTGTTTGGAACGGGCACATGTTTATATACATTCTAGACGGGTCCAGTGGATGAACCATAGCAAAAATTTCGATCCATCTTCATAATCCGACGGAATAAACGATTGCGGATGGTTAAACCCCAACCTCATTGTTTCGCTTCATCGTCGTGCTCCACCGCAGTCAACAATAAGAGGTTACTGAACTCTCACCAAATAATAGGTCGTTATATAAATAATTACTTATCAATTACAATGTCAAGTGATTTTCTATTGAAACTCGACCAAATACAATTTATATACTTGATCGAGAAACATCGCCATGATATTGTTTGCTTAAGGGACAATGCAAACTAAATATAATAAAGAAAATTATCATTACAACATAAAGTGATTTTCTGATAAAATTCGACAAAATCCATACTAGTTATTAAAAAAATCTGAATAAATGGTTTCTAAATCATGTTGGAATATAAACTTGATTTAGCCTAACACAAAGGAATATTCCAAGAAAGATTGGGTAAATTAATATTTTGAGAAGGGGTGGTCTCTGTGCGCACGCGCGCAATGAGGCCACCCCTAATTAATTTATTAATTAATTTATTTATTATTATTATTAAATTTATTCTAATTAAAATTAATTAATTAAATTAATTGTAATTAATTAGTTTAATAAACTTTAATTATAAATTAATAAATAATAACTTTGAATTAATATATTTTAATTTTGAATTAATAAACCCTAATCATGAATTAATAAACCCTAATTTTGAATTAATAAATCATAATTGTGAATTAATAAACCACATTTGGAATTAATAAACCCTAGTTGGAAATAATAAACCCTAATTTTGAATAATAAACCATAATTGTGAATTAATAAATCCTAACTTTGAATTAATCAACCCTAATTGTGAATTAATAAACCCTAATTATGAATTAATGAACCATAATTATGAATTAATAAATTCTAATTTTGAATTAAAAATTATAATTTAAAATTAATAAATTTAATTATAAATTAACAAAATCTAAATATCATTACTCACCAAAACTAATATATAATTATTTTAACAAAAAAGGGTTCTAAGTTTTTGTCTTTTGAGAAAGCCCAAAATCTAGAAGAAGAAGATGATGAAGACCTGGTTCCGTTGGGTTCCCATCTCTGGGGAAAGATCCATATTTGCGCCGCCCCTGGGCCTTCCCATCCCCTCGCCGCACTCACCTAGCACACGCACAAGATTTAGGTTGGATATTCCTCTCTATAGGAACCCTCCGCCGCCCCCTCTTCTCACAGCCCACACACCTGGATTCATCTCTCTCTGGACCGGTTCGGCTCATTTTTCTTATAATTCAAATATATCAATAGTTGTATATACATATATATTGTTTAAAAATTCGATTAATTAGATAATCGTCAATCAAAATTAATTCAAGTTATCTACCACAATTATCCGAACCAAAACAAAAAATATCGGATATTGAGTTACCCGCATGGGCGGATCTAGCTATAGGCTACACCGGGCTCCAGCCCAGTGCAACCCCCAAATTTTTTCTTACGTCTATGTATTATATTAAACCCAATTCAAAATTAGCCCAGTCCAAAATATTTAAAAAATTAAAACAAAGTTGTTATTGTTGGGTTTTTTTATATTTTTGACCCATAAGAAAAATCCATGAGCCTATGGAAAGGTTATAAGAATGAAAAGGTCACCACAAGGAGAAATTGGAGCACAAAATAGAAAAATTGTAGCCTTTTTCCTCTCGGATTTTCAGAGCGCAGCTTTCGTAAAAATTTCGCTTCCTGAGATCGAACCGTTAGATTAGCGTGATTTTTGGTCGAAGCTTCACAAAGATCCGCGAACGTTGTGGATGGTGGAGATCGGATTTTGAGATTCGTAGGTCGGATCGTCGATCCGAATATATGATAATTTCGATGATATTTTTCGATCTTTGTCGATTTTGATTCCATACATCTTGATGTGCTTATTTTCAAGTGTATGATATTTTGTATGCCTACAATATAATCTAGATAAGATTGGGTATCGCCCATTGTTGATTATAATTGATTTAAACTACTCTAGTAGTCCCGTATTTTTTTTCTATTTCGCTTTTGAGAGGTTTTCCATGTTAAAATTTTGTGTCTCTTTATTATTGCGTCTTACTATTTTGAGCGACGATATTGATGCTTTTAGAATACCATATTTATCTCGCATCCTCAAAGGTTCATATGAGTCGCGAAAATTAGCCAAACAAATGTGTCATATTCTTCCCACACAGATCTCGCTCAGTGTTTTGTTGATGTTGCTTTTGCCCATTCAATTCGTCACAAAGTTCAAGTTCAATCGCAATTAAGTTTTACCAGTGGTTTGGCTGATTGATTCCCTAAAGTTTACGCTAAATAAAAGTTTATATTGAAAGAAATTTTATTAAAAATATAGATATAAACTCAATATTTTAGCAAGACAACTTATAAAAACCTAGAAATATTTTAGTATTTATAATATTTAATACGCCAAAGTACTTATTTTTCAGCCCACCCCATCATCAACTTCTGGATCCGCCCCTGGTTACCCGACATATGATGATTATTGATTCCGTTTGTGTACAACCAAAACCCACTTAAACAATTCCCATCCCTTATAAAAATTCCTAAAAAATATAGCAAAAGCAAAGGAATGAAGAATTATCAATTGGACCTCAAAATGCATTACGCGTTTCTGAGGAAAAAAAAAACAAAAGAAAAAGTGAAACATTTATGTCAAAATATTTTGGGATTTATTTGATTATTACACACACCTAACACAACATCATATTTGCCAAAGAAAAATCAATAATATAAATATATACACATATTTAGCCCTTTTTCTTAAATTTCTTCAAAATTACAAAATAATTCCCTCCTTCGTCACACAAATGGCAGTTTCAATCGTCCAATTCCCACCCTTCTTTCCCTCCCCCAGATCCACCCGTCCGAATCCAGTCACCGCCCTCCGCACCTTAGCAGAACCCACATCAATCTTCTCCAAGCGCACCCCTAAATTCCCACAATTTGCATCCAAATTCACCAGCATCCCAAGAGCCTCCTCCGATGACGAAAACGCCGCCGCGGATGCGGAGAACAGGGAGATGACGGAACTGGGGAAGGAGATAAAGCAGGCGATGAAGGAGAGAGAGGAGAAGGGGACGGGATTCGTGAGCGGTGTGGTTGAGGAAATAAGGGAAATCGAGTGGCCTGCTTTCAATAAAGTTTTGGGGACGACGGGGGTGGTGCTAGGGGTCATCGCCGGCTCCAGCGTTGTTTTGCTCACTGTCAATGTCGTTTTGGCCGAGATTTCTGATACTATTTTTTCTGGCAAGGGGGTGCAGGATTTCTTTGGCTGATGATACAAGATACTGGAGAGGGATCGCCTGCGGAAGGGTGCACATTTTTCTCTTTTCTGGGTTTTTTTATAAAAAACTCTCTTCCCTTTTTACTTTTTTTATTAGCTCTTGTTTGTAACTTTGTGGGGATAGTTACATTTTTTGTTTATTCTTTACTTTTTCTGATGCACTTTTATTTTTATAATTTTTGAGGTGATCTCTTGGGCTTACATCTACGTGTACGGATTATGATATATTTTTTAAGATAAATGATATTTTTCTTCAATATAAATGATACTTTCGAATGACGATGCGAAAAAACAAATAATATTTTTCTTCAATATAAATAATGCTTTTACTACGAATAAATGATAATTTTATCCGTTAATATCATTCAAACAGATATACATGAGTTTTTATGATAATTTAGGTACAATTATAGTTGTCTAGAAATGTCAATTTTTTTATGTGTCAATATGGGTGCAAACAAACCAAGCTGTTAGTGAACTATTCGGAACTCGATTCGAAAAAAGTTCGTTCAAAATTCGTTCGTTTTGCAAACGAGTCGAACTCAAGCATTGAATCGAACTCTATAGGATTTTCGAGCCGAACTCAAACTTAGGGATGCTCAGTTAGTGAACTCACGAACATGTTCGGTTCGAACTCAAACGAACCAATTCGCGAATATGTTCACAAATATTTGAAATAATAAAGTATTTTTATATAATTAATTAAAACTAATAATGAATTATAAATTATATTTTTATTGATAAATAATAAAAAAATTAACAATAATAAATTACAAAATTTAATCATTCAAGCGAACTTAACTCGAAACGAACAAAGTCAAACACGAATAGAATTCGAAATTAAATTCGAATATGTCTCAAAAACAAGTAGTTATCGAACCAAATGCGAATTACTCGTGAACTCGACGCATAAAATCTAATTCGAGTTGAATAAAATTTAAATGATCCGAGCTCGAGTTTGATAATGTTCAACTCGACTCGATTACAGGCCTACGTGTGCACATGTTCACAATGAGAAATTCGTGTCGACTAATTGTAATGTCGTCAGCACTTGAATTTGACTAGACTTTTTATCTCCCTACTATTGACACGATTTTCTAATTTTCGTGCAGATTAAATATGCTCAATTTTTTCCGACTATTAATTTAGAACATATCCAATATTTTTATTATTTGGAAAAAGAAATTAGTAAACCATGAACAATGAATGAACATACTGTAGCCCAATGCTTCATGAATAAGTATCTTATTTAGAAATAAAACTCTCTTAATAAGTGTTCTTCAAAATTATGTAGATTGATGTCACCCTTGGCTTTAATGCAAAATTTTAGTTGTTCAGTTTTCAATGCAATAAGGTAAAAAAATAAAGTAACTTACATTCTTGATAGGATCTTTTCACGGCCGTGGGTACTTATTTGGGAACAAAGGGAGAATTACTTTTTTTAGCTAGATGATGGTTCTACAGATGTCTGCGAAATATAACAGCACAACAGATGAAGATGAACTGATAAATCTTGGAAACAATAATAACCTTACCAAAAAAAAGACGAATGGAAAGTGCAGAACATAATTTTTTATAAACTACTCTACCTACGAACATGATCCATCCACAAAGTTCAAAACACCAGAAAAATTGATCAACTCAAAATTTTCAATCACTAGAATCAGTTCAAAGTTGTCATGTCCTAACCCAACAAAAGCTTCAAGATTCTTAACAAGCAGAGTGCCACCATATATATAAAAAGAAAAAAGGATGATACAGAAACACATAACCTTCACCTGCTATATTAATTAGAACCGGCAGGGCCGACGAGGACGCCCTGTGCATTCCCTTCCTTCTTACCTTCATCCTTCATTTCACCATCACCCTTTCTGATTCTGATTTTGTACTTGGCCTCGAATTCGGCTAGCTCCTTTTTCTTCTTCTCGGAAGCTTCATTAAGCCGAGCAATCACCTCTTCAAGACCCTCCTTGTTTCTCTGCACAGCTGGCAGAACTTCTCTGATTGTTCTCTCAACAAGAACACCTCCAATCATCCGGTAGCACCGCCTTGATGGATCGAGTGGTTTTATCGCGTTGATCACGAGGGAGTGCTCGCTGACCTCCATTTCCAGCTCGGTGATCTTGGAGTAGAATTGGTTGATTTCATTTCTCATGGAAGCATATACATTTGCAATTGCTTGCTCGTTCATTGGTTCCTTGATATCACCTTCGGCTCTGGCCATAGTTTTAATCTGAAGAATAAAATGATGGTCAGTAACAATCCAGGAGTTTCAACAAGATCATCTAGCATATATAGATTACTCAACATGGACAAGAAGATAATGCAGTCATCCCTCTCTTAGTTCTCAATATAGCTATTACTTTTAAGAGAATATGAAAGAGAATCATTTAGTGATTACAAAAATGAAATTGTGTAATTCAACCAAAATACTCCCTGTGGGCAAATCAATAAGGAGTGATACAGGCAGCGTTTCTTTTAGAAAAATCAAATTGATCTTAGTTCTCCACTAGAATGAACTACTTCTAGTCAGTATTGCCCAGTAATCGAAGCACCAATAATGTTCAGTCACTTGTGGTTTTGGAGATGTGAATAGTTCATTAGCCAAGAACTTGGGCAAGGTCTTTTACAGTTTTACTAAAACAATCACTAGATATTTGGCAAATGAATGAGACTGAAAAGGTGGTGGACTTAACCCAAAATGCACAGACACACATTTAATTGACAGTTAGGCAATTTCTCTAGAACATACAATCACCTAATTTGGTCCCAAAAAGAAGGTTCTAAAATGTGATAACCTGAAAGAAGACACAATTAAATTCTCTATTGAATCAGCAAAAGGAACAAATTCTCAAGACATGACAGGAAAAAGAACGATGCTTGCTATCATTTATGCCAACAGATTCAAACAATCCAATAAGTTATACCTCAACCACACAAACAAAGAATAAATCAACGAGTATCAGACCGTGAAAAAGAAGATAAAAGAACCAGATGTTTGTCCATATTTAAGTGGGGAAAGTAGCAGTTGATTTCTGATCAGGCTCAGGGTTCATCGTCCCAGTTTCAACAAACGAAAGACATTCATGTCTAGCGCTTATAACTACTTCCTCAGTCAATCTAAAACCAATTTTATCACACCTTCACCTTTTGATTACTTAAGATCTCACGACATCATATTCATCCATTCCCAAAACTCGGGCATTTGCAAACTCAGGCAACCTAAGTTTCATTCTCATCAGCACCTCATGGTAACTGAATTAGAAGCAAATGCTCCTATTCATCACTAACAACTTCCAGAAAATCCATAGTTATACCAAAATTTTCATCCCAATTCATCTCTGAATAAATGAAGTCACTCCCTCGGTCATAATATTCCAATTTTTCTCAATCACAAAAGATTTCAGCATACAATATTCATTCAATTTCTACTTCTCTAGCAGTTCCAATTAAATCTATGCGATACCCTAATCTACATTTGATCCCTCTCAATAATTACAGCATAAAGTAGTCGAGAATTTTCCTGATAAATTTACAAACTATTTGCGGTTATTCAATCCATAAAGAGCTACAAAAACACACTAGACACTGTTCCACTCAAAATTCCGCATTCAGCAAATCCAAAATAACTAGTAACGATCTTTTCAAAGAGCTGAAAGTTAATCGAGAAAATAACAATAAGAACATATATTCAGTTGAAAATCAAGATTTTAGCCTACTGTATCCAAACACGGAGGCGGAGGAGGAGGCGGGCGACGGCGAGGTGAACTCGAAGTAAAACGCGGAGGGAGGAGAGGGTTCAAGCAGAGAAATAATAAATCTACTGAGCACCCTTCCACAATTTTCCAGTTTGATTTTGTATTTTTGAGCAATTCCTCTTTTTGACCTAAAATTGGAATGATGAATTTGTCATTTCAGATTTAACGGCGACTAACCTCTAAACACACGGTTCTTACGATATACTAGTAAACATCCACTTATTTAAATTTTACAAGTATTTTATTTAGGGATAATTATGGGATGTGTTTACAACTTTGATAAGATTTAAAAAAATGTCCTTAATTTTACTTAATATATTAAAATATCCTCAATTTTGATGAAATTATATACTATTTTTAACTTTAATTAATATATTAAATATCTTCAACTTTGACAATATTTTGAAAAATGTCTCGATTTCAGAGTTAATGACGACGAAATACTGAATCTTTGAGTTATAATCCTCACGAGACGGAAGGCTGAATCATTTGAGTAATAATCACCACGAGAATTCTACAAACTGACGTAGCATTCCATCATCGAAAACTCGAAATCAGTGACATTTAGGGCCTGTTTGATAGCCAATATAAGATATATTAAGATAGATAAGAAACATAATAATATGTGAGATTTGTATCATATCTTATTGTTTGATACATAAGATAGAAAACCTAGATAACATAAACTAGTTGTTTGATACAATAGTTTATAATTGAGATTAAATTAGAAGATTACAATTTTAACCTTACAAACAAATTTGAAATGATAATTATATCCCAACAAATCATGAACACTTATTCCTCCCTATAAACCACTTTAACCTACAGCAAAAAATGTAGTTTCGAAGATTCTTGACATGTAGCACAATTTCCCATCTGAAATTCTTGCATTGATTTACCATAATCTTCATCATTCACAACATGATTCCTTTCTAATGAGAAAAAACAATGACAACACTGGCAAAATTTTCTCAAAACTCTTGAAATATTCACTAAACAAAGGCACAACATATCCGTGGAATGGGACAAAACACCAAATGCACAATTTCCCTTCACATAATTTCCTCAAAACAAATTCTGTAGTAACATAGTAAAGGTGGAGATATACAAAAATGTTGAAGCATATCCTATTTGAGCATCTGATCACTGAGGACTAAAACATATCCTAATTGCCTAATTTTAGCATTGAAGTGGCCGGGTGGAGCATCTGCTAGTTCTTCATCTTTAACCTATTCATCATCTGCTACCACCTCTTCCTTTTGACCTCTTCATCAGTTAAATCATCTTTTTCCTCTTTAATCTCTCAGATGAATCATTTGTTTCATCCTTGACCTCATTTACAGGTGAATCACCCTCATCCTATACATACAGAAGAAAATAGCTTCATTAACAAAGAACAGCAAACCATAGAAACAGTACAGAGAAAAACAACAAACAAATTCTTATGGCATTCAAATGACAAAAACCAAAATCATAATCCACAAACAGTTCACACACACTATGACATTACCGTGACAACACTCTTGCAATCAGGATTAGCCTCTTTGAACGATTTCCTAAAGTTGTCCCTGCAAATCATTCAAATATACCATATAAATAACAAGATAGCCTCGCAATCATGAAATAGATAACAAGCCACATGATCAGTGCATAAGAAGAATGCAGTGGGATGACGTTTCTTCGCATTTGTATTTTTGGCCTTCTTCTCATTCTTTTTAGATTTGAGTGATTTACATTCTTTCTGCTTCATTTTCAAACTCAATTTAGTATTCTAGATTTATTTTCCTATACAAAACCCGTAAGAGAAATATATATAACATGTCTAAATAATTATAGCTTTGGAAATATACTTCTCTGAGGCTGCTTTCTTTTCGTCTCACCAGTCATTTCCACAAACTGAGCCTCTACAAAAATATAGATCGATCAATCAATCAACAATCCACACTGTAAAAAACTCAAACCAACACCTTAAAAGGATCCAAATTACAACAGTTGCATTCCAACATGGTCATTACATCCTAACAGGTCATAATTTTTACCTCACAGACAAATTCGACATGACCATTACATCCCAACAAGTCATGATCGAACACTTCTTCTCTCCCCGTAAACTACTTTGACCTGCAGCAAAAATCATAGTTTCAAAGATTTTGAAGAGAAAATCTTATCGGAGGTGTTTCAATATGGTCTTCTCCGCTTTTGTGATCCGAAGTCAATACCGGGAAAGAAGGTTAGTATATTTATACTAGTTCAAGAACATTAATACACATTGCACAAACAGTTGAAACTTTTTCAGAATACGATTCGATAACAAAAGTAGGGCAGCCTGAATCATATACCAAACAAAATGCAGCGCCACGTTGCTCTTGAGAAAAACAGGAGCCATCATTTCCTCTCAACTTAACGTGACACGAATCATCTACATATTTTACCAAAGAAATGAAGATACATAAAGAGTGATGATATATTTCGTGCTGCGTGATGCTTGGGACTAGAAATAAAGAGATTAATTAGGTGCAGTTATTAAAAGAAAATTAAGTAGAAAGAGAGATAAAGCTCTTCTCACCCAAAACAGGGGGGAGCACTGCTGGTTCCTCACACCTTCCATATCCATCGCTCTCAACTTATAATATCTTCTATTTTGGCACACAATTAAGGATTCAAAAAATTATAATATGATGTATGAACACATCTACTGCAATATTGAAAGATTATGTTTTTTTTGTCCTGTGCATCCTTGATCTCTGGTTGCGTACGGTTATGCGATGAGTCGATGATGCACCTCAGACTTATGAGGGTCAAGAGCCGACTGCGAAATTTCAAACTCTTCCTCCTCTTAGGTACCTTCCTGGATTGAAATTTCCAACTCAGAAATTGGGTTCCTGATTTCTCTCTCTGAAATTAGGTTGATGGTTTGAGGCTTTGAAATTGGGTTCCCGAATTTCTCTCTCTGAAATTGGGTTGATGATTTGAACGATAGTTCATTGAGTATGAGGTAATTTTGTCTTTCCATATAGCTATATGTATTACTGTTTAGAAATGAATGCAAAACTTGGCCTCAACAACAGATGTATTTACATAAAAAGAACAGTAAAATATAAACGGACTTTCCAATAAAGTCGGGACAGGAAGATAAGAATCTAGTGTATCAAATAAGGAGATAAAGCCAGATATGTTAGCTATCTAGAGTTTATATTGGTGATCAAACCGTGCCTTAATATATTAATTAGAATTATGAATAATTTTCAAAATCTGGTAAAAATTTGGGACACTCTTTTATTTATCTAGCACGTTCCACTTTTGAATGTGTCTTTTTTGAATAAAGAAAGAGAAGTGTGGAAAATAGATACCTCATTGCCGTGAAACATGTCTTAATTTTTTGCCCACCAAGTTTTGCTGGTATTTCTAGTTATAAATTTGCAATTGCGATTTGTATCATAACTCGTCTCACAATAAAACAATTTTATACAAAAACTCAATTTCAAAATGTAATGTTACGATAGCAGTTTATATCGATTGATGCATATCTTTCTCTTTTATTTGCGAATTGGTTGAACTTTTTGTACAATTATTATTATTATTATTTAGTTTGCATTGTTGAACAATGTTGAGATGTCCGGTAACTGATTGAATATTTATAAGATATTCATGCTAGTTGAATAAAAAATTTACAAGTGTACGGTCGAGCTTTTTTTTTCGAATTCTTTTCTACTTTTCTAATTTGATATTGTTGTCCATTAATGTATGTGCTTGCTTTTCAAATCCACGTCTGATTCCAAAAAAAAGTAGTCTGCTTTTCATATCTCATATTTTTCAGCATGAATTTGAGACTGCTATTTCAATTAAATTTTGAAAATCTATCAGATTTTTCATCTTGTGTTTGAAAAATATCAAGAAAAAAACATTAGAATTTTGAATTTGTATTGATTAATTAAATATAATTAATCAATAAATATAATAATTTAAGTACTAATTAACAATCATAAAAAATATTCATAATTGCTTTTCTATGAAGAACAATGTACTTTATTAAGGTACAAACTAAATGTTTCATAATTTATAAAGTTAAGTTTAGATTTCTTACAAAAAAATATTTAATAATAATAATATACAGCATAAAGTATGATTCATGATTTTCTTAAAATAACTTAATAATTAATAATAATAATAATAATAATAATAATAATAATAATATTATTATTATTATTATTATTATTATATATTAATTAAAAAGACATAATGCAAAACATTATTAAATAAAAGTTACAGTTTGCATTTCAATAAAATAATAAAAATAATATTATACATATAAGTCTGTAAGAATCTTGAGAATGGGAAAAAAGTACCTAAAAGAAATTGGGGAGTAAAAATCCTAAAAAAATATTCTACTTTTGTGTTTTCATGATGCTTATTATTTTCCATCGTTTTATAAAAATTCAACCAAAACGAGACCTTGTGGCTCATTTGTTTGGCATAAAAGTAAAATTAATTGAGAATGTGATTTCTAGGAAAATAATTCCAAGAAAAATGAATCCTAATACACTCTTTATCATCTGTTTGAAAATATCAAAAAAAAATATTAGAGTTCTAAATAATAATAATAATAATTAGACACAACATAGAGTATTATTCAATAAATAGTTCTAAAAATGAAATTAAGATTTTCCTAAAATAAGTTATTACTTGAGAAGAACAACAACAATAACAACAACAACAACGACAACAACAACAACAACAACAATAATAATAATAATAATAATAATAATAATAATAATAATAATAATATATAATAATTATTATTATTATTATTATTATTATTATTATTATTGTTGTTGTATATAGTACAAAGTATGATTCATAAAATTTAAATAAGAACCCACAAGGTGCCGGAAACTTTCATTTTGACAACAGAAGTCCATAGGGAGGATGATCCAGATAACAATACCATTAGTCTGCTTGATTTGCAAGTTGACGCATTAATAGTATCGGTAAACCTTTTCTTAAGTCGGTATGTGTAGTTATGATTTCAAGCTCTAGTCCTACGAGTAAGGAGCTAGGAGTTGGAGCATTGGGGAGGGGGGGTCTGCTTTTGACTAATAGAAAGTATCTGTTTTTTCTCCCTCTCTGGCACGAGATTCAATCTTTTTTTTTGTTGTATAATACAAACTACGATTCATAAAATTTAAATGAGATTTTCTTAATAATAATAATAATAATAATAATAATAATAAATATGTAAATAGTATAAAGATCTGTTGAGGTCTTGATGAATAAAAATCTTGAAATATTTCACTACTTACCTTGTTTTAAGAATTCTTTTTATTTTCCTTTTGTAAAAATATAATCAAACACAAGAACTCAAAATTTTAAAATCAAATTACTTTTCAAAGATAGAATTTTTGCCAAACAAATGGGCCCTTATTGTATTTTTCAGTATAACTCATAAGCATGTTGCTACTGGATTTGGTGTTACCTTGCAGACCTCGACACAGAACCGCCAGTCCATGAGGACGAGCAACCACACGCCCTGCTGTTCCGAGAGTCTATCTCTGGGGCCCTTCACTTCCACGAGCTTTGCAGTCGTTGAGACGCCACAGCAGCAAGTTGGGCATGCCATTCGGCCAGCTCCGGTAACCTTGAGCCAGATGGAACAAGGCACGCGCCTCCGATGCATTTTGCAGCAATGAGTGCTTCTCCCCGTTCACCCCTCTACAGGCTGTTCCAACGTGTAGTTCCCACATCGTGATGATGAGCATCTCCGCCATCATGCCATCTCAGATCTTCTCCAAGTGCGCTTCTACTAGACTCCTTCTGGTTTCATAGAAGCTATCGGTCTCAAGATCCAAGGGTGCAGTCTGCAAGTAAAATTATAGGTCTCAACAAAATATATGTGCTTCAACTATGTAGCAAGAGAGAATTCTTATGATTCACACATTTTTCTAGAAAAATATGTATACCTGAAATTTGGTACAGAAAACATTCGGTACGTCAGCAAAAATTATATCAGACATCAAGATCCTAAAAATGGTAAGCCAAATGCCTCTCTGCGTGAACGCCTTGCCAACCGCCTCTTTCGCCAGCATAATACTGTCGTGCAAGCTCTTCTAATCCACATCGTTCTCCATATTCACTGTAGAAGATGCTCTTTGCCACCATTCAAAGGTCTTTCTTGAACGTGAATTTAATTGCCATTAGACCAAAGGCAATCAAATTAATCGGGTGGATTACACAATATGTAATTAATAACATGATAAGAACATAAATATGTTCCCTTGTACCTGAAAAATCTTCCTGTTAACAGATCAGAATAACTGGGTGTTTTCCAGCGCCTAGGTGGTTTCCCCAACTGCAGCCCCTACTTTGCAGGGCATGGGCTACTCTTGAACCTGCACGAACCCCTGGATTGAGCAAACCATCCTCTGCTACTTCCAAGCTGTCATCTACACGCCCAAGAAGTTCCAAATCAACAGAAAGCCATAGACTCCAGTATCCCCTTCTTCTATCATAAATGACTGTATTAAGTAGTTGCCTAAGTAAATCAATGGCCTCCATGTACCTGTCAAAGCACAATGCTACATCAAAAGCCATATAGAAAGCAAGTTTTCCCAACAGCACCATTTAATTTTCTTGAACACAAAACACTGTATGCACAAAAGTGTCTGCATTTAGAGAAAAAATCTCATCTGAGGAAATACGTTCCTTATTTTTGCATGTGATAAGATTTGTATTTCTACATGCCATTTTCATTTTCAGTTTAGAGGTTCAGTAAAAAGAATTGCAAAGGAGCAGGCATGCATAAGAGTTTGTACTTTAAACACCATTACCTCTTCTTGCGCTCAAGAAAGGAAACACCCAATAAGACCACCTTAGAGTATACCCATGAGGCTGAGAAGTGGGATAAAAAAGCATCCATTGATCCAGCAGTTGAAGATGTATTCTCTCTCAAACAAGTTGACATACGCAAAACAGGCATCTCTGTGCATCTTAAGACCTACTCCGAGTTATTATTTTCAAGAGATTCAATCATAAAATTTGTGAAATTTCAATAGCCTATAGAATCATAAAGTAGCCCTCAGTAAAAGGAACTGTTTTCTGATGTTACCAGCTGGGACTAGAATTAAGCATACCTCTTCATAAGATAGCAAGTCACTCCTATTTGAAAATTTTGGCTCTGAGACTGAGTACATCTATAAGCCGGATACTTTACAATACCTAAGTCCACAAGCAAAACTGCTGAGAGGTCCAGCTCTCCATTAAGGAAGAAAAGCCTCTGCAAGGGGAAGGAAATTAAGATTAAAATGTACCAAACAAGCCTCTTATACTAACTAACCAACTTGAAGTGACATGAAGAGAACTACCTCAGCTCGCCATACTGAAGTTTGGCAAGGGAAGATACTTCTACACAGGAACCAGTTTTAGCTAAAACAAAACCTCGGAGGTCCACCTTCATGAGAAATTGCAGAATCGTGTGAGATAGCCAAAATTTGTCAGACTCATGATGTATATCAAATTTACCTTACCAAGGACCACCTGTTGCTTTCGTGTACGATGATTGCATTTCTGAGTTTTAGTTGAAACAAAAAATCAGCAATTAACAAGAAACATCAAGCATAGGCATCTGCCGAGTCGCCAACTATGGAAAAACTCTTAACTCCCTAATTAAAAGGATGCAACATAAGTAAATCACGTCGGAAGAATCTCTCGGCTAGCTCAGTAACTAATTCAAGAATTTTCATTAGTCTATGGTTCAAGAAAATCAAAGAGAGCCCAGAAGACATATTTGAAAGACCTAGAAGCTGATCAGTTACAATCTACCAGAGAAAATGTCAATTTGAGAATCAAATGAAGGAAACTAATTGTTAGGGATACAAGCAAGGAGCCCTAACTCTCCCCAAAACCATTGTTATAGGGAAAGGATTGACATTTACTTATATACCACTCCACACTTGCATGTGTAGTCGATGTGGGATATCCCACATCATAACAATACCTTCCCCTTCGAAACCGTACGTCCACGGACGGCCAACTCCGGAAGTCCTCCCCACTCACGGCTGGGTCCGCGGTGGGGCCCACCCAGGTTGCTAGCCCACCCACGACTCCATTCGCTGTGATACCAGCCCTGGGCCCACCCGGGAACTATTCCCCGGGCCCACCCGGTTTCCCGGGCCGATCAACGGGTCGCTCCTTCCAGCAGACGTACGATCCGGCAGGTCGGACCATTGTTAGGGATATAAGTAAGGAGCCCTAACTCTCCCCAAAACCATGGTTTTAGGGAAAGGATTGACACTCATTTATATACCACTCCACACTTGCATGTGTAGTCGATGTGGGATATCCCACCTCATAACACTAATGGTACCACCACTATCCAAAATACACTAGGGTATTCCAATGTGGTTAGAATGTTCTCCAGAGTTCTGATTTACGAAGAAAGCACTTTGTATTAGGACACGGAATGAAGAAAACAAAATCAAAAAAGAACACATTTTGAAACAGATTAAGGAAACATTTAGATGTTCACATGGATTTTACACTTCACAATGTTTCTTGGAACTCCCAATCCTTTTCTTGGTAAACTAGACAAGGTAGCTGGACCCTACTATGAGATGTACGACCCGTATCTGTCCACACAAAGTTCTTTTTTTGTGTAGTCATCAGAAGCCATATCAATTTTGGAGCATAAACTATGGAATCAAACAATACTAGAATGAACCATCCATTATGCTCCTTCTGTAAAAATTGCATTAATGAACTAGAAGAAGAGTTATAGGATGTAAAGCAATATGATGTTATATTTTTTGATAGACTACTTATAAGATGTCATCTAGACACAGGGCAGGACAGCCTAAAAAGACATGAACCAATTCCTAAGCTACATCAGCATTAGGCATGCAAAATTCAGTCTAGAAAATGGTTTAGAACCTAATAAACAAGAAAGATTAAGACAAAACTATAAATGCAATTAGTAGGATGCTCAAAATAACAGGCAGAATTATGAATGATTTTGTTAATCTTAAACTCACTGACATAATAACTGCCTTGAGGAAAGGGGTATACTGTCATAAATCTTAACACTTTCCTCAGCAGTAAGAACATTCGAGTTAACAGTGAAAGAATAAGCTAAAACCACAAGAAATCATTCCAAACCAGAATTGAAATTCAATGATAGTGCAATCCCGTTACAGAAGCAACCTATAGGCTTTTTCTTTCATGTCTATCTAAATTTCAGATATAGAAAATCAAAAGATCATGTTAGGTGCAGCATCAGAATTGGTGAATGAACAGAGGATTAGTTAACACCTTCGTCTCAATGTTACCACACATTGCAACATCAAAGCCCCTTGAAAGACATGACAAAGCACAAACTTTGTTAAGCAGTAACATATCTTCCCGCAGCTCATCAACATTAAGTATGTTCAAGGCTTCCTCCGAGTCATCCTCTTCTAGTTCATTTCTTAGTGTTATATATGTAAATATATTATATATGGTAGATGCATATTAGAATCCTATTAGGATTAGGGTTATTCACATGTATATATAGGGGCTCTTTTCTTTGAATAAAATGGACTTTCATTTCCCATCTCATATGCTATACACACTTATAACATGGTATCAGAGCTACATTCCAGATCTAGGGTTTGGAATTTTTTGAAATTAGGGTTTCAAATTTGAAAATTAGGGTTTAGGGTGAAAAAAATGGAAAAGCCACCCATTTGAGTTCGGAACTTCACCGGTTGACACCTCCGGCACAGGGAGGTGCGCCACCGTCCGACGAACCTTCGCCGGAAGTCCGGTTGCCGGAGCCGGCGCGTGTGGGGCCCACGCGTGTGAACAGTGTTTTTGTGCACTTCAGTTTTTCAATATTCTGATGTATGTTGGCACTGGGGAGAGAAACAGGAAGGCAGAGATTATGTTGCCAACAATGCCGACGGCGACACGAATTTGACTGATGTTGGTCATGTCTGCAGATTGAACAGTGCGCGTGAACAATGTTTCTTGCACTTCAGTTTTTCGCACGTACAGGTCGCGTCCGTGGTCGGAATTAGCTCCGGCTGATCCTGTTCGACTCGCCTCGACGTCATGTGTCTGTTTGAGTACTTGTTTGGGTCAACTACGGTGCGATGCGAGATCCGTCCGTTGTTAAATTTGATGTTTGGTGCTCGTGAGCACGCTTGTTAATGGAATTCAATTTGGTTTGTTGTGGTTTGCTCATCTCAACGTTTGTGAGTTGTCTGATACCGTTTGGGTCAACATCCGATTGGTGTGGGATTCATTTGGGTCGACGTTTGTGTGTTGTCCGGATACCTATTTGGGTCAACATCCGATTGGTGTGGGATTCACTTGGGTCGACATTTGTGTGTTGTCTGGATACTGTTTGGGTCAACATCCGATTGGTGTGGGATTCGGTTTGGGTCGACATTTGTGAGTTATCCGGATACCGTTTGGGTCTGCATCTAATTGGTGTTGGATTCGCTTTGGATCGATTTGAATTATGTTTGAGATTTCATTGAAATTTAAGGTTTTCGCTCGGTTTATTTTGGGTTATGATTGATTATCTTTGTAACAAGTGAGCATGATTAACATCTATGCTCCAAATTGAGGGAGTGTTATATATGTAAATATATTATATATGGTAGATGCATATTAGAATCCTATTAGATTAGGGTTAGAATCCTATTAGGATTAGGGTTATTCACATGTTTATATAGGGGCTCTTTTCTTTGAATAAAATGGACTTTCATTCCCCATATCATATGCTATACACACTTATAACACTTAGCAAAATGGACAGATACCCGACTTCTGTTGAGAACAACAAAATTATTACAACGAGCTTTTGGAAACAATGGTATCAAGTAATTGGATCGGTTAAGAATCACAAAAATGGACTCAAGAACATTTAAACAAATGTGAAATCAATTAAACCAATGTTTACCTACAAGCCCCTTAATTGCTTGGTCGTGATCAGCTATTTCAGGATATGACATACGAGACATCCGAAACCAGGGCCCTGAGGGGATAAACATCTCTCAAATTATCAAGTAGCATGCTAAAATGGAAAGCTTATAAGTTCCATTTAGAGAGAGAGAGAGAGAGAAGGAAGAGAGGAGGAGAAAGTTAAAGCAATTGCACTGACATCTCAGTCGAAAAAGTAAACACTCATCAACTATGGAACTAATTATAGCATCTATCACACCCACTTTGCTGCTTCAAATAATTATAAACTGCTAATCAATTAGAAATGAAAAGAACACCTTAAGATGATATTATCTAGTTGAATATGAGTAAAGCAATCATGACATCACTCATAGAGGACCAACAGGCATGCTTGACTGAAAGAAAATTGTGTGATTTGCACAAAACCTTTGCTTGTATAGAGCTGAGCAAAAAGCCTTTTACTATCATCCGGAAGAGAGTCAAATCACTGTGTAGAAGAGAAAATGAACAAGAGTTTATGAAAAGGTACCAGATAGGTAGAGAAAATACTACACTTCATCAAAGACAAAAGTCCTTAATAGGTACAGAAGAAAGACACCTCGCTGTTTGTAAAAAGATGTCGATCACTCTTTAACACCTATTTTATAAGCAATTCCAGGTTAAGTTGATACCTGGTCATTCCAGATGGATTTGATTTTGCAAGTTCAACGACACGTAGAGCATGTCTCCATAAAGACTTAAATTCTTGCATACCATTGCAATATATATTGTCACATAATTCCGTATTTGTGCATACACTCTGAATTGGAATAGAAGCTTGAGGATCTTATGGTACAGAAGTTATACTGCCCTGTAAATATTCATATGAATAAAAAAGAACGGCCAACAAGGCAACAACCAAGAGATATCAATTTCAAGAATACCATACATCCTAGAAACTGTAAGTATAAAGTGATCACTGAGTGACTTTATACCTCTACATGATATTTGAACCCTAGAAAGAGTGAAAAATAAAAATAATGATGAAAATAAAAAAGACAACAAATAATTTCATCTGGGTCAAACATCAAAGAAGGCACAGAGACCTTCAGAAACTTCAACATACAGAATTAAACAGTTTCCTGATAATCAAATTTCTTATCAAGATCATGCTTAGAAGCCGAAGACCTCTTTTTCTACCTTGTAAGATCCCAGCAACGAGACTCGCCAACAATAAAAAAAATGATACCAATATTTGTAGTATATACCACACAAAAAATAGCACGATTTTACCTCAAAGTTCAAGTGGAACTTCTCTGTTACAGGTGACAAATATGGGGCCAATTCTCACAGTATATATCCCAACATGCTATCAGATCCACAATCTAAACAAAGAACCTGGTCAATACACAACAACCTTTTACTAGTAAATCAAGTAAAAAGGAAATAATACAAAAGCTAGACAAAATTGAACCTTGATAGCATTTCGATCCCTAGCATTCGCAGGTGCTCTAGAGAGGCATATCCTTGACTGAGGATCTATTAAATCTTTGCCACCGTACCTACGGTCAACAATGAGAGTTGGAATAACAACCTTAGGCATGTCATAATCATCCAAAAGATCATCCATGCCATCTTTAAGCCCCTTCAATGTCAGATGGTAACAATGGTGAGGCCAACTTATCATTAGAGGTGCCTTTGGAAGCAAACTTTTTATCGGGATTTGCATTTGAATCGTTTTCCAAAAAAGCAGAATCATTGTTAGCATACTCATCAGACCCATCCAATCCATTCAAGTCATGAATCACATCACAATGCTCATTTTATTGGGTTCGCTTAGAATAACTTTGAACGTTGAGAAGTTCAATTGAAGAAGGGTGACCTAGCTCAGTTTCCGCTTCTCACTTCCTTTAGGAGCAAGGCAATCATCTGAGACCATCAAATTAACATCACTTTCAAGATTTTGAATTTTGATAGAACAAACGATCAAACATTTGAACCAACACAAAGCAGTTTTTAACGAACCTACACTTTCACCTTACCTACATGAGAATTGTTGAGGGCATTATCCGCGCCGGGAAGCCGGGCTCCACATACAGGGCAATTCACCGATTCATCGCCATCGCCTTCGGCTCTTTGCTCAGCTGAATCTCTCTCTTCGCTTTTATCTCTCTCCCATATGCTTGAACAATTCTTCCGATTACATGAGAAAATAATCGTAATGCTTTTATACAAACAGAGATTCCACCTATATCACAAGCTACATAGATATATCGACCGACGATTGAAAATTTGAAAAATCAATTAAATGAGATGCAGTTGTGAATGTATCGCACCGAAGAGTCCTAGGCGGCTGTTCCGGAGAGCACGGATCAGCGGTTGGGGATGAAACGGCGTCGTTTGTCGATAACTCTGAGCAAGCTTTCGCGCCCATGGTCGGAGACTAAATTGGGTGAAAGCCCTGAAAATGTTTATTTATAAACCCAATCAAACACGCGGGAATTTCCGCTGAATTTTATAATATTATACTAGGGGGAAAATAATATGTATAAAATAATCTTATTATTTATAATTTACTATATTTTATAAATCCGAACCGTTTAATAAAATCTTTTGATGATATTGATTTTTTAACTTCAAATTAATATTTTTATTTTTCTGTTGATGAAATTTATTCAAGGTATACTAATTTGAAAAAGTTTGAGACGAATTTGAAATAAATGAAAATTCAATAGAATTTTTCTGATTTTTCAAGAGAAAGATCGATTTGTTTCATGTGAGAGTTGAGTAATTGAATTTACAAAAGAAAATGAAAAAAAAAAATAGACTAATCGATATCCTTTCTTTTGATCAAACCAATTGATTTCGATTTCGATTGAAATAAAAAATTTGATCCAAAAAGTAATCCAATCTCAAAAAGAAATACAAATAATTGGCAAATGTAAAACTAATTAATCGGGAGAAAACAAAAAATTATAATATTGATAAGGTACAATCATCACTAATGCTTGTCATAGAAAATAACATCAACAAAGAATTATATATATGGAGTTTTGGTTGATTCTGTCACAACCAAACATATTTGTCCCTGAAAGATGTACCAAATTAAGGTGGGTTCATGGTGAGAGGTCGTAGGTTCGAACCCCACCAAACGCCTCTATGAGTTTGAGTCTGCCACACCTGGTTTTCCAAGTGTGGTTTACCTGTCCTGTGTGGTTAGCCTGCACCTAAGATAGCGGTTGCGGATTCCCCATGATATCAAAAAAAAAAAATCAATAGAAACTAATTCCGTTAGAGCTCCTACAAGAATTTACTTAAAAATATAATAGTTTTATCTCCATTTTATAATAGAACTAGTATTTTATTCTCAACATTTATAGTAGAAAAGAATATTTCTAAATATTCTTATATATTTATTCAATCTTAATAATTTTTAAAATTTATATTGAAGTGGATTTAAAATACAATTATCTTATATAACTATATTAAAATTTACTATTATATTTTAATGATTAATTTGGATACGGTTCGTGATTCATCACAATATAAATATTTTTGACAAGGGCAACAAAAAATTCTTTCGAAGTGGAGAATACACAACAAAACGATTCGAGTTGTTTTTTAAATTTATTTTCATATATTGGAAGTTCCGGAGTAAAAATACAACAAGAAAATAGCGTATGATTAGAGGATTATTTCTACACAAATATAGCAATCAATTCATAATACGATTAAGAGAAACTACCGCCACATCACATTCTCCGCCTACGTGTCATTTTAGATTTGCTTCAATCTGAATTATCTTTAAGTGTCATTTTATGTATTTTCTATCAAATTAAAAAATTAAATTAATGAAAAATATTAACTTAATGAAACTTACGCCTAATTGATGAAAAATATTAACTTAATGAAACTTACGGCTAATTATATTCTCCAGGATATATACAATAAATTCATGAAATTAAGGCTGGATTTAAGGCTGAATTTAACGTCAAACTTTGGCTGACCTTTGGCTGGATTAATTCTTGGCTCAACCTCTATTTGGTGTATACAATATATACAATAAATTAAGTTTGGCTCAACCTTTACGCCTAATTGTATTCTCCAGGGCTGGATTTAAGACTGTCTATAAAGTCATGAATTATTTGCACTCTCAGAATGATAAATCTAGTTACGTGAGTATGCGAAATTTATGTAAAGCAATAAAGAACATCAAGGCTTTTACGTGGTTCGATCGTTAATGAGATCTACGTCCACGGAGGAGTGTTTCCTCAATACTTTCACTATAATTTGAGTACAATGAGTGTAGTTACAAGCTCTTAGTATTCGATAAGTTGTCAACCCTTCTATTGTCAATTTTCCTTCTATTTATACATCTCGAGCCTCGCTACCGGGGCGTGCTCAATCTCCATTGGTCGTGACTCTTCCTCCGCGTGCCTCCATTGGTCGTGACTTCCTCCGGCGTGCCTCCATCGTCGGGCTCTTCTTCCGCAGCGTGTCCTCCATCGTCGGCGGGGACGCCGCTTCACGTGCGCCACGGAGGTGGCGCCCGACTTTGTTCTCGGGGCTAGGGTTTGAGGCGAGCCCGCCTTCGGCGTGTCCTCCATTGGCGGGCGGGGCGCCGCCTTACGTGCGCCACGTGGAGGGTGGCGCCTGACTTTGGTTCTAGGGGCTAGGGTTTTGGAGGCGGCCCCTACCAACGTTAGGCCCAGCTCGTTTGGGCCTGTTAGTGGGCCTGATCGGTTGGGCCATATCCCATCATAGCCCCCGAATAGTCGAGGGACGCGATGCCGAGGTGGAGTGAAGAGCGCCGCCGCCGAAAGTGAGGTGTGCTCGGCGGTTGTTGTCAAGGTGTTGTTTTTTGACGTGAGGGTTTATTTGGCGATCCGCGCCGAATCGAGCCGGGTGGTCTGTTGTGCGCCGCTTGGAAAAGACGTACTGTAAGGAAGTCGAAGTCGACTCGATATCGACCCTCCGCGTAGGTTACGCCGAGGTCCGATCCGAGCGGCACCGCTCTTGTGGAGGATGCCGATGTCCGACCCGAGAGTAGGATCGGATGGAGACGTTCCGTGAAGCGCGGCCCCGTTGATAGGATGCCGAGGTCCGATCTGGATCCCCTCGTTATTTGGGGAAGGCCGAGGTACGACCGGCGCCGCCATCCGAGTACGCCGGTCCGTATGATGATTGCGGGTCGACCGGCGGTCTATCTTACGCTAGCGTCGCCATACGCGTCGAGCGGTAGTTGGGCACTCGAACCGCAGCGTGCGTGGACTCCACATCCAATCACGGGTAGTACGTGTCGGGTTGAAACGGCAGTTTTAGCGCCTTTGTCCTATAAATAGGCCCAAATGAGGCAACTGCTCACTTTCCTTTCGACGCTTTGTTTTGGAGAAGATTCTTGCGAAATTTCCCGCTTTCTTTCAAACTTGTTGAGGAAGCGCGATATTTCGCCGAAAACAAAAGTAAGTATGTATTCTTCGCCTGCTCGAAAGTTCTGCTCGCCTCGGGCCTCCGCCCGTCTCTTCCCCGTTAGTGCCACCGGTCTTAAGGATTACATGTGCCATAACCTTCGGGTAGTTCCTAGAATTAGTGCTAGGTTCCGCGTATCATCGATGTGGGATGGGTTGAGGTTGGGTTCAGCGAGGTCGAGTTTGACGACGGAGGACCTTTTTGAAATTGCCAAAGAATACCGGATCCCGAAGGAGGCATGGTGGTGCCTGCCGCGATCCAATGATAGGGCTATGGCCCCACCGGAGGGCTTCATTACCGTATATGTAGACGCCCTAAGAGCTGGCCTTAGGTTTCCTTTAGCCCCGATTTTCCTTAGTATCCAAGAATATTTTCAGATCCCTATATGTCAGCTGACCTCGAATTCCATTAGGTCGGTGGTGGGGCTAGGGCTCTCCTGTTATGGCATTACCGGCGAGCTCTCCGAGGTGTTGATGCGTTTTTAGCGTCAAGACCATAGGAGGAGTGTATTATCCGTCTCTACTGAAATTTAAGGTAGCGGCCCTCTAAGGTCTCTCATTGGCGTAACAAGTTTTTCTTCTTGGGGTCATGAGTATCCGAGGTACAGTGGGGCCTCGATAAGGTGATGGATGAAGGTGAAGCCCCCTGGCTTCATGGAGGAACAACTCAGCCTCGGTGAGGTATTATCTATCGACTTCACCGAGGACGACTGAATAAGGCCGGTGAGCGTTTATAGTCCGAGGCGTCGGGAGGGGTCTCGATCGGGTGAGGCATCCCATATATTTTTCTCCCTCTCTCTTTTTTTTTTTTTTGTGTCCGATCTCGCCGTACTAATGCGATCTTCTTTGTTGTGTAGTGAAGCTTGATCATGCCAAGGAAGGCGGGCCGGCCGTCTCGTCTTTGCACCACCGGGCGACGGAGCCACTAGGAAGAAGGCGGCGGGGTGGACCCGTCCCATGCCCGTGGTTGTGGAAACCCCGATCGATCTGCCGACGGGTCCTCACCGATCTCGAGCTCGGATATGGAGATTGAGGCTCGTCCCCATGATCCGCTGAGGTACCGATCTCCGAGATCCTCTGCTCTTCCCTAGTGAGGTGTTTTCTTTGCGCGCCATCGACCGCTTGATTTTCGTGACTTGCCCTCGTAGTGCAAGAGCCGCGCCGCACGGCCGATGTAAGCCGCCTCCCACGAAGAGCCGGAGAGGAAGCTGGCCACCGCCGAGTTCTCCGGCCGCTGCAAGGAAGGAGGTCGAGGTTGCAGGGGCTGCCGAGGCCGCCACGAGGAAGAAGAATCGGGCTCGCAGTGGCCCGTCTTTGAGGTGGAGGCGCTCGAGAAGAGGCGGCGGGCGCAGAAGCTTGCTAATCGGACGAGTGCCTGCTGGGCGGGCGGGGCCAATGTTGAAGGCCTTCACCAAAGAAGCTCGCCGAGTCCGAGACCTTCTCCGCCTTTATCTCCGATCCGCCCGTGATGAGGCCGCAGTGTGATCTCTCCCACCGGGAGGGTTGGGCGCCACAATGCCGGACTTTGATAAGGTCAAGCATGGATGGGCCGAGGTCGACCCTGTGGCGGTGAACAAGGAAGACGCCCATATATTGGCCGAGGTGGCCCCTTTCCCGTGGGAGGCTCGGCCTCCTCCGACTCACTCCCGACGGCCGAGGTCGTGTCCCAAAGGCAGGGTGGATGAAGATCCCGAGCCTGTGGAGCTTGCGAGGTGCGTGCTGCCGTGGATGTGGAGGAGGAGGAGGAGTTAGTCTTGAGCTCCCACGGGAGGGCCAACCGCAGGAATCGGTGGGCAGCAGGAGGTCGGCGGTCCGGACAAGCCCGAGGCCGTGGACTGATGTAATAAGTCGAATCGCCGGGTCGATAGGATCCCGAGTCCTGTAATAATTTCCACCTTTTGAGTAATAAACACAACATTTTGAAATGTGTATTGTCTTGTTTATTTTAGCATTTCACTTCGAATACATCGGACTTGATCATGACCACCGACAAAGCCGAAAGAAGTCCGAGGTGCTCGCCGAGAAGGATGAAGAGGTGACGACTTGGAGAGTCGATCCGTCGAATTGACCCAAGTTTTGCAAGAATGGATGTCGCTACCGGCATCGGCCGCCGACCGAATAAGAAGACGCAAGAGGCCGACCGAGAAGTGGCCCGCCTCGACCGAGAATGAGGCGCTAAAATAAAGATTACACAACTCAAGTCCGGGGGCGATTATCATCGATGTGGTCCAGGACGGCCGATGAACGCGGAAGCGGCTCGAGCCGATGCAGAGGAGCCGCCTGATCTCGGAAGAGCATGCAGAGTACGAGAAGGTAATCCGTCGGACTGGTGGAACTACCATATCTCAAGTCGACGATCGAGTTCGAGCTTGTCAAGGGAGGCATGGTGCCGAGGGATGAGGAGGGCCTAATAGCAAGAAGTTTAAAGATCGCCTCGACTCCATCCTCAAGTACATGCAGATGTACGAGGTCGCTCAGAAACGACGCATGCCCCAGCCCCACAATGAGTCTCAGCGGGCGCCTACCGTCCAATAATTGAAGAGCAAGAGAGGAGGCATACGCACGATCACGCCAAGTGCTCCGCCTAATGGGTCCACCGAGAAGGGAGTATTTAGAGGGCGCACTCGGCGGTCGGAGGCGGGGCGCAAGGCGGCAGTTGGCGTGGGCGGCGGTCGGGGGCGAGGGCGTGGTCCCGCCCGTCAAGCTCACGGGGCCGAGGTGTGACCTCGGGTATAGGAATGCCCTCTTGGGCGGAACCCGCCTGTGTCGGCTCGATGCACCCGAGCAGCCGAGGTACGCCGTCCTCATTGATTGGGTGGAGGCACCGAGTTCATTCCGGTATTCATCACCGACCCGAGATTTTGTTGAATCGTGCAATTTCAGTGAGTCCCATGAGGCGGAGCCCGAAGCCCGAATGAGCTTGTATGTAGCGTAGAAACTTTGTATGTAGATATAAATGTATTTAGACTCGTTTGAAGTGTATATTTTCCCTCGAGAGGTACAAACATAGCTAGACTTCGTTTTGATCGTAAATATATTTATCTTGTATCTGAAGTGTATGTTTTCCCAAATAAAGGGGTATAAACGAGCTCGGAAGCCCGGTTGGCTTGTATATGGCTTGGAACTCGGTTTGTAGTCGTTAATGCATTTAGACTTTGTACCGGAGTGCATATCTTCCCAAATAAAGGGGTATAAGTTGGCGAGATCGATCCGGATGTCGCGCGTGCGTGAGCGTCCAACTTAATGGGTAATCTGTATGCTTTGCATGTAGACGTTCAAATTAATGAGTAGTCTGTATGCGTACCCTACTTGGTGGGATTTTCATCTTCGTAAGGGCGTCCCCTTGTGAAGGTTTAAATGTGGTGTATCCAAACAGATGTTCACATATGTATGAGACGAAGTGAAATATTCATTGGAAAACAAATGTTTTATTGAATATGTAATCAACATCGTATTTTAGGCAAAACAATAAAGGACTAACATGATGCCGATCTGAAATCGGCTATGTAAAGCACCTCCTTAAATGAGTGATGTGCAGTTCGGGGATAAGTGCACCCTGATAGGTGAGCCACTTGTAAGCCCCTTTGCCGAGGTCCTCGTGAACGCGGTATGGGCCTTCCATGTCGGATCCAGCTTGTTAAGACGCCTCGGCTCGGGCTTCATTATTTCGTGGGACGAGTCGCCTACTTGAGTCGGAGGCTCGACCCTTTGTTGTAGTCTGTGCACACGGCCCTTGTGCCCAGCTCGCTTTATGAAGGCGAGCTCGTCTTCTCCTCGAGGCGTCAAGGTTGTACGCAGGTCTTCCTCATTATTGGCGTGGTCGAAGTGGAGTGTGAGGGCTTGGTGCTACGATCTCGGTAGGTATAGCGGCCTCGGTACCGTGAGACCCGGTGAAGGGTTTCTCCGTGCGAGGTCCGGGTGTTGTCTGTGGGACCGAGAGGACTTGAGGAGATTTTCAGCCCAATCACCCTTAGCTCGGTCTAGCCTTTTCTTGATCCTTGTACGATCGTGGGTTCGTCACTTGGTCCGACCATTCGCTTGCGGTGTGCGGCCGAGTGAAGCGTTGATCGATCTGGAGCTCTTCGCACCACCTTGAAATTTTGTCGACGAATTGGGTGCGCCGCTGTCCGAGACCGAGATGTGCGGTATGCGGCGCGCGGACTATATTCTTCCACACGGGTGCAATCCTCCCTTGTGAGGCTCGAAAGTGGCTCGGCCTCGACCCATTTGTGAAGTAGTCTATGGCTACGACTAAGTATCGAGCGACACGGTGCTCGGTCGAGCGGACCAATGATGTCGATCCCCACTGCATGAAAGGCCACGGGCTCTGCGCACCTTAGATCGGTTTGGGGTAGCTTTTGACCGTGGAGTGGGTTGGCACTTTGACACTTTTGACGAGCTCGCCGAATCTTGAACAAGGGTGGGCGGTAATATCCCGACCTCGGCGTCTTCTTTGAGAGAGCTCACGACCGATGTGACTTCCACAGACCTCTGTGGATCTCATTGAGCACGTGGTCGGCCTCTTCCGCCCGAGGCACCTCGGGAGGTTGAAGGTAAGACTTCCAGTGAGCGCCCCTCCGTGTATGAGGTATACAGGATTTCGCCATCATCTTTTTGGCTTCGAGCCGATCTTGAGGTAGTCGTCATCTTCCGTGTAGCCTTTATGGGAGACATCCAGTTCGGCTCCATCTCGGTGATGATGCCGATGTGAGACTCCGCTATGCTTCTGGAATGAACCTCCTCCACTGGTGGACTTGTTGATGACGCAGCTAACTTGCTGAGAACGTCAGCTCAGCTGTTTTCGCCCCGTGGGATCCGATGAATACTGGAGTACCTGAATGAGGCCAGCATCTCCTTTGCCTTCTCGAGGTACTGCTTCATTCGGTCCTCCTTGGCCTCGTATCTGCCTAGGACCTGGTTTACCACGACCTGGGAATCCCCGAAGATCTGGACATTGTCCACTCTCACCCTTTGCGGGCGAGTCCCGAGATCGGTAACCATATTCCACCTCGTTGTTGGTGGTCGGAAGGTAAACCGGGGCGTAGGTCACTTCTTGATTGTCCGGGCCGAGGAGGAGAATGCTGCTCCATTGCCGTTTGCATGAAGCTCCGCCCACGTCGATGCCCGGCGATTATCGGGCGGTGCGGGGACGGAGTCCTCCGTGAGGCGGGTGTTGGGCGACCTCGTGGTAGAGCCGACCTCGGTGGTTGGCTTCCACCGGAAGTCGTGAGCTGCTCGCTTTTACGGCCGGCCCAGGAGTCGAGATGTCGTGCTCGCCGAGCTCAGTCCCACTGCTATGCGTTCGGATGACTGCGGCTTGGACAAGACTTGTCTCAAAGGTAGGTCGATTAATACCGGGACGAATGAGCACGAGCGTAGGGTCGGGGCGTCGCTTGGCGTCACCAAGGCAGTGCTACCTTTTGGTGGTGTACCTCGTCTGCGGTCCCTTGAGAGCTCGGCTAATAAAGTAGATGGGAGTTATCGTCCTCCTCATCTCGCACCAATACATAGACCGATGGCCTCGTCAAAAGGCTGCCAAATATAGAGAGAGTTCATCTTGCTTGGGCGGACGGGGGTCGGCAGGTCGGGCGGTCGTGAGTACTCCTTCACCGTCTGGCGCGACACAGTGTTCTTCCCCGCCGGTAAGTCCCGAGCTCTCCTCGGGATCTTAAAGAAGGAAGGCGCTTCTCGGCTCGAGATAGGAATCACCGAGGGCGGCCAGGCACCGGTGAGTTTGTGGATCTCACGGATGGTCCTTGCACTGCATGTCGAAAGCACTTGCCTTCACCTTGGTGGGATTGGCCTTCATGCCCTCTTGAAACCCACCATCCAGTGAACTTGCCGTCTTCACCATAAATGTACATTTCTGGGGTTGAGCTTAAGGTTGGCCGACTGAGGAGTTGAGGATAGTCTTGAGGTCATCGGCGCAGCTCTCCGTTTTTGACTTTTAACTACGATGTCGTCGACGTAGACCTCGAAAATCTCCCGATGTGGTCTTTGAATGTTGCATCCACCATCCTCAGTAAGTAGCCCGGCGTTTCTTCGGGGCGAAAGGCATCTTTCTATAACAAAGACAGAAGTCGGTGATGAGCGCGGTCTTGGGGCATCCTCCCGAGCTCATCGAGTTTGGTGGTATCCTTTGTATAGATCTGGGAAGCTGAACATCTCATGGCCCACCAATGCCTCCACCTTCTTGTCAATGTCGGGAGGTAGCAATCTTTAGGCAATGCTTGTTGAGGTCGATATAATCGGCCTTGCGCGCCCACCCTCCCGGCTTTTGGACCACAGTGGATTAGCCATCCGGTCGGGTGTTGACCTCGAACAAGATCTTGACCTTGAGTTGAGTCACCGTCCCTGCGCGACTGCGCTCGCCACGAATACTCTTTCTTCTCACGGACCGGCTTGGTGGCCGGGTCGATGTTCGAGCGATGAGTTATGAGCTCGGCGACACTCGGTCATATCGGCGGGGACCACGCAAACACGTCCTGTATTCCTCGTGGTTGTATGACACACCGTCGGATGTCGGTTGGGCCTAGGTGCCGACTGGATGACCTTCAGGATCGTCGTCGCACGATCGAAGGCTCTCGGTCGAGTCGTCCGGGTGTCGGCCTCAGGGTTCTGTAATTGCTATGCACGGGCGAGGCCGCGTCTTGGGTTGAGACTCGTAGGCATTCTTTTCTTTGCCGTTTGGTTGCCCCGATGCTAAGCACTCCACCGGGTGGAAATCTTGCGGTGAGGTGGTAGGCCGAACAGACGGCCTTGGTGGCGTATAGCCATCTCTCTCGAGGATGATGTTGTGCGGAGAAGGGGCTGGACCAGAAAAAAATTTGATGGCCTTGGTGACCGACACAGGGAGCCCGTCCCACGTAACCGGAAGGGTAATGACGCCTCGAGTTGGACCGCCTCCTGCGTGAAGCTCCGTAATGGGACGGTGCGAGAAGTACTGAATACCTCCGACCCTCGAGTTTATCCGAGCAGCCCTAAGATGATCTTGACGGAGGCCCCGATGTCGACATAGACCCGATGGACGTTCTTGTTGCCCACCACGGCTGTATGGTGATGGCGTCCCAGTGCGGCATGATTTTGGGTACGGATCCTCCTCGAGAACACTATGTCTCACCGTCCGGAGTCGCTTGTTCTTTGGCTCTCGGTGGCGACCTCAGAAGCCGTTCTTTAACGACGACCTCGTCGCTCCGATGGGCGATCCGGTTATAACGTAGACCTGCTCCATAGCATTGGGACCTCGTCCTCGTCGTCTTGGTCGGGTCGTCGTCGAGGTCGGTCCATGATTGTTGCCGCCGTTATTCTTCCCCTGCGCTTCTGTTTCTCGTGGCTCGGCCTAGGTATTTCTTGAGGGCTCACCTTTGACGAGCTCGTCGATCTGCGAGCCAGTTCCTACAATCCTCGGTATCATGACCATACCCTTGGTGATAGTCACAATACTCCTATGTGGACCTCTTCGGATCCTCGCTTTCATGGAGGGCTTGAGAAGAGCTCGGCGGGGCTCGAATATTTCCGCCCTTGATTTGGCGGGGGCTCTGCCGCCGAGGTTGGGCGAAGTCCGAGCACGGACTCCGTGGCCCTCTCTGATCCTGTCGAAGGCGCTTTGGCGATCGGCGCCTCGACTTGATCGTCGGATTTTTCTTCGGACTTACGCTCGTCCCAGCATTTCTTCTTCCGATCCGACTGTCTCCTTCGACGAAGTTGTCCACCGTGTTCCAAAGCTTACTCGCCGTCTTTGGTTTCTCCTGGTGATTTCTTTGTTCGTTGTGGCCGGGTCGGATCCGTTTTGAGCAGCGTTGATGATGTAGAGATCGTTTACGTGCGTCAATTTTGAGCGACTCTTTGATGAACCTCGAGGCGAAGTTCGACATCGTCTCGTCCGCCTTGGCGGATTGTGGCAGTCGGAGGAAGGGCTGCTGGGTGGCGTCTTCGATAGAAGCGCCATTTGAGCCGATCCATGAGGTCCTGGAAGGCGGTGTATCTTATTGACGGCGGGCGGGTGAACGGCGTCGCGCATTGGAGATCAGCACCTCGGGAAGATTTTGCACATGTGAAAATTTTCCATTCCTTGATTCGCCATGTTGGTAGTGTAGGCGAAAAGGAAGTCGGAGGGTCTCTAGGCCATCGTGGCGGCAATATTGGGTGCCGGTATCGGCTGAGGCGGGCGTGTCTAAATTTCTCCGGAGAAAGGGAGATGATTCTCGTGCGGTCGAACCGGGAGATCGTTGCCATCTCGTTCGGAGGGTGGGGGATCGATAGCGGCGCCTATCGTCCTCCGGGGAGTTCGACTCGCCTTTCTTCTCTTGTTTTGCTCGGCTCTGCGGTCGGCATAACGAGGTGGAGAGCGGCTCGAATGAATGGCGGGCGGCGGTGGTGGCGGCTCGTCGCGGTGAGAGCTCCATGAGCGGGGTGGAGGCTCGGCGCGGTGAGCAGCCCGCGCCGGGGTGTGATGCACGTTCTCGCTATCACGCCGAGGCGGGCGCTGGCTATTCGGAGGAAGCGACTAGGGCGGCCGTGGTATTCAGTTCGGGGCCCTTGAGGGCCCGCCTTTTGTCCTCCTGGTTGAGAAGCTTTGGAATTGGCCAGGTTGGCGTTGAGGAACTCGGTCCGCTTCGGCCGAGGACCTCGTGGGACGAATGAGTTGCTTGTTCGTCCTCGTTGAGGTCGACATCTTCCTACGTTAGGGAGGCGGTCCCAGGTGTATGGAGACGTTTTCCATGTTGCCCTCGGGAGTGTGGCGCTTGTGGTGTCTGCGATCTCCTTCCCGCGACGGTGACCACCGTCGTCCTCGGCCACGGTTGTTACCAGCGTGGGCGGCGGTTGTGCGTGTTCTTGCCATTAAGTTGTAGAGGAACTAAGCTTTCTTGTTCGGATGTTTCCCAGGACGGCGCCAATGATAAATCTAGTTACGTGGTATCGAGATTTATGTAAAGCAATAAAGAACACGAGGCTTTTACGTGGTTCGATCGTTAATGAGATCTCGCCCACCGGAGGAGTGTTTCCTCAATACTTTCACTATAATTTGAGTACGATGAGTGTAGTTACAAGCTCTTAGTATTCGATAAGTTGTCAACCCTTCTATTGTCAATTTTCCTTCTATTTATACATCTCGAGCCCGGCGTGAAGAGCGTGCTCAATCTCCCATTGGTCGTGAATCACCGCCTCGCCTCCATTGGTCGTGACTCTTCCTCCGCGTGCCCTCCATCGCCGGGCTCTTCCGGGCGTGTCCTCCATTGGCCGGGCAGGACGCCGCTTCACGTGCGCCACGTGGAGGTGGCGCCCGACTTGGTTACGGGGCTGGGGTTTTGAGGCGAGCCCGCTTCCAGCATGTCCTCCATCGGCGGGCGGGGACGCTTCGCCTTCACGTGCGCCACGTGGAGGGTGGCGTCGACTTTGGTTAAGGGGGCTAGGGTTTTGGAGGCGAGCCTGCTTCGCCTGGCGTGTCCTCCATCCATGCCTTACATGCGCCACGTGGAGGGTGGCGCCTGACTTTGGTTCTGGGGGCTAGGGTTTTGGAGGCGAGCCCCCTACCAACGTTAGGCCCAGCTCGTTTGGACCTGTTAGTGGGCCTGATCGGTTGGACCATATCCCATCACAGAACATAATGGCACTCATTCATCCTTAAATTATTTACAGAGGTTTTACAAAGGCACGGCTTGCTTAAGGTTAGTTTACACCTAGCTATTATGTTCTATAAATTAGATACTAATAATCTCCTAATGTTGATTGGTGAATATTATTCTTGTTATGCAAACATGATTAAACGGTTTACACTATTTCGAACTGAAACTTTTGATGCTATCTCGTAGTGCAAATATTATTCTTGTATGCAAACATGATTACATTGTAAACTAAATTTGAGTTCATCTATTTAACTTTTTTCTTTTTAAAATTCATTTCTACTTGACTTTTGGGGTTAAATTTTGTTAGAACCTCATTGTCGGTCCTTTACCTGGATCTAGATCGATGAAAGCGGTGAAATAGGCCGCATATATAAAAACATGTATCGACATCGAAATATCTATCAATTATTCCTACAAAGAAAAAGATGAGAAAGTCTCTAATAGATACTAATACATGCAATTTTCAATAGAAATTATTTGACGAATAAACTTATGCAAGTTAGAGAGTTTTCAAATATTCGAGTAGAATCAATATACCGCCATCCCCCTTTTGGGTACATTTTTTTTAATAGACTGTTTTGAGCTTGATTAAATTGTTTTGTATGGTTGTAGTTGAAATGGGTCGGGGTTAAAAAAAAGTTCAGATGAAGTTGTTCTTTATAGATTCTTATACATGTTATTTGGTATTGTGAACACATTATTATTCTTTACTGTAAATTAGATACTAATAGTCTCCTAATGTTGATTGGTGAATATTATTCTTGTTATGCAAACATGATTACACGGTTTACTATTTACGAGCGAAACTTTTGATGCTATCCGTAGTGCAAATATTATTCTTGTTATGCGATATGATTACACGGTTTACACTCTAGCTATTAAGTTCTATAAATTAGATACTAATAGTCTCTAATGTTGATTGGTGAATATTATTCTTGTTATGCAAACATGATTACACGGTTTACACCTAGCTATTATGTTCTATAAATTAGATATTAATAGTCTCCTAATGTTGATTGGTGAGTACTGTAGAAACATTATCTGGTATCAAGAGCGAAACCTTAGGATCCTATACATTTGAGATAGATACACAACTTAATTTTATTTAAAAGAGTACATTTACGGTCCAATGCTTTCTTCGCTCCACTCAATTTCTTTTTATGAAAATCTAAATACTTTGTTAAGTTTTTTCCGTTCTCTCAGATACATGATATTTGAAAGAAAATGTCGACGACAATGGAACCATCGTTTGAGTGCCATCAACGAAAAACGAGGAACAAAATTGTGATTGTGAAATCTAAACTTGTAGAATTCAAAAGGATAAATCGGCGAGGAAGGATTGGAAATGATTGTAGTCGATCAATGGGTAATTGTTTAATATAATTTGAATACTAACAATATACTTTTTGGTGTATATTTTTAAAAGTAGTGTCATTTGTTAAAATTAATATATTTTATTTTTATTCAGGTGACAAAATCGAGCATCCGTCTCTATAGGTTTAAGAGGCGGTTTATGCCTCTATTGAAAGAGGACATATAATGTTATTGAAAATTTTCAAGTATTGGAAAATAATCCAAATCTCCAAAGTGCAAAATCAACCACGAGTGGAGGATTGACTTTGGCCTTGCCTCAAGGTGTCTCGAACCGAAGGAGAGTGTAAAAGTTGAGTTGTATGGTTTTGATTTTGTTTCGTTAGGATATACATACACAGACAGACATGATCTTGCCATTGTCCCTAATGGGACCAGACATGACATTGTGCATGCCTCGATAAGTTCATCTCAACTTTGGAATGCATGCAGTTCTAAAGCTAACTAAGAACATGAGATTACGGTATCTGATTTACACAATTTTATAACTAAGTTCGTTTAGTTACTTTATTTCTTTCTTGTAATGTTATTATAATTAATATTTTTTTGTCTCGTGGATCGTCTCGATAGAGGTCGAAGATACTAAGGAATTTGCATAATGGATATTGAAAGTAGGTAATGGAATTGTCAAGGCGACAATCTTAAGTGATGGAGAAGGCGATGTGAAATTTTCGGATGATATTCTTATACGTGATGCGGTGATCCTATTAAGTCCCATTGTGGAAACTACTTATCCGGACGTATTGATGCATAAAGTAATTGATTTTATTAAGGATCGAGCTATCTGCGCCCCCACCAATGAAATTGTTGATTCGATCAATGATTACGTCATGGCGCTAATGCACCCAAAGAGAGGATATACCTTAGTGCGGATACCATTTGCAAAGATGATGGGAAAGTTAATCTTGAAGATGATGTATTTTCGATGAATATCTCAACACGATTAATTGTTCCGGATTGCCGAGACACGAAATCAAATTGAAGGAGGGTGCATCATCATGCTTCTCGAAATATCGATCAATCAATGAGCTCGCAATGTCACTAGGATGATAGTAACTAAATTTGGGAATCGCGTGATTGAAGTGTTGGATTTGTATCTTGAAAGCGCTTGGTTGAGCTTGTATACAATGTTTCGTTACCACTATTACAATCTCCTATCCGAATCAATACTTGATTGCTTATATCGTGTCCCTTATCTCATATATAAGTTAGATCATACGATTGTGTAGAAGATCACGAGTGCGTATGATTGGTCGAAAGCAATGAGATATAAAAGTTTCACACCGAGACGACTTGAGGACGAGTTGTCGGTATAGTCTGCTGGTATAGATAAAGTGACTTGACTTGGTTACTTGTCTGCCTTTAGCACGTCTACGGCGTATTGAAGGATCACGATGGATGTGTTCTTCTTTCGAATCAGTCGTGAAGAACCAAGATCTCGGTGACTTACGATGATCTAAACCTCGATAAGGTATTAGATGAGTATGAGTTCTTGACCATCACTTTGACTTGTTATGGGTGAGGTTATATGTTCTAACCCAAGATTCTCCGCATCTTGGGTGGTGGCGATCTTGTATGTCATGCTAGTTATCTCAGACGAGTCACCGTATCCAGTATAGGATGATGGCGTCCCTTTAAGGAGCTCAAAAGGTTTATTGTACTAAACCCTGCGCAGTTGAGTTAGCTCAAGTACAATAATAAGGTTGAGTGGTACTACTTAAGGAATTGAGTTATTAATCGCTTTAAGCGATGATTGCTATAAATGATTAATGGACGTTCGATATCTTAAATACGGGATTCAGAATGTCTAAGTGCAAGCCCGACTCAACTTCTGTAATAAAGGGTAAGTCAACATTCTTTCTCTAGTGGCATGATCGAATGTTTATAAATTAATTTATGTTACAGGGTTGAACATAAGATAATTAATTTATTTGAGGCCCATCTTTATTCCTTGATTTGATCCTCGGTGGCCCATCCAGCCCGTAAGCTCTTGGAAATCGGCGCCTATCGCTCCTTTGGCAAGATTTTATTCTCTTTATCCCACAAGGATATTATTATATTTATGGTATATGCATAGATCCTTTCCATATAAGATTATGGAAATAATCCTGAGAGTATGGAAATAATCCTGAGATTATGGTAATTTTCCATATAGGATTATGGTAATTTCCATATAGGATTATGGTAATTTCCATATGGGATTAAGGTAGTGCATTATAAATATAAGGTATGAGATAAAGTTCAGGTTAATGCTCACATAACTAAACAAGAATTTTCGCCACCCCCCAGAGAGTTGAGAGAGTTTCAAAATTGTGAAGTGAGAGCAAAGGGTGATTTTTCCAAGCATTCTCCATAGATCGTCCTCACCGACGCCGGAGATTGGGCATCCCGGATACATCCGTAAGGTCAAAGCACGAGTCTCGACCGCTTCGATCCGTTCATCCCGCTCGATCCACCTCGACGGATCCAAAGGTAAACACGAGAAACCCCTACGTGTTGCGATTAATTATATAGACGCATACTAGGTTTATAATCAATGTATGGTGAATTAAATATCCAAGATGGATCATCGGGCGAGGGCTAAACATATGTTTTCCTACAATTGGTATCGAGCAGGATCGTAATCTTGGCTCTGTTGGATTAATTCACGTTTGATTATTACGTGCATTTTATTAATTGTGGATCTGTCGTTCATCGTGGCTCGTTTATTATTTTGTCGGATGTTGTTGTTTCACCACGAGAAAATCCGTGGTTAGATTAGATTTTATTCTGTAAATCTTATCTATAAAAGAAGAACGAAGACGAAAGAACGAAGAACGAAACGACGGGAAAAACAGTCTCACGGCGGCCCCTCGCGGTATCTCGCGAAGCGAGCCTCACGGCGACGGGCGTGCGTTCAAGACGAGATCCTCGGCGCCACGCGAGCGAGCGAGTGGTCGCGAGATTCGCCGCAAAGCAAAGCGAGCGAGCGAGCTAGCGACGGCGCGCGCGTTGGCACAGAAACCCTCAAGGCCATGAGCGGACTCGCGATCGCGAAGTTTCGGCCGGGCGACGACATCTCGGCGGATGTTCGGCGCCGGGCGTGGCGCACAAGCGTGCTTTCGGCGGGTCGCGGTCGCGTTAGCGATCGCGAGGTAGCCCGCGAGGACACGCGAAAGCGGCACACATGAGGTGGGCGTGGTGGGCTCGCTTGCCTTAAGGCGCCCCGGACAGATTAGGCGACCGCCCGGACCCGCTTCAGCCTATCCAGATTTTTTCGTCCGTGCGGGTGCACGCGAGGCCCATTTGTTGAATCCGTCCATGCCCGCACGCGAGGCCTGTCAAGTTTAAATCATGCTTTTGTAAATCTATGTAATAGATTAGACATGAATGTGCGGGTTTCACGATTGAGCCGCGATGAACGTTTTATTTTATTTTATCGCTCATATGCATGTCGTGGATGTTTAAATTATGCAGAGCATACGTTATGTATGTTTATATTACGTTGACAAACCTTTTAAGTGTTTTACGAATTGGATGCGCATAGTAAGCATGCTAGGTTTATCGCGTTTATCAAGCATATTTTAGAATTCAAATGCATGTTTTACATGTTGAGTTCTATAGAAAAGCATGCTAGATTACGTGATCTCGCATGGACAAACCTTTTGAATAAAAAGACTAAACAAGAACCCGACAAATTAATTTTTCAAATTAAAATGTCAAGACTTCCACCTTTTGATCTCTAAACAAAGTGAGACGACTTTGTGAGTAAACGTCCACCCGCGTGGCTTGCTTGCCTTGCTTATCATAAGTTTGTTAGATGAGATTTCTAAATAAAACTTTTAAATCTATTGAGAAGTGGGGTTTCATGTAAACGCCCACATGCTGTGGCTTCATGTGCGATTTTCATAAGTTCTCTAGAGATAGATATAAAAGAGATAACAAAAGAATTTGAATTGGGCGGTATGGTCCGAGTGAGTATGCCAATTCTAAGAATTCATTTTCTTTGTTAAAATTGTGGTCAATGCTTAGACATCACCTCAAGTACAACTTCCCGCAAAGTCCTTTCTTGCGATAGTGATGTGGTCTAGTAAGGTCCAATCGTTAATTTCATTTGTCATAAGGATAAGTTGACATGGATTGAAATTAAACGACTAAAAGGTATATTTTAGTGCAGTCGGGGGTTCATGTAAACGCCCACACGCGTGGCTTGCGTGTGGGATTCCTTAGCGATTGGAGGTTTCAATTAATATTGTTTTATCAAAAGGTTACAATATTATTATTACGTAATTATTTGCGATCGTATGCTTATGTGTTTACATTATCGCTTCGGATATGTCTCTTACGCCGATTATCAATATGCTCGCACAAAATGCTTATCCGGTCCAAATTTTATCGAGTGGAAATGAAACATGGAATATGTTCTTATCGTTTGAAGAACACATGTTTGTTCTCACTACTCCTAAACCCGATGCCTTATCGACGATCGACTAATGAGCAATGAGAGTCAAGGACTTTGGAATAAGTCAAACAATATGGCTAAATGCTATATGATGACTACTATGTCCAAAGCTTTTGGTACAAAGATCGATCGATGGTAGACGCGACCGATATTTGGTCAAGTCTCGAGAGTAAGTTTGGGCGATCGGATCGACGATCGCTTCCACACAATGAGAGAAATCTTGGCGTGTAAGATGGAAGAAGGAAGTTCGTCCATGAACATGTCTCCCACACGACTCATCTCATGGATAGTCTTGATCGGTTGGGAGGAGGTATTGACGGCGGCCAAGGTCGATATCATCCTCAATACACTTGCCTAAGTCTTTTGAGAACTTTCGGCGTGAATGCGATCATGAGCAAGACCGAGTTTACACTTAGTCACCGCTTAATGATCTCGTTCTTTGCGAAGGAGTTATGGGAAAAGGAGCACATGCACTTGCTAGCACATCTAAGGGCCCAAAATTTTCGTTGCAAAATGGAAATAGAAAAGGGTACCAAAGGTGGTAGAGGCAAGGGAAATAGTGGGAGTAATGGGAGCAAGAACATGGTTGCCAGGAGGCTTGAAGAAGCCAAAGGAGAGGCGTGTGCTTGAAGTGCGTAAGATCGGCATTGGAAGGCCAGTGCCCTATGCTCATGCTCAAGTACGCCGTTTGCTTTAGTAACGAAACATGTTTAGCGACTTGTTCTACCCATTCTTGGGTAGATACAAAGAATCGATCATGTTTGTTACACCTGCGTGGGTTCCCGCGACAAGGAGGCTGTTTGATGGCGAGATAACGATCTCCATAGGCAACGCGTGAAAGTCGAGGCCGTTGCAGTTGGAGATGTTACTTTATGTTTTGAGAAAACAGTTTTAGTTTTAAAAGACGTTTTATATGTGCCGGATTTTCGGCGGAACCTTGTTTCTGTTTCGAAATTATTTACTCATGGATATTCTGTTATTTTTGATAGTGGTGTTTCTATCATAAGAAATGACGGGTTATCCGTGTTGTACGTTATATAATTCGCTTTATACTATTTCTGCCAAACATAATACCTATAACTATGTTGCATCTTCATCAAACCCTAAAAAGAGAAAGTTTTCTTCGCAAGATGACACTACTTTTCTCTGGCATCTTAGATTAGGTCACATCAATCTAAATAGGATCCAAAGACTGGCTAAGAATGGAGCGTTGGGTAATCTCACGGTTCTCCGCTCCCGATCCGCGAATCCTGTATAGAAGGTAAGATGTCGACTGCACCTTCAAAGCGAAGGGTTATAGAGCCAAAGAAATGTTGAGTTAGTCCATTCGACTGTGTGGACCGATGTCCACAAGCTCGTGGAGACGCAGTATTTTGTCACTTTCATCGACGATTACTCAAGGTACGGATCGTATGCTCGCTTCACCGCAAGTCTTAATGCTTTGAGAAATTCAAAGAGTTTAAGGCGGAAGTGGAGCGAAGCTAGGTAAGAGTATCAAGTCATCATGATCCGATCGCGGTGGCGAATACCAAGAACGAAGTTTTGGACTATCTAGTGAAGTGTGGGATTACATCCCAAAAGATTTCACCGCACACCACAAGAAATGGTGTGTCGAGGCGAAGAAATAGGACTCTTTTGGAAATGGTTAGATCTATGATGAGTTATGCTACATCGCTTATTTCGTTACTGGGGTATGCCTTAGAGACGGCGGCATACTTGCTAAATCTAGTACCGCCCAAGTCACCGAAAGACCCTTCGAGTTGTGGTTTGGGCGCAGCCCAGTTTAAGCCACATAAGGATATGGGCGATCCGAACGCGTCTTTGAACAAGAAGGTGACAAGTTGGAGGCTAGATCCGACGCAAGGCTGTTTATCGGCTATCCTAGAGGAACGAAGGTGGTTTATTCTATAGTCCCAAGGATCGGGAAGGTCATTATTAGACTAATGCTCGATTCTTAGAAGAGGACTACATGAAAATCATAAATCCAAAGTTGAAATCATTCTTCAAGAATTAGAAGATGATCGTATTCCACCACCGAATAGGCCAGTGCGAGATGTCGAGTCAGTGGGAGGATCGACACCGATACTTCAAGAAATTGAAGTGGGTCGAGTTCCACCGAGATACCGACCGCATGTGGTACCTACACGTGAGTTGTGCAAGTTAAAGAACCACAAGTATCTCGCACCCATCGCCATTGTGCTGTAGAACCTCGTCAGTAGTGGGAGGTTGTTCGTCAACCCGAGCGATTTATGTTCGTGGGTGAATCTTGGATTTAGTCCCAGCAGATTTAACATGCAATAATCGACCCATGGACATACAAAGAGGCGATACAAGATATTGATGCAAGATCATGGCACACCGCTACGGACTTAGAAACGGAGTCCATAACGGCTATGGATGATATGAAAGACACCTCTACCGGATGGCGAGGAAGCCATAGGTAGTAAGTGGATATACAAGAGGAAGAGAGATTCCGATGGAGAGGTTTCGCTTTCAAATCCGTGCTTGTGCGAAAGGGTACACTCGATTGAGGGCATCGATTTCGACGAGACCTTTCACCGTAGCAATGCTCAAGTCCATCGTAATTCTTCTAGCCATAGCAGCCCACTGAACCTAGAGGTTTGGCAAATGGATGTTAAAACCGCTTTTCTAAACGGTTACCTTGAGGAAGGTAGAGACATCTATATGCGAAGAACTCAAGGTTATGTGGTAAAGGGTGAAGAGCATCTAGTATGGAAGCTTAAGAAGTCCATTTATGGACTTAAGCGAGCCTCCCGATCATGGAACTTACGCTGACGAGGTAGTAAAGTCCCATGGATTTACCCACCGCCTAGCGAGAGTTGTGTGTATCGGTTAGATGTCAACGGTGATGTGGTATTTCTTGCACTTTACGTAGATGACATCCTTCTAGTTAGGCAACAACGTGAAGTCATTATCGACGAAAGAGTTGGCTATCCGATCGCCTTCAAATGAAAGACTTAGGAGATGCAGCAGACATTCTTGGGATCAAGCGTTTACCGAGATCGCAAGAAGAAAATGTTGAGCTTATCTCAGCGCCCCACATCGATCTTGTGATTACTCGTTTTAGTATCGCACCGCCAAGAAAGGATTGCTACCTTTCATACATGGCGTTCCTTTATTCAAGACGCATCACCCATGACCGCAAGGAGATAGAGGAAATGAGACAAGTTCCTTACGCTCACCATAGTAGGAAGTCTCATGTACGTGATGCTATGCACGAGGCCCGACATCCGCTGCGCGGTAGCATAGTAGCTAGATATCGCCTAACCTCGACAAGGTCATCGGACTGCGAGAAGCATATACCAAGTACCGAAAGGACTCGAGATTATAGGCTAGTTTACCATGCGATAGTCTAATGCCTTTGGGTTATACAGACTGGATTTCAAGTGACCGTGATGAGAAAAAGTCAACCTCGGGCTATGTGTTTACCTTGGGAGGTGAGTCGATCCCAAGTGAAGTGCAAAGCGATGCATTGCGGACTCCACCATGGAAGCCGAATATGTAGCCGCCTTGAGGCTTCTAAGCGAGGTCAGATGGTTCAAGAACTACCTCATGGATCTAGGTGTGGTACCGGTTTGCCCAAGAGTATCATAGTTTCTTGTGGATAACTCGGTGCGATGGCAAACTCGAAGGAACCATGCACCCACAAGGCGACCAAACACATAGAGAGAAAGTACCATGTCATACGAGAAATCGTTAGACGAGGTGACGTCTTGATTGAAAAGATTGATCGACGGAAAATCTAGCGGATCCATTCACGAAGAGCCCGCCGCAAAAAGTCTACGATGGACACGTTAGAGGACTCGGATTGCGCTGATGGCACCCACTTAGAAAGGAAACTTGTATAAGTGGGAGAAGCAAGTGATGGTTGTTTGTAATAGCTAGTAGAAAGACACATTGTATACTAAAAGTTTGCTTTAGTATAAGTGGAGATTGTTGGATTTGTATACTAAAAGCGGTTTGGTTGAGCTTGTATACAATGTTTTCGTTACCACTATTACAATCTCCTATCCGAATCAATACTTGATTGCTTATATCGTGTCCCCTTATCTCATATATAAGTTAGATCATACGGTGTGTAAGATCACGAGTAAGTCCGTATGATTGGTCGCTTAATGAGATATAAAAAGTTTCACACCGAGACGACTTGAGGACGAGTTGTCGGTATAGGCTGGTATAGATAAGTGACTTGACTTGGTTACTTGTCTATGCCGGCACGCTCGACGTATCAAGGATCACGGTGAGATGTGTTCTTCTTCGGCCGTCGTGAAGAACCAAGATCTCGGTGACTTACGATGATCTAAACCTCGATAAGGTATTAGATGAGTATGAGTTGTCGACCATCACTTTGACTTGTTATGGGTGAAGGTTATATGTTCTAACCCAAGATTCTCCGCGTCTTGGGTGGTGGCGATCTTAGATGTCATGCTAGTTATCTCAGACGAGTCACCAGATCCGTATAGGACGATGACGCCCCTTAAGGAGCTCAAAAGGTTTATTGTACTAAACCCCGCAGTCGAGTTAGCTCAAGTACAATAATAAGGTCGAGTGGTACTACTTAAGAAATGAAGTTATTAATCGCTTTAAGCGATCGATTGCTATAAATGATTAATGGACGCTCGATATCTTAAATACGGATTCGTAATGTCTAAGTGCAAGCCCGACTCAACTTGTAATAAAGGGGTAAGTCAACATTATTTCTCTAGTGGCATGATCGAATGTTTATAAATTAATTTATGTTCGGTGAACATAAGATAATTAATTTATTTGAGGCCCATCTTTATTCCTCGCATTTGATCCACAATTTGGTCCATCCAGCCCGTAAGCTCTGGAAATCGGCGCCCTATCGCTCCTTTGGCAAGATTTTATTCTCTTTATCCCACAAGGATATTATTATATTTATGGTATATGCATAGATCCTTTCCATGTAAGATTATGGAAATAATCCCGAGAGTATGGAAATAATCCCGATATTATGGTAATTTTCCATATAGGATTATGGTAATTTCCATATAGGATTATGGTAATTTCCATATGGGATTAAGGTAGTGCATTATAAATATAAGGTATGAGATAAAGTTCAGGTTAATGCTCACATAACTAAACAAGAATTTTCGCCACCCCCATGTAGTCGAGAGAGTTTCAAAATTGAAGTGAGAGCAAGGGTGATTTTCCCAAGCATTCTCCATAGATCGCCCTCACTCGACGCTGGAGATTGGGCATCCGTGATACATCCGTAAGGTCAAAGCACGAGTCTCGGCCGCTCGATCCGCTCATCCCGCTCGATCCACCCGACGGATCCAAAGGTAAACACGAAAACCCCTACGTGTTGCGATTAATTATATAGACGCATGCTAGGTTTATAATCAATGTATGGTGAATTAAATATCCAAGACGGATCCTGGACGAGGGCTAAACATATGTTTTCCTACACGAAGCTAAACTGATTTCAGAAATAATGCAGCGAAGTTCCCTATTGCAAGAATGATCATGAGCCGTCGGATTTCACTAAATTTTCGATTCGATTCCAGCGAGACAATTCCCTCGAGTGTTTGCTATGCCATGACAATAAATAAGAGCTGTGGCCTCTTTCAAACGTAGGTCTATACCTACCGAAACCAATATTTAGCCATGGATAATTATATGTTGCAATCTCACGAGTCACTAGCAAAAAAGGTCTCAAAGTTTTAATATGTGATAAGGAGGGACAAACGTACAACAATACAACTAACGTGGTGTACGATGAAATTTTTGATCAATTGTGATGTAATTACAATATAACTTTCTTTATCTTTTTCACATATATTTTGTTATTGACATTCGTGCGGTATTTCTAATCCATATTATTTCTTCTGTTTGATTTTCTAAAGTGCAAGATAAAGTAATTCATCTCCCAAGGACAACATTGTTCGAAGAGATCAATTATAATTTTGGTAAACTCATTGCACATCTAATTGTAAGTGACCTATCTACAACATTTGAGTTTTCTTTATTTGATAAGATGTTCCTTATAATTTGTCATGTAACATTCACTTATTTTTTTCAATAGCAATTTGACGTAATGTAAATTTCGATATCACTTCAAAAATCATTATTAATTAATTTATTCAATAAGAATACTTATACATCATGGAATTAAATAATTCCCGTCGAATTTCGACGGGTTACAAACTAGTGTGTGCTTATTTGAAGATGGGTTGGAGATGACGTGACTTTCTAACCAACTTGAAATTGAAAGTCCTTCGTCCAACGAAACAGAACCCATCGACTATGTGCTGTTTTTCAGTTTTGGATCAATTATGCTCACTTCTATTCTATGTATATTTAGACGAAAGCTAGTGAAAGTTTTGTCTGCAAATAAATATAGATTATCTCCTTCTATTTTCGTCAAATTATTTCATCGTTTTGGTCGGTACTTGTTTCGTTGACAAAGTAATTTCAATGATTGTTATAATTTTCTATCGATATATATATTAGGGGATTGACATGGATATTATTTTTATCGTGAATATATGAGAACCATAAAATTTATTGTGAAAATAAAAATTATCTTGAGAATGTGAGAGTTAAAAAATTATGGATTCGTTGTGATAGTTGATGAATCCGTTGGAAAAATTACTGGATTTAAAAAATAAAATTTTCGCGTCTCATAGGATTCAAACCCAGACAAAATTTTCAAGTATTGTGGATTCAGTAACTTGAGAACCATTTTTATTTTGAGAACGTGATAATCAAAAATGATAAATTCGGTGTGAAAGTTGATGAATCCGTTCGAAAAGTTACTGAATCAAAAAAAAAACTTTTGCTCCTCGTGGGATTCGAACCCTGAGTGAAAATTTTATTTTTGGATTCAATAACTTTCTCATGGATACATTAACTTTCAAAGTGAATTCATTATGTTCATAATAATTTTTCGAGGTTCTTAGTTATCATGTTAAAAATGATTTTTATTTGAACCTCACTTAGAGCTATAGGTTCAAACAAGAACCATTTTTAACGTGAGAACTAAGAACCACAAAATTTTGCTACGAACAAAATGAATTTGTTATGAAAGTTGATGTATCCGTTGAAAAAGTTACTGAATCCAAAAATTCAAAATTTTGACCCAAATTCGAATCTCATAAGGGACGAAAATTCTATATTTTTTAGATTTTTTTGGATCCATCAACTTTTAGAGCGAATTCATCATTTTTTGGTTCTTATGTTCTTAAGATAAAAATGGTTCGCACATTATATGTGTAAGAAATAAAAATATATCATATTCACACACCTAACCTTTAGTCCAAATTGAATAAAATTTAGTTAATGATTTTAGATTTTATTTTATTAAATAATTCGAACAAGTGTAAATTTGATATTAAAAAAATTATTTTCTCTCTGTCACTTCAGATATAAATCTCACTTCTTCCGATAATCTCGTTACTTATAGAAAAAATAGGGATTTTCTACCTGATATATAACATATTCAATGTAATGTTGCACATATCACATATTTAATAAATACGTGACACACATTCAGTGACGGAGCCAGAAAAATATAATTGGGGGGCCCAATTATTTTTAATTTTAAAAGATAATAAAATATAATTTTAAAATTAATTAAATAATAACATAATATTATTTGAATAGAGGTAATTATTTATATTAAATTTCTTCTTCATTATGTTCTAATATCTTGCAAAAATAAAATAATAAGATAAACTTATAAATAACTAAACAACCAATGAATAATATCTACAAAATTAAAATAATTAGAAAATTATAAATATTAATATTGTAAATTGTATTATCTTACAAACTCAAATCTTGATTTTCTTGTACCCATTACAAATATACAATAAAATATAGAATTAACTCAAATATATAACTTATTAAAATAAATTTAAATAAATATTACCTATTACTATTATAATAAATTCATCACAATATTTTTAGAAATTGAATTGATTTTATTAATTTATATATAAAACTTTATTATTTATATATATATGTATATATATTTTATTTTATCAATATAAAACAAATTATAAAAAAAAGAAAAAGTGAACAAGGGAGGAAAAAAAATGAAAACAAAGAACACAAAGCGACAAAAGAGAAGCAGAAAGCGACCTGGGCAAACACAATGATAGACAAAACTTAAACCAATTGTGCTAGCAGCGCTACTTGAAATTGTATGTTATGGGTATATACTAGTAATAATTTGGAAAACTGTTGGGGGGGCCAAGGCCCCTCAGGCCCCAACGTGGCTCCGTCTCTGCACACATTACATATCACGCAGTATAATTTATTGTTGCACTACCTATATTTTCCGTAGAATATATATAATACAAACAATGCATATTTTATGGAATTAAACGTTGTACATTTTTTCTTTTCTATTAATGGTGGAATCTTGATTTGTTGCACGCCTATATGTGTAACGAAAGTAAATTATATGTGTAATATTAAAAATCGAATCAACAAACGACAAATGGTACGAATATATTCTACTAGTGCAACAAAAAGTATGATCTATCAAAATAAGAATCTATAAGATAATTACAACAAATTCCTAAAATCAAGGAAATAACCATGTTTAACATAATACAAAATTACTAATATAACCTTTAAATTAATCTAACAAATTTAAATTGTAGCATACATAATTATGAATTACGGCACATAGTAAATTAATATTGTCTAATGATTTACTAAAATTAATAGCTTAAATTTATTATTACTTTTTACAAATAATTTCATTCTTATTCGATCCATACTATATATATTAATAAAGAAACTCCAGTTTGGATCCAAGAAAAACCTTATCCTCTCATTCCACCACCACTCAAACAGTCGCACGCACCAACTCCAAAAATCCCAAAAAACAATGGCCGCTCTCCGCTTGACTCCATCTCTCCCTCTCAATTTCAAGAAACAATGCAAATCTCCCCAATTCCACCAAATCACTCCGCATCTGAATCCGCATTCCGCTGGCAGACGCCGTCGCCTCTCCGCCGCCGTCGGCGCCTACAAAGTGGTGATCGAGCAGAATGGGGTGACCACGGAGGTTGACGTTGAAGAGGACGAGACGATCCTCTCGCGGGCCCTCGACGTCGGCCTGGACGTGCCGCACGACTGCAAGCTCGGCGTCTGCATGACGTGCCCGGCAAAGCTCGTCTCCGGGAAGGTCGATCAGAGCGACGGAATGCTCAGCGACGATGTTGTCGAGCGCGGGTACGCGCTGACGTGCGCCGCCTACCCGCGCTCGGACTGCCACATCAAGATCATCCCCGAGGAGGAATTGCTCTCCCTCCAGCTAGCCACTGCCAATGACTAGAATCAATGGATCTTTCTTTTTCTTTCTTTTTTGGGGTCTATGTTTTGATAGCTCAATTTTTAAGGTGTTGGCAGTATTTGTGTCAGTTCCACCAATTCGCAAGATTTGAGTATTCTAGCCTATGCAGTTATATGAATTGATGTTAGAGTTGCCTATATTTTTTAATTTCCACTATATATGATGAAATTCACGGGGCAGATTATATATTGTCACAATATTTAATATTTTCCCTATAGTTTATCAAGTACAAAATAGTTATGGGACCATGAAAGTACTCAGAATCCGACCACAATTCACATAAACAACAATCGCCTCGAAAGTATTCACCGAAACTACAAATGAATCTTGACATAAAATGAAATACGAGACTGGAAAACAAACAAGAAGAAAACGTACACAGGATAGTACCCGATCAACGAGTCGAATGCAGATTGCGGGTTCTCGGCAGAATGTGTTTTGCTTGCTTAAAGCTCCTCTGCTTAAGCTTCACCTTCACATCAACTCCACCATCAGCGATAGCTTTCACCACAATCTGCAGCTTCCCTTCCACTCTCTCTCCCTTCCTCGGCGTGAACACCACATTATGAATGTCGTCATCCAACGCCCTCTGCGCCAAGAGCCTCCCAACAGCGGCACACGCATCCTTGTTCTTGGTCGACCCGAGATCAAACTTCATGTCCTTGGAGATCGAATGCGCCACCACCACCACGTTGCTGGTGGCACGATGAACGATGCAAGCACGCACCGAACCCTTTGATATGAACACATCCAAGCAGAAAGGCTCGTGGTAGGGAGCCGTGAGCTGATTGAAAGTGGGAGCCCTCTGCTTCTTGTTAACAATGCTAGCTGCATCTCCGACTTCATGAAGCCAAGAACTCGAAGTCTTGCTCCTCTCGCATTTCAACAACATGACTTGTTTGCTCTCCTCGATCTTCTTGATCTCTCTTACATGATCCTTCTTTGAATTTGAAGGCATTGGAACTTCTTCTTTCTTGGCATCCTCCTTGCTTCCCCTCCAATCTCTCTCATTCCTCGTGGATTTGCTTCCATGGAAGTCGAATTTGTACTCCTCGTACTCTTTAGAACTCCTGTCGAGCTTATAAAATAAATTCCCACGAATCCTCAAATCCTCAATCTCATCAAAATCAAGATTCTCTTTGCCTGCACCTACAGAAGTAACCGAACCAACCACCCCATCCTCGTCGTTGTTGTCATCATCATCACCGTTGCGCTCGTGATCACTGGGGGGAGACCTCATTCTCAGTGCTGCAGCCTCACTGCTGCATCTCCAAGCATCAGCTAAACCTGAAGCCACATTCCATGTCGAGTCGTTCACGAGCTCGATTCTGCAGTCTTTGATTCCATCCTCTCCGGTTTCTTGAAACAGCGGCGACAGTTGGATTCTGTCAGCGACGGAACGTCTCCTGTGATCGTCGACAAACGTGGACGCTCTTGATGTAGAGAATCTACTGCGCTGCAGCAGAGAATTCGTCGTTGACCTCAAAAGGAAGACTCTTCTTATGATCGTGAACGCCATTGCCGAAGGCGAACGCGAACTCCCAGGCTGCTGACTGGCTATGTATTTGAATGGATTTTCCTGTGCGACATTTCATCGAACAGTTTGTGCCCCGTCACTGGTTCTTCTACAGACTACTTTCTCACGTACGGTAACTCAGTCTACACCGAAAGGCCGCGGAGGGAATCTGCAGTAAAAACAGTCGCCGGAGATTCCCAATAGATCTTGCGATCACGTATAAGCTTTGTAAATTAACAAGCTATTTTCCACTTGTGCTTTATTTTCAATCTTAGTGTGTGTGCTTGTGTTTTTTTTTTAGGGGAATATAGTTACTAGTATTAATAATAATACTATATGCGTTAAGTTAAATTATGAATCATATAAAGCTGTTCGATATATGTTGTATACGGAAACTCCAATGTATGTAAATACAATTCACTGAACAAAGTAAGACGAGCATCGATTTAATAGTAGCTTATTTAATTGTATATATTACTCATTCCGAACAAAGAAAGACAAGCATCGATTTAATAGTAGCTTATTTAGTTGTATATATTACTCATTCCGCACACCAAACGCGTGTGTGGTAATTATCTTATTCAGTATCTATAAAAAATGTATCAATTTCTTTTTTGGGACACACAATCTTTATAATTCAATCTCACAATCACTCATTATTTACAAAAAAATCATCCACTGACTCACACTTAATTCTAGGGTTACGGAAAATGTTTTCGATTTTCTATTAATACCGAGTCAAATTGAATTCGCACCATGTTCGGTTAATCGAACACTGCACATTCGATTTGTGATAAAGTATTTTAATATTTTTAGATTTTCGGTCAATCAATAACCGAATAGTTAATAATCAAAATCGAATAATTTATTTTTTGTTTTCTTTTGCAATTATATTCTCATCATAAAAGATTAATAAATAAAAAGCAAGTCTTTATTTGTCGGTAAAATTCAATAGAATTATCAAAAACTAAAATAATATGTTTGTGTAGAGTGAGCATGTGGTTTTTCATTTTAGTAGCTAGAAAACTTATAATTAGTCATAATCATAGAGCATCAAAACTTTAATATATAGAAATAATTAAATAAATTACTTGAAGCCAACTGTATAAAATTAAAAATAAAACAACAATTAATTTCTCATAAATTTAATTTAATGGTAATCATCTAAAATTTAGACTATTTAATGTAATTGAGTAAGAAAAATAAAAAAATGATAGATTCTTTTCAATTTTTCGGTTAATCTAAAATCAAACCGCATTAACCGATGCGATTTTCAACTAACCAAATTTAATAAACGTTTCAATTTCAATTTCAAAATTTATAAAAATTTCAATTCGATTAACCGAACCCGAACCGTTCCCTACCCCTTCTTAATTTTTATAATTCAACGTCTACCACTCATTTCTTACGTGGTAGAACCCTTTCTCCACTCAAATAGTTTAACCAAATATTTTATTAAAACTTGTATTATACATAAAATAACACAATCTTGATGGACGAAAGAAACAAAATTCACAAAAAAGGCAAGCATCGATTCAGTGGTAGGTTTATTTAGATCGTGCCCATATTTAAAAAGAAGGGCGAGCATCAATTTTGATAGTAGTTAGTTTGTGCAATGAGGGCCTTAAGTAATAGCAGGTTGCAGATTTACCTCGTCAACAGAAGGAAAAAAGGAAAGTTTCGAATTTCTACACTTGGTTGTTGATGTTACTAGATGTTGCAATAAAAATATGTATATACATCAATCCCAAATTCAAGAATTAAGAATGTTATGCAGATGCATGTAATAAGCTGCATGAAGTAAGGTAAAACATGATCCCTAGTATTAGTAGTCCGTTACCGTTGGTTTCTTAATTACTTTTCACAACCACCTAAAACTACAAGTTTTCTTCAACAATCAGAAAGATTAATACATCCTGCCCTTCGTCAAAGGTCAGTAAGTAAAGGATTAACACACCGATAAAAGCTACCATTAAAGGTTAGTGATTACAGACCATTTGCAAAATAAACATTTGGATTTGATTGATTGTTATTGTCATCATCATATCAGCAGTCACCTTCCCCAAAGAGCCCAGTCATATCGATCAGTAGTAAGCTTGCTGGTAAGACGGCCCCATGCCGTTGCTGTATCCGCCGTAGGCGGGGAAGCTCACCGGAGACACGGGGTACGACCCGACAATGGCCGGAGGAGGAGCCTCCGGGGAGTACACGTACGAGGGGCTTCTGTTTCCGTGTCCGTAGACGCCGGGCACTGCTGGGTATGCTGGGACTGCAGCGGGGGAATACTGGGTGTGTGACGGAGGAGACCTTACATAAGTTGGGGGAGACGGGAACGACGACACATATGCATTGGTCGAACGGCCAGCCTTGGCTGGAGGCATGGGTCCTCCAGTGCTGGCGCGTGTTCTCTTGGCTGCCGGGCTCACTGGCTTCTTCTTCTCGATCTTGACCTTCTCTAATTGCTCGAGGCGCTTCTTGAGGTCTTGCGGTGGGAACTCAGCCTCGAGTTTGTATTCTTCGATGCACTTGACCACGGCACGGATGGCCGATTGCTCTTTCTTGGCAGCCATATGCTGTTAGGAGAAATAGGGTTAATGAAGATTGAAAACACTTACTCTGCCAATGCAGTTCGAATACAACGTAAAACGACAAATCTGTATATCAGGAATACTCGGAAATGAAATCTCACTGATGCACGGCCTGAATTGTTGGGGTCCTCCAAGATTGACATGGCGGCCTTCTTTGCGTCTTTCAGAAAAGCCTTCAACAGTGGGACAGGCGGAAATTTGTCAGCTAGACCAACTTCGTATGTAAAGTGCACGGCGTCAACCTGTTGTCCCCTTCCAATCAGTTCGTCAATCATATCTGCGCACAGGGTAGCAAAGCACTGAGACACTACGGATGTATATCATGCATTCGTTGAACTTAGATAACATAGAAAGATAGCACAAGAAAAGATAAATGAGTAAACAGGAACGAAACTAAACCTCTCAACTATGCAAAGGCAACTATCATTCACCAGTAACAAGCCAATAAACTGAAAATAGAGCCACCTATCGGATGCAAGTCATAAACTTCTACCACACCAGATGGAAAAACTAAATAATCGCTTTTATTTTTCGTTATGCTCAATTACTCAAATGTACTTGAGAAAATCAAGGAACCGCACATAACTTCAATGTGAAGTCAAGCACCATATAAAACAATGTAAACCAAGGATAAAATAATTTTGTTTGCCAATATGTTCTTGATGGCACAAGTGATGAAAATTCGGGCATACCAAGAGCAAAGAAACCATAACAGAGGACCGTGAATCCAATGAAAACAACAGAAGTTGGAGAATCAAGTAAAGGAACTCGATATTAAATTTCTCCAAGTCCCGGTTCCCAGCTGTTATGCTACCCCGTTTAATATATCTCAGCTCATCTATGCTACAAACAATTTACATACCAAACAGGAACAAGATTAAGACAGAATATACATATTAAAACAGACCATACTACAAGGTCGGTGGTAGTAAAAGTTATGAAAATTGTCAAAGGTTTCTTGAGATCAACTCTTAGGCACAAATGTGCTCCTGACAACTCATTCGTACATATGACCTCCCTCCTAAACTTTGATTGTGCCATTACCATATCCCTTCACTATGATACCAACAGACAACGATATGTTCGCTCCAATAAAACACTGAAATAATCAGAAACTTAAGCCACAGAATCTAGCCAAATGAAGTAACATAAGATCCAGTTAACCAGAACATCTAATCACATTACAGATATCCACCAGCAAAGACAATTCATCAAATCAGAAAGCGACCAGCGTGCTCCCAAGATACCAGAATAATAGCAGCCTCACGCTTGCATATCCATAGAATTACACCATACGCATAAGATCCAAGAAAGCCCTAAAAACTCACAGAAATCCCCACCTCCCATTTCAAGTTCTACTCATCTACAATTATTCCACTGAATTCACAAAAAAAGTTACATGAACTATAACAACCATAGCAACATAAGAAAAATTAAATGATTGAACAAGTCAACCAAGAGAATTTTACCGGGCATCTTATCACCAAGGCCGAGAGAGACGGCGAGCTTCGGCATCTGCTTCCTCCACGCGGAGGCGACAACGAGCTTCCTGTACAAGTCCACATCCGCGTCCTTCACAATCCCGAAAGTCACCAAATGCTGCAAAAAGGTATGCACATCGGGCGTCTTCACATTCTCGATGCCGCCCCTCTCCTCCAGGCTCTTCTTCCACGCCTCCGCTATCCGCTCCGCCTTCCCCTTGATACTCGGCGTTACCAGCATCCTCTGCCTCCCCAGCACCGGATCCACCATCACCGGAATTAGCGACTCCAGCAGCAGCACGCACGCCCACCCCAAATCGTAGCCATTGCTCGCGCTACTCGCCACGGGGAAAACCTCCGAGATCGCCTCCAGCACGAATCGCGGCGGATCGACGCAGCTGGAGAGGGCTTTCGGAAGCTCCGATCGGAACAGCTCGAGCTCCTTCTTCCGCGAGGTCACGAAGATCCAGAACTCCTTCGCCGCCATCCTGCGGCAGAATCCCCTCAATTTCATCAGCAAACCCTCCGAATCGTCGACCTCCGCCCCCTCCTCCTCGCCGGAGAAGGAGATCGACATCTTCGTCGCCTGTTCGAGCGTGTCGTAGGCGATCGAGAGCGATCGAGAAATGGACGACTCGCGCGAGTCGAGAGCCTTGAGCGTCTGCTGCGTCTCCTGGTTAAGAGCTTCCACCTTCGCCTTGAGCGTGTCGGATTTTTTGATGAGGTCCTGTTCCAGAGAGGTGAAGTGATCGGAGAGCTCCTTCCAGAGGAGAGTACAGCTCGTCATCAGCGAAGTCTGCCGCTGGAAATCATCGAAACTCGGCGGCGGCGGCGGGGGGTGAGTCAACTCGCCCGGATCGGGTAGCGAGCCCATAGCGAGAGAGGTGGCTGAAACAATTTGGAGTTCGAGTCAAAGAAGTGGGTTCGATATTAAACCCTAGGGAGATTCTAGAGAGAGGGGGGGGGGGGAGGAGTGAGAAAGTGCTGGCGGTAGGGAAGATAAAGTTAAGGCACAGAGAGAGAAGGGGAGTATGGATATAGATGATGTGGCGGATTGCAAGGGAGACAGGTGTGAATTGTCGGGTAAAACTAATGTGTTGGTCTGGTCGAGGCTAACGTGAGCTGGGGGGAAGTGGGTGCAAGATTATTACGGTTTGCGGGAATTAAAAATGTCAGCCGCATGTAGTAGAATGTTGGAAGGGATAAATTGTTTATTATTAGCATTTATCTTTGTCGGATAAAATAAAGTAGGAGTAAACAGCACCTTTTCCCGAATTTACTCCACTATATTTTCGGAATTACTTTAATTTAGGGTGTAAATGTGGATAATTATCCATTTTAAATGTGGAAGATATATTATATTCATAAATATATTAATATAATTTTTATAGCTAGTTTTAAGGTGAAGGGTCAAATTTGTCCTTCACAAAAATCAAAAAACCCCAAATATAGGAATGTGCATTGACAAACCGATACCAAAAAGTCGATAAATTAGAATAACTTTGATTTTATTTATATGTTTGTATTTGAAAAGTGATAAATCTAGTATGTGAGATTTATGAAAACTGTAAAGAATACGGAGGCTTTTACGTGGTTCGATCAAGAATGAGATCTACGTCCACGGAGGAGTGATTCCTCAATACTTTCACTATGTAGGATTACAATGAATGTATTGAAAAGCTCTCTAGAATTCTAATAGTTGCTAACCCTTCTACCGTCGACCTAACCCCTATTTATGCATGTTTGTGGATCACTAAAGGCGTCTTTGGATCCCTGGATTTGTGGGATCCGATCTCTTTCCATAACTTGATCCTCGAATATCGCCTTCCATGTCTTGATCATTGAATCACCGCTTGACTTGGTCTGATTAGGGTTTAGATCTTTGGACTTTGGGCTTAACCGTGTAGGTAGTCATTTAGGTCGAGCCCAACTCGTTTGGGCCCTTGCCCAAATGGGCCCGAGTGGTTGAGCCATATCCCATCATAGCCCCCAAATAGTCGAGGAACAACTATGCCGGTAGGGTGAAGAGCGTATTTTGCCGGTGGTTGTTGCTCGGTTGAGGTTGTTGTCGGTCTTCAATCTTTTGATGTCGGGGTTTGATTGGTTCGCCCGTCCGAGCCGAAAGAAGCGATCGCCGCTTGGCCGACGGTTGTCGAGGATCGGGCCGAGTCGCTGGCGTTGGACGAGGTGTCCGCCGGAGGGGTGCCGAGGTCCGACACAGGCGGAGATGTCGGCCGGAGGATTAGGAGGTCCGACACAGACAGAGATGTTCGTGAGGTCCAACACAGACGGCGACATCCGTCCGGTTGATGCAGAGGTCCGACCAGACGGATATGTCTCGGGAGGATCTTGAGTCCGACACAGGCGAGTTGTCCGTTAGGAGGATCCGAGGTCCGACACAGACGAGATGTCCATGAGGTCCGACACGACGGTGGAATCCGTCGGGGTTGATGCCGAGGTCCGACCGAGTTGTGCGAGGTTGGATGGCGATGTCCGTTGGAAGGACGATGCCGAGGTACGGTCGAGTGATGATTGCACGATTAGACCGGCGTGTCGGTCGTCTAGAACACGTCATCGCGCACGGACGGTTGGTGGGTGCTCGAAATGCGTCGCGTCTACTTTACATTAAATCGCGATTAGCCACGTGAGAAGTTGAAGCAGCGGTTTGGGGCCTCTTTGTACTATAAATAGGCCGTATAAAGAAGCTGTTCATTTCCTTCTTCATTTGCTTCAGAGAAAACCTTGATGCTTTCGAATTTACTTCGAACTCGTTGACGGAGCAATCTTTCTCTCACTGAAAAAGTAAGTATGTATTCTTCATCCTCTACTTCATCTTCTCCGATGGAAACATCTCGTTCTGCTCCTGGTTCTGCCCTGTTGTCCTCCACCCCCGATAGTGATGTCGAGATTAGGGATTATATGTGTCATACCTTGGAGGGTAGGTCAATGGGGATTAGCGCCAGGGTTCCGGCGATACCATCTGTTTGGATGGGTATAGGGTGAGGATGCGAGGTCGACTCGACGGTGGGTGAACTGTAAGATGGCGAAGAATATCACATTCACGGAGGCATGGTGGTGCTGCCGCAATCGGGATAGGGCTATGGCCACTCCTAGGGTTCGTCATCAGATATCGTACGCATACAGGGTGGCCTTAGTTTCCATCGCCCCAATTTTTCTAAGTATTCAAGAGTATTTCAGATTCTATATGTCAACCCACCTCGAATTCCATTAGGTCGGTGGTGGGGTTAGGGCTCTTTGTTATGGCCTTCATGAGGAGTTCTCCTTCGAGGTTTTGATGTAGTTTTTAGCGTCGAGAATATAGGAGGTGTATATTACTTGTCTCCTCGGCATACCTTCAAGGTAGCTGCCCCCTCTAAGGTGTCCCATTGGCAAAATAGATATTTCCTTTTGCGGGCTGATGGGCATCCGAGGTACGAGATGGGCCTTGGCAAAATGAAGGACGTGAAGGTCAAGGCCCTGGGTGCCTTTGAGGACGAGCTTAACAATTTCGTGAAATTTTTGTGATTTCACCGAGACGACCAACGATGCGGATCGAGCATCTATAGGTCGAAGCCTTCAGGATCGGTGTTGGATCTGGGTGAGGGCACCCCCTTATTCCTTATTGCTCATGTGTCTGATGTCGTTGTGTTAACAAATTTTTCTTGTCGTGCAGTGAAACTCGATCCACGTAAGGCCCAGGCGGCGGCCTCGTCATCCCCTGCACATTCATCGAGCCAGGCGCCTCCAAAAAAGAAGGCGAAGCGGACCGAGCCTGCCCAGGTGCCCGTGTTGGTGGACGACCTGAACCAGCTGGTGACGGCACCTCAGCCAAGTCCGACCTCGGAGAGGCCGAGGTCGAGTCCGACATCGGAGAGGGGTACCCGTACCCGGATCATGTACGAGGTGCCGACTTCCAGCTCCCCCATATCCTTCCCTAAGGTATGGGTTTATTCCATATTAATCTGTATCTCCTTTGTGATGTGTTACTGATTGTTTTGTATTTCAGGATATGAGTTCGGTGATGGGGGAGCTGCAGACATTCACGGGTACATTCTTGGCGTCTCTCGGTATGAGGCGTCGGAGAGGAGGCGGGGTGCTGCGGAGGCGCGCTTGCTCTTCTGAGGCGATCACGATCTTTGCGGTGGTGGCTGAGGGCGGATGTCGATGCCGCGAGGGTGCTGGAGGCCGCCAAGAAGAAGGCACGGCATTGGAGGTTGCTCGGCAGAGCTTGAGGAACCGCGGAGGCGGCGGGCGAAGAAGAAGCTAGCCGAGGAGGCGCCTTTGGCAGTCAAGGTCGAGGCGATCTTGAGGGCCTTCACTAGCAACTCATCGAGTCGAGAGCTTCCTCTTTCATTTCCGACCGCCGCCGTCGTGCTCGGGATGCGGGTGGTGTCGCACCACGCGGAGGATTTGGCGGCCGCCATGCCCGACTTCGACAAGGTCAAGCATGGTTGGGTCGAGGTCGCCCTGGACGATGGAGAAGGACTATGCCCGGTGATCGCCATGGCGGGCTCTTCCCTGTCTCGAGGCTTTGGCGGCCTCCACCTCCCTTCCGACTACCGAGGCCGTGACCCAACGCAAGGAGGGCGAAGACCCCGAGCTTCGGGAACTCCTCGCGAGGTGCGGGCCGGTTGGGGAGGCGGGGCCGAGCTCGACTTCCTTCTCAAGGTCGGCAAGAAGGAGAAGTCGACGCAGAGGCCGCCAGCCCGGCAGGAGGCGAGGTCACGAGCCCTTGTAATAGGTTCAATTGCCGAGGTCACTAGGATCCCAGCCTTGTAAATTTCCACTTTTGGGAGTAATAAATACACTTTTGAAATGAATGTGTTTTCCTTGTTTTAGCACTCTTCTTCGCAATATATTGGGCTCGATCACGAGTTATTGACCAAGTCGAAAGAAGTCCAAGTGCCTTAGAGAAGGACGGCGAGGTGTTGTTCGGAGGAGCCGATCGGCCGAGTGACCCTGCACTTTACGCAACATAGATAGCCGAGGCGATAGGTCGATAGTTCGACGCCTACGGGCCGAAAGTACCGCAGGGGCCAAACGCGAGGTGGCCCATCTTCCGCGAACGAAGCTTTGAAGCTAAGAATCATCCATCCGGAAGTCCAAGAGACGGATGTCTCGCCGACGCCGCTCAAGGGCGCACGATGCGGTGTGAATACCGAGCTGGCGCAGAGAAGTCGACGCGATCTCGGAGCATGCCGAATATGAAGCGGTGATCCACCGATCCGGTGGCATTACTATATCCGAGGCCGATGACCGAGCTCGCCTTCCGCTGCTTGGGGAATGGTCTTTGAGGACGAGGAGGGTCCGAAGAAGAATTATAAAGACTGCCTTGATGCTCGCCAAATGTCTTCAACAGACGAGCTCGTCCGGAAAGACGTATGCCCAGCACCCGTAGTCGGACTCGGCCGACCCGCCGACGTGAGAATCAAGAGTCGGGACGGGTGGCGGTTATATGGACCACGCCGAGGTGCTTCGGCTGATGGGAGCGGACATGTCTGGAATGTCGTCTCGCAGTCGGGCCCCCATCGTCAGGAGCTGGACGGGCGAGGGCCGCAGGTCGGCAAGGAAGGACTGCGGGTCGGGGTCGGGGTCGGGGTCGTAACCCTGGCCGGACGGCAAGATCAAGGGCCCGAAGTTCGACCTCGGTTCCGGGAGTGCCCCTCGTGTCTGGGCCCTCTCGCTGCTCAAAGTCTTGCCGGAGTAGCCGTGGTGGCACCGACCTCATCGACCGGTGGAAGGCATCGAGTTCATCCCGTGTTCATCACGACCCGGATTTTGTTGTGAATCGTAGCTTCAGTGAGACTTGGCGAGTGGAGCTCGGAAGCCCGAATGAGTTGTATATAGCTTAGACTTGGTTTGTAGCCATAAATGTATTTAGACTTTGTATCAAGTGTATATTTTTCCCCTATAGAGGTACAAATATAGCTTAGAACTTGGTTTTAGTCATAAATGTATTTAGATCAGATAATCAAGTGTATATCTTCCAAAATAAAGGGTATGAGTTCGATCCGACGTCGTTTGCATGTAGATGTTCAATTTAATGAGTCATCCGTATGCCTGCATGTAGATGTTCAAATTAACGAGTAATCAGATGCCTGCACGTGAGACGCTTCGCTAACGAGTTATCAGATGTGCCATCTTCGCAAGTGGCGCCCTTTGAAGGTTAATTATGTTTTAGCCGAACGGATGTTCACATAAATATAAGATGAGACAGTGAAATACTCATTAGAAAACAAGTGTTTTATTGATAAGTAAATAACATCGCACTTCGGAAAAGCGAAAAGAAGGCTAACATGATACCGATCCGAAATCAAAGCTATGTAAAATACCTCATCGATGAGTGATATGCCGAGTTCGGGGAATAAGTGCACCGGATAGGTGAGCAAGCTTATAGGCCCCTTTGTCGAGGTCCCGTGAACGCGGTATGGGCCTTCCCATGTCGGATCTAACTTGTTAAGACGCCGGCTTTCTTGGCCTCATTGTTTTGCAGACGAGATCGCCTACTTGGAGTATGGAGGCTTTACCTCTTGTTGTAGTACCATGCGACCGGCACTTGTATTTGGCTTCATTGATGAAGGCTAGCTCACGCTTTTCCTCTAGAGCATCAAGGTTGACCGTAGGTTCTCCCCGTTGTCGTCTTGGTCGAAGTGAAGAGTGTGTGGGCTCGTGTACACGATCTCGGTGGTATGACGACCTCGGTTCCGTAGACTAGATCAAGGGTGTTTCTCCGTGTGAAGCTCGAGGTGTCGCTTACATGCACGACCGAGGACCCGAGGGAGATTTTCACCCAATCACCTTTAGCTCGGTGCAGCTCTTTTTCAATCCTTGTACAATCGTGCGGTTCGTCACTTGGTCCGACCGTCACCGTGGATGTGTGCAACCGAGGTGAACCGTTGTTTGATCCGGAGCTCTTCACACCATTCTTTGAAGTTTCGCCGATGAACCGGGTGCCGTTGTCCGAGATCAAGACATGTGGTATGCCAAGCGGCAAACTATGTTTTTCCACACCTAATGTCTCGAATCCTTCGCCGTGAGGCTTGAAAGAGGCTCCGCTCAACCCATTTTGTGAAGTAGTCTATGGCTACGACCAAGCATCGGAGCCGACACGGTGCTCGGTCGAAGGGACCAACGATGTCGATTCCCCATCGCATGAAAGGCCAAGGACTCAAGGCTACCGAGGTCGGCCTGCGTGGTAGCTGACTGTGGCGTGGTCGACACTTGAGCACTTTTGACGAGCTCGGCCGAATCTTGGATGAGGGTTGGCCAAGAATACCGACCTCGGCGTCTTCTTTGAGAGAGCTCGTGATCCGATGTGGCTTCACAAGATCCCATGTGAATCTCGCTTAACACGTAGTCCGCCTCTTACGCCCAAGGCGTCTCGAAGTGGTCAAGGTAGGATTTCTGTAGAGTGCCTTCATGCACGAGGTACTTTTGGACTTGACCATCATCTTTTTGGCTTTGAGCCGATCTTGGGGTAGTACACCTTCTTCCGAGATATGCCTTTATGGGAGACATCCAGCCGGTTCTATCTCGGTGATGATGCCGATGTGAGGCTCCACAATGCTTCGAATGAACCTCCTCCACTGGTGGATTTGTTGATAATGACGGCCCGCCATCGAGGATATCACCTCACTGTTTCTCCCTCGTGGATACGATGAATTGTGGAATACCGAACGAGGTCAAGATCTCCTTAGCCTTCTCGAGTATTACTCATTCGATCCTCTTTGGCCTCAGATTTTCCTAAGACCGTTTACCACGACCGGAATCTCAAGATTTGAATCTTTTCCACCTTCAATTCCTTTGCGAGATGGAGTCCCGAGATAAGGGCTTCATACTTCACCTCGTTATTTGTGGTCGGAAGGTAAACCAAGTGCATAGGTCACCTCGATTTTCCGGCCGAGGAGCAAGATGCCCGCTCATTACCGTTTTGCACGAAGCTCCATCCACGACATCCGCCAACCCTCGGGTAGGTCGAGGATAGGTTTCTCCGCTGCGAGAGCGGGGTCCTGAGTGACCTCTCCGGTGGGTCGACCTCGGTAAATTTGACTTACCAGAAATCATTGAAGCCGCCTTTATGGCCGGTCCGTGAGTATAAGATGTCATGCTCACGAGCTCGGTGCCCACTGGCTATACGCCCGATGATTCGGTTTTGACAAGACTTGTCTCGTGGGTAAGTCACCAAGACCGATCGAATGGGCTTGGAAATAAGGTCGGAGACGCCGCTTAGCGCTCACCAACGCCAACGCTAGTTTTTCGAAGTTGGTGTACCTAGTCTCCTGGTCCTTTGAGAGCTCGGTGATGAAGTAGATAGGGTTGTCGCCCGATCTCATCTCGCATCAAGATCAAGATCGATAGCCTCGCTCGAGGCGGCCGATATAAGGAAAGGGCTCGTCTTCTTTCTGGGCATGACAGGTGGGCGGTCGCGAGTACTCTTCACCGTGGTGAAGGCGACATGGTGCTCTTCCTTCCAAGCCAAGTCCCGGCTCTTCTCAAGATCTTGAAGAAAGGAAGTTGCTTCTCGGCAGCCGGGATAGGAATCTGCGAGGCGGCTAAGCATCCGGTGAGTTTGTGGATCTCACTGGATTGTCTTCTGAGATTGCATGTCAAGTATCGCTTTCACCTTGATGGGATTGGCCTTCAAGCCTTCTTGGGAAACCCAACACCACAAGAATTTTCCGCCTTCACCATGAATGTGCACTTTGGGGATTGAGCTTGAGGTTGACCGACCTGAGGATTTGTAGGATCGTTTTGAGGTCGTCGGCGCAGTTTTTTATTTTTTTGCTTTTTGACCACGATGTCATCGACGTAGACCTCGAAGATCTTTCCAATATGATCTTTGAATATTGCGTCCACCATCCTTTGGTAGGTAGTCCGACGTTTTCAGCCGAAGACACTTTTCGACGCCGAAGACATCAAGTCGCTGATGAACGCCGTTTTTGGAGCATCCTCCTTACTCATCAAGACTTGGTGGTACCCTTTGTACAGATCCAGGAAACTGAAAATCTCGTGGCCCACGAGTGCCTCCACTTTCTTGTCAATATCGGGAGGGGTAACAATCCTTCCGGCAAAGGTTTGTTGAGGTCGGTATAGTCGACACACGCGCCATCCCTCCCGCTTTCGTACTGATCGATTAGCCATCCGTGTCGGGTACTTAACCTCGAACAGATTTTGGCCTCTTGAGTTGGGTCACCTCGCCTCTTATGACCGCCACGCCCGCCGCAAACCCTCTTTTCTTTTGAACCGGTTTGGTTGCCGGGTCGATGTTGAGCGGTGAGTGATGAGCTCGGGTGACACTCAATCATGTCGAGTGGGGACCATGCGAACACGTCCTGATTCCCTCGTGTCGCACGACGAGCCGTCGAATACCACCGGACCTCAGGTGCCGACCTTGACGACCTTGGAAGGTCGGTCATCGATAATTGGAGGTCGCCGCTTAGATCGTCCCGGGTGGCAGCTCGAGGTTTCTGTAGTTGCTAGGCTCGAGGTAAGGCCACATCCTCGGGTTGAGACTCGTAGGCATTCATTAGTCGCCGCTTGGTCACCCCGGATGCTAGACTCCCACCGGGGTGGGTATCTTGATAGTGAGTGGTAGATCGAGCGGGGCGGCCTTGGTGGCGTGAGCCGCGCCTCCCGTAACGATGTTGTATGGAGGGGGCTCGGACCAAGAAGAACTGGATGGCCTTGGTGATCGACTTGGGAGACGCCCCACCGCGACCGGGCGATGATAACGCCTCGGTTGGACCGCCTCTGAGTGAAGCTCCGGAGTTTGGGCGGTGAGGATGTATTTGGATCCTCCGACCTCAAGTTTGTCCAGCAGCTCGGAAGATAATGCCGACAGAGGTCCGGTCGATGTAGACTCGGGATCGTTCTTGTTGCCCACCACGACTTGTATAGTTATAGCGTCTTGGTGGGGCATGATCTTGGCACCGGGTCATCATTGGAGAACACGATGCTCTCACCGTCCCGAGTCGCTTTGTTTTTGGCTCCTGGGGTCGGTCTCCGAGTTTCGCTTTTCAACGACGACCTCGTTGTACCTATGGGCAGTCCGGTGATGGCGTAGACTTGCTCCATGGCGTTGGGACTATCGCCCCGCCATCTTCGTGTTAGGTCGTAGTCGAGGTCGGCTCAGCTTGTTGCCACCTCCATTCTTTCCTCTGCGCTTATTCCCCCCCGAGTCGGCCGAGGTACTTCTTAAGCGCCATCCTTTGACGAGCTCGTCGATCTGCGAGCTCAAGTTTCAGAATCCTCGGTATTGTGACCATACCCTTGGTGATAATCACATACTCCGTCGACCTCTTATCGATCCTCCTTTCATGGGAGGGCTTGGAAGAGCTCAGCATGGAGCTCAAATATTTCCGCCCTCGATTTGAGTAGATGAGGCGCGTTTCCACTAGGGTTTGGCCGAGGTCCCAGCCTGGATTCCATCGGGCCTTTCTTTATCCTGTCGAAGGCACTTCGACGATCAGTGCCTCTCCCTCGGTTGTCTGACCTCTTCCTCTCGACCTTCTGCTCGTCCCAGGTCTCTCTCTTCTTGCGATCTGACTCGTCCCCTTTGACGTAGTTGTCGACCAGAGTCCAGAGGCGGCTCACCGTCTTTAGCTTTTCTCTAGTGATCTCTTTGTTCAGGGCGCCAGGTCGGATCCCGTTCTTGAACGCATTGATGATGTAGAGATCGTTACTCTCATCAATTTTGAGAGACTCCTTGATGAACCGCGAGATGAAATTTGACATCGCCTCGTCCCCGCCCTGGCGGATGGTGAGCGGTCGGACGAAGGTTGCCGAGGTGGCATCTTACGGTAGAGCGCCACTTAAACCGATCCACGAGATCCTTAAAGCAATGTATCGTTTCATGAGGAGGTGAACCAACGTCGGGCATTGGAGACCAACACCTCGGGGAAGATTTTGCACATATGAAAATCTTCCATTCATTGATTCGCCATGTTGGTGGTGTAGGCGAAAAGGAAGTCGGAGGGGTCCCCGAGGCCATCGTAAGCAACGATGTTGGGTGCCCTATATCGTTGGGGCAAGGCGTATCCGCACTTCCACGGAGAAAGAGAGATAATTCTCCCGTGCCGGTCGAACCCCGGGAGCTCGTTGCCATCTCTCTCTGGAGGGATGGGAGACCGATAGCGACGCCTATCGTCTCTTTAAGGGAGAGTTCGGCTTCGCCTCTCCTCTCTTCTTTCCCGTCCACCGCGCGGACGCTGTACCGAGTGGTGGCGACTTGCGGCGTGGTGCGGGGTGAATGGTTGCGGTTGTTCGACCGAGGTGATTGACCTCGGGTGGCGGGGTGATGTACGCATTCTCGGCTATCGCGCCGAGGTGAGCGTTGTTTACTTCGGAGGGGCGAACGACCTCGGGCGCCTGTAACCACCAGTCCGGGCGCTCTTGAGGTGCCCGCCCGCTTGTCCTCTGGTTGAGAAAACTCGAATTGGCCGAGATTGGCGTTGAGGAATTGGACACGGCTCGGCCGAGGACCTCATGAGATCGGTGAACCACTTTGTTCATCAGTATTGAGTTCGCATCCTCCTCTTCGTTAGGCGGCGATCCCGAGGTGTATAGGAATGTTCTCTATGTAACCTCGTGTGTGTTGTCGCTGGTGGCGCTCGCAATCCCTTCCCGCGCGCCGCGTGACCACTTGATCGCCCTCCGTAGCGGTTGTTGCCAAGACCGCGACGGTGCTAGCGTTGCACGAGTTCTTGCCATCGAGTTGTAGAAAACGAAGCTTTTGTTCAAACTTCCCACAGACGGCGCCAATGATAAATCTAGTATGTGAGATTTATGAAAACCAGAAGAACACGGAGGCTTTTATGTGGTTCGATCAAGAATGAGATCTACTCACGGATGAGTGATTTCTCAATACTTTCACTATGTAGGATTACAATGAATGTATTGAAAAACTCTCTAGAATTCTAATAGTTGCTAACCCTTCTACCGCCGACCTAACCCCTATTTATACATGTTTGTGGATCTCTAAAGACGCATCGATCCTCGGATTTGTGGGATCCGATCTCTTCCATAACTTGATCCTTGAATATCGCCTTCCATATCTCGATCCTTGAATACCGCCTTTGACTTGGTCTTGATTAGGTTTAGATGCTTGGGCTTTGGCTTAACCGCATGGCCGCCCATTAGGTCGTGCCCACTGTTTAGGCTCGCCAAGGGGCCCGAGTGGTTGAGCCATATCCCATCAAAACGTATGTTGGGTACAATCTTTTCCCACTTTTTTATTTATTTTAGTGTATTTTTGATATTACTCTAACGGATGGATTGTCACAGTGTATAGCAAAATACACTAACTAAAACTTTAAATTTTTCTAATCTTATAGTAAAGAATGACTAAGTCAACAATTAAACTACCTAATAATAAGAGTTGTCAATCAATCTAGATCCAATTCGACACAACGTGTGTGTATGCAATATGGTGGAACATAAAGACGGTCTTGTTCAAGTACTTAGAAAACATTCAAGCAAGACAAAACATAAGTCGATGCTTGTAGAGGTTATATTGATGCGGATCTCGTGATTCGAAGCCATCAAGATATATTGAGTGTAAGATATGCAAGATAAAGAGCATTCAAGAAGACGTAAAGGTAAACGACACAATAATTTAATATGGTTCGAGAAACCCTCCTACATTCATGAACCTAATAATCAAGTAAATTTCTTACTTACAAGGAAAGTGACTTAAGATCCCACGCTCTAGAGATAATTCATCCCTAGTTTATCTAGTCGACTTCTCACCTTCGCTTTCACCCGACTAACCTCAAGATTACTTAGACTTCTAGGTTGTTTGCTTACTATCTCACCTGACACATATGCTTTCCGATATTTGTACCTTGTTGCTTTACTTACGACTTCATCCTAACTTTTACCTTACAACTCATGTCGGGGCTTGAATTGGGAATACATTTTAAATTATTTAAGTAAGCTTTTACATTGAAGAATAAGACTAAAAATAGGCTCACTCGTCTAATCTCGATTACATATTTTACAATGAAGTATGACTTAGAAATATGGAAGATTGGACCTAAGTGGTTTCACCATAAATCATCTAAATTTGAAAGAACTAATTATATCCGAACTCTTCAAGTTCGAGTTGTAGTCAGTTGTCTTCTTTCTTTCAAGATAGCGAACATCCATAATCTTCTCACCCGTGAGGTGAGTGTTCTTTTCTCCGCTGAGGAAGCCATGTATATATAGATAATTGAATTCAAACTAGTCCTCGAATCATAGTCGCTTCAAATTAAACTCGGTTCGACAAAATGATCGCTGGACTTTTCATTTTGTGCATTATCGCTTAGTGAGTAAGATAGATGTGTTCAACAAACTATCAACGGATTTGACTCTTATTTCATCAACTCTCATCTTCGATCTTCACCGAGTCCACGCCTAATCTCGTGTTGAGTCCTCGAATTTAGTCTCACTTCATCCTCGCTAATTTGACGTGACAAGGTTCTTAATCGATTTCGGATCATTTGAGTGATTATTTGAGTCCTTCAGGTTTTTTGATTTTCTAATACTTGTTTGACACAAGCTATCTCATGTCACTGATCATCTCTTGACAATTCAACTATCTCATGCCACTGATCATCAGATCTCTTGACAATTCAAGTTCCATGAATCCTTCCATTGAACTCAGTCCTTCTGATGTCATATTTTTCAACATTGAGTTTTTTCCTGCTGATGTTTTGACTTACTTGGCTTTAAGCACGTTGTCTATTGCTTCTGAGTTCGTCGACTCATTCTGACTGCTTCAGAGCTTGAGGCGTATCATCTGATGAATCAATTGGGTCCATATGAATTAGTTGTGATTGGACGTCTTCAATTCGGTTTTCCCTCATACCAAGACATGTCTAAACTAAGTTCAATTCTCTAACGCATAAGCTAACTAATAGACAATACACCAAAATAACTATCATCGAAAAGATTCAATTTTACATATTATATATTTAATTTTGAAATCTAATCAAAATATTACTCGAATTTGAATTCAATTCGGCTGGAGCATGCATTTTTATTATTTTGATCCATTTTCGAGTAAGAAAATCGATTAATTCTCCGTCACTATTCGAAATATATCCCAAATAAATTTTGGTTCTACTATGCAAATCTAATAAAAGCTTCTCCAACCCGGATCCAAAACTCAAAATGGGATGGAATCTTTGCTCCAATCCTTACCCAAAACGTATCCCCTTTTTCGTTTTTATTTTTGGTCTAGTGAACAGTAGAAATACATATTTGCGTTTTGTGTTTCTACTGTTCACAGACTCATTCTATTTAATGAGTATAAAAAGTAATATGTGAAGAAATATATTGAGAATATTCTTTTGGATTTGAATTTGAATTTATGAGTTGGAGTAAGATTACTATTTAATGTGATAATTATTGCAAAATAAATTTGAGATTGAGTACCTATATTTGACATTCGGGAGGATGTACCAAAAATAGCATTAAAATATCCGTAGTTGGTGCCGTATTATTGCAGTATGTATATATTATTAGTGTCTACGGAGACAAGAATGTCAGTCACATGTAACAGTAGAATGTAAAGAAGGCATGATCTTTTATTGTTTACAAAATTACAATTATCTTTTCTGGATAAAATTAAGTAACAAGTCAACAAGTACCACTTTCTCCAATTTACTCTCTTAGTTGTCGTATATATTGAATAATTCGATTTAAAAAGACATACTTGTATTATAAGGATTTTGTCTTAGTTCAGCTGTTCCAGTCATACGAGACGATTGAGTAATAAAATAATAGTTGAATTACAGTATTTTAGTATAAAATAGTATTTGATTTGTTGGTGGAAATATTAATGAATACATCGAATTTACATTAAGAGTATTATTTAAAGGTGGTCAAATGAGGTGGGATGGGTCTAGTTATTATCAAAGCAGGTCTCAGGCAGCTGAGGACAAATAAATTTTTTAATGAGTCTTACGTGTATAATTTACACTTACATTGGAGCAATAATTTACACGTTGTACTACTAATTTGAAATGTTTGCGATTTTTTTTTTCTCAAATTAATATGCATCTCAAAATCTTTATTGCATGGACAGTTACGAATACAAAATATATCTTTTATATAGTTGATTGAAGAAAAAACACTAAATTACTCATTGGAATGTAGATATGAAATAATGAAATATGAATACATATAGAGTGAAGAATGTGAGAATCACAAAATATAGTATGAATAAAATGAGTTCGCTAAAAGTTCTAAATATCGCTGGAAAGTTATCAATACAAAATTCAAAATTTTATCCGAATTCAATCTTACGAGTGACAAAATTTCAATTTTTTTATTGAGTAATTTTTCAATGTATTCATCAACTTTCACAATTAATTCATTATTTTTTATATTCACGTTTTCACGATAATAATAATTTTACGGTAATCCATGTATATATTTTGAGAGAGAGACGAAATTAACTAATTAGGTAGCTTCGCGGTAATATGCCGATATTTGTAAATTTATAAAAAAATATTTCAGAATTTCAAATTTGTTGACTAACCAAATGTTCAAAGTTTGCATTAAGGAATAAAGTTCACAATAAGTGTTTTTTGAATTAATTTATAGTACAATTTTAGGTGCTTTTTAAACCCGCTAGGTAGACGGACGTGTTCGTCACTTGTTTAAAAATAATTATACCAAAAATACATTCAATTATTTATTAAGAGAAATATTATAATATCTATTGGAGAAAATTATCAATTAAGTAGATAAATATTCTTTTATTTTGTGGTGCTTTACGAGGTACGTATGCCTTCATGTGTTTCGGATGCATTGTTCGTTATTTATGACAATTTTCTTATTGAAAATGTTTTTTGCAGAAAAAAGATAAATTCGTACAAGAAAAGAAGATCCACGAATTATGATATCATCATTGATATAATTTGGGTTGAGATATGATTTACTATATATAAGATGAAGATATATTCAACTAAGGAAGTCTATCTATGAGGAAAATCCTTATGTAAGTTAAAGATATATTTTAACAAAGAACTTATTGTTTGGGTTGCAAAAGTAGATCTAGGGTTTGAAGAATATATAAAAAGACCCACTTTTATTTAGAAAACTGGATGAGTTCATGTTGATTCAGTCTCACACAATGTAGTGTCAAGAATCTTTTGTTCCTACTAGGTGTCCCCGGACGTGCTATCGATGATATTGTTCATGATACTTGTTCCAAAGATATGTTCTAGCAAAGAGGATTTGTGGATAGAATATTATTGAACTTTCATTGCAAAAGAGTTGTAATACTATTGTTTATTGAGGGATTATGTGGTGAGCGAACCATGTTCATATCTAGGTTATGTGTGGTGCGTACACATCCAATATTCTAACGTGAGTGGAGATTTGAGAAGTTTCATAAGCATAGTAAGAATGAATCTTATTATATAAATCATTTTCTAGCTTATATACAGGTAATGAAGTGTTTTTTCTATATGAGACCCTCAGATATAGGTGGTTTACTGAACTAGGTAATCATATCGTGTGTTGCTTCATTGTTTTATTTTGTTTATGTTTGTATGAATGTTCTTCCAACACATAACACTCTATTCAGTGCACATTTCACCACATATTCCACGGATCAATCTTTTTTCCAATATCCTCAATTATCATATACTTCAAATAAATCATTCATGCAATGATAAATTCTAAACAAAGTATATATATATATATATATATATTAGAAAGTAAAGAAAAATAATATAATTAATTATCCATTTGATAATGGAGACATACATAATTTCGTATATAGTGATAAATTACAGAAAAGTATTAACAGTACCAGTCCAAAAACCAAATTTTAGTTAAAATATATGGAGATGGTGCTTTGAATTTAAAACAAAAATGATAAAAATCAAATTATTAAAATATATTATTATTACTATATTGTTGTTAAATTACGTTTCTTTAATTAAAAGTTAAAACAGGCAAACCAACATTGCTAATTTGCTACATAAAAATCTATATCACCACGAGATTGCATGTGCATTTATGATTTAGACACATAACTTGAGATTTACCTCTGAAACTAGGAATCATTTCTAAACTATTAATTTAAAAATGTTTATATGATTGATCTCACACCTATGAAGATATAAATTAAAATATTTAAAATCATTCTAATACTTACCAATTACTTACCAATTTATCGACTTATGATGTAGTATATATGTATACAAATGGTAAAATTATTTATCTCCAAAGAAAATAAAAATATTGGTGCATTGCGTAGAAGTAAAACGCACAAAAAAAAAGAAGAAACAATTTTTTCTAAAGAAATAAAAGGCTTTCGTGGAAATCGAAGAGGAAAAGTAATGAAAGGCTGAAAAGGTCGAAAGAGGTAGTGGGGGCCACCCCTCCACTGACCACCACATGGCTGCAGTCAGATAAAGTAAAGACTCTGCCGGCCTTATAGTTAGAGACACACACACTCTCTCACATCCCCCCGGTTAGTTCCATGGTGAGGGGTGCAATGCATTCCCCTCTTACTATTCATGCAATGAATATTATTGCTCACGCGAATAATGAGAGGAATCGTTGCCACCCCTCACCACTACCCCCCCCTCTCTCTCTATATATAGTATAGGTCGTTATAGCTAGACTAGACTTGTATCACATCACCATATTTTTGTTCAGTACATAATATAAATGATATAAATGTTAATAAAATTATTAATGGTTACTCCCTCCGTCCCGTCCAAGACGATTCATTTCTTTTCGGCACGGTTATTTAAGAAAATAGATAAAGTTGTTAAATTGATAAAAAGTAAGTAGGACTCACAATTTTTGAAGAGATAATTATTTCAAAAATAAAATGCACTATCTTGAGTGGGATGTTCAAAACGAAATACTGGTATCTTGGGTGATTTTATGAAAGACTATTTAAATGAAAATAAAGTCTCATCATATATTAAATTATGAATGATAGAAATTATTTTTAATAAATAATAATAATTATGAGATTGAATAATAAATAAATAATATATTAAAAAATAATATATTTTTATGGATGTCAAATAAAACAGTTATACTATACTTATCGTGGATGAAGAAAATAATAATAATTATGAAATATTGTTTTATATCTTGATATTTATATTCTTTTTACGATTGTAACTTAATGTATATATAAAAATTATATATATATATTTTTGTGTTATTACACGAAAATAACCACCTTAATAACTTATATTCTAAATTTAATAATATTCATAATATTGCTATCAAAACTACTCATTTGTAGAAGAAAAATCTCTTAGGTGTTAGCCTCCATACCCACTAGTCTCTGCTGTCTCTTGGCAGACCAACGTTTAGTGGCTAATGTATTTATCAACAATCAATATCAAAATTCTATTAATTTACATGCATACTTTATCGCATTTAACAAAAAAAAAATTCACTTCATTTAAAATTGAATAATTTTGATAACAATAATATGCATCTGGATAGTTTTGGTAAGTAAGTTATGAATATGAGTAAAAATGGTTTTTCTATTTTTTCTAAATCTACCATACAATTCATTTTTTTCCTGTCGAGTGATGAATCAACGTGCCGAAGATTCACGTGAAAAATGAGAATCAATTTCATATAACTTGGATGTATACTATACTCATCTTTTATATAATACTATTTTATTATTTTAATTTATATTAATAAAATATCATATAAGAGTAAATATGATACACATATATATTTGGACAAATATTACTTTATGACCCATCGTTTGACGAGTTTTGCAAAAATATCCCACCGTAAAGGTAATTGCAAAACAGTGCCCGTCGATTGCAAAAACTATCACGCTATGACCCAAAAAAACTTCCGGTACCTGAAGATTGACGTGTATCGTCGCGAGGTAGTCTCGAAAGGGAAGAGGGGCCAGATACAGAACCACGCCTCGCGACCTTCCCTAGCGAGGGAATCCCGCGAGAATAGACGTGCCTGAATCAGAACCTAGACTCGCGACCATAACTCGCGAGGAAGGGAGCGAGCCCTCCGACGCCTCCAGTACCTGCAGCCCCGTTTCCTCAGTGCCTCGGGAAGAAGAAATCTGACGAGGAGTTCACTCGTTTTAGGAAGATATCCCAGAAAGTAAACATCAACATACCACTCCTTGATGCGCTCAGAAACATGCCCAGATATATCAAATTCCTCAAAGATGCAATGGCGAGCAAGAAGAAGTTGGGAAAATTTGAAAAAATTAACATTTCTGAATAATGCAGTGCTATATTACAGAGGAAATTGCCATTGAAACAAAAGGATCCTGGGAGTTTCACTTTGAGTGCGAGATTGCGAGCATACATTCCCCAATGTATTGTGTGACTTGGGAGCGAGTATCAATCTGATGCCTTTATCTGTTTTCAACCGCTTGGAGCTTGGAAAAATGAAGCCAACCACTATTTCATTGATGATGGCTGACAGGTCAGTATCATATCCTAAGGGAGTAGTTGAAGATGTGTTGGTAAGAATTCGAGATTTTGTTTTTCCAGCTGATTTCGTAATATTAGACATACCTGAATTTAAAAATCAACCGCTACTCTTGGGTCGGCCTTTTCTAGCTACTGTTCGAGCTTTAATTGATGTGCAGGATGGTGATCTCACATTCCGGGTGAACAATGAGGAGCTGAAAATTTCAATCTATGATGTCATCAAGCGATGCGATAGTTCAGAGTATAAGGATTGTTGTTCGATCACCACTGCCACAACTAGCCCAATCTCGCACTTGGATGTCAATCGACCATTTGATGAGGATGCTACAAAGAAGAGTTGGCATCGGTATGGAACCCCGAAGGTTTGGTTCAAGTTTGGGGGAGCCACTTCCACACTCAGTGGTGTTCTGCAGTTAATGAAAGATATAGGGGAAAACACAAGTTTGGGAAGAAGTCGGTTGCCAAAACGCCAGATTGATCGAGGTATGTAATGGTCTTGCTAAAGACATTTAAATTAAGCACTTGTTGGGAGGTAACCCGATGTTCTTTTTGTTTTGTTTTCGTTTTTGTGTTGTTTTCGTTTTGTTTGTCTTTGTTTTGTTTTTCTTGTTTTGTTTTGTGGCTGTTTAGAGTTGAGTTGAATGACGAGCAGCCGATGATGAGAATTGTTTTTTTTAGAAAATTTGATTGCAACTGATTTTGTGAGACAAAGCATGTTATGATTAGTGTGAGTATTGAGCCTTTGAGAATTTGATCACATGTTTGAAACCTGTGAGACTTGAACTTTTGACTGTCATATCTTTTCAGTCTTGTTTCTTCCTGTGTGAATAGTTTGAAATAGCATGTGTTTCTCTAGAACTTTCTCTTGATCTTTTTCGAGGTTGCATTGATGTGCTTAAGAATTGGGAGATGATATTAAACATTCTTTTCTTAGCCTATATACTTCCGAACACTAACATGTTAATCATATCATTTGATGAGCCCGTTTGAGCCTACCTTATTCTTTCATATAGCCGTGAGTTGGGTTATGTAGTTAGTATGATGTTTGGTTGCTTGAATTGAGGGTTGAGAAAAAGAAAGAAAAGAAAAAGATAATATATGATGAGAAAGTGATAATTAAATTTAGTTGCTTACCCATATAAGTTAAAAAAAAAAAAAAGAAAAAAAAAAAGAAGAAGAAGTTGGCACAAGTGTGCGAAAAGAATATAAATGGGTAAGTAGCTAGTGCTTGAGATGAGTATATCACATATATGAAAATTGTGGAATTCTTAGAAAAAAATGACTTATTTGTATGGAGAAGTGAAATGAATTGTGAAAGTTTTGGAATTGTGTCTTGTGATACTTATGGTGTTTTTCATTATGGGATTATGAGTCACTTAACCTAAATATATCATACCTTACCAAAGAGCCTACATTATAACCTTGTATAAGACATTTTTTTATCTTAGTTCTTGAGCACATATTTGAGCAATGAAGAATTAGACGATTTGCAAGCTTATGGTAGATTCCGTGTATTTTTTAAATATTGAGAGTATACACATCCTCCTTGATACACTTGAGTGTTTTAGATTTCTTATATATATATCCATGTCGTGAGGATTTAAGTTTGAGAAGGCTTGTGCTTATGATTATTATGATATGTGGATTTCAACGAAAGATGTTGTGATTTGATTCATTTGATTGAATCTTTTATTGCTCATTGCTCTGAGGCTTATTGCTTTTGTCGTTCGACTCATCATTTATCTTTGGTCATCTCTCTTTTGTTCTGCTTTGTTTGGGGACAAATAAAAGGTTAAGTTTGGGGAAGTTGATAAACCTCATTTTTATCTAATTTATAAGGCCATATTGGTTTAGTTTGTAATTGATAAGTGATCATTTGAGCTACCATTTGATATGTTTATGTTTACCTTGAAAGGTATTATGTCGTGTGTACTTCGTGGTCGCTTTTATGCAGTTTATATGTAAAAAAGGTGGATCACGAGATAAAGGGATTATTGGGCCGAGATAGATCGCGACATTGGCGAGCGAAGAGAATGCTCGCGAGTAAATGTAGAAATCAGCAAATGAATACATCGTGACTTTCCTTCGCGAGTTAGTCTCGCGAGCAAAGATCGCGAGGAGAGTCGGACGTGCTGCAGAAGCATTGACTCACGACCTTCTATCGCGACCCTTACTCGCGAGCCAAGCCTCGCGATCCAATGCGCGCTAGGGTTCTATATAGCCGCGGACGAAGTCAAAATATGGGGGAGCAACTTTTTCACAGAACGCTTTACTTTTCGCATAGTTTACAGAACACAAGTTTAGCTTTGAGTTTTAGATTATTTTTACATTCAGTTATCGTCTTTAATTTCTTTTGAAGTATTTAGATTTATTTGAGATTTTAGAACATTTACGGATTCAAGTTACTACATTGTTCATCGTGGAATCCTACGGTTTTATTTATTTAATTCAGTTTATGTTTTATTTATTGAATTCTTGTTTTAGTACATTTATTATGAGTAGCTAAATTCCGTATTGATCCTATGGTTTGTATGTCTGACTCGATTCGTATGATTTATCTGCTGATCTTGTTTTGCCGTCCCATTCATGATTTATGATTCTCGGCTTTAATTCTCATGTGTTGGTACCGATCAATATTGATGCATGCTAGTTATGTGATTGATGTCCTGGCGGAATTAATTGCATAGTCGATATCTTGAATACATAATACAGATTTTACCTTGAGACCTGGCGGAGATAGGTGAACTATAGGAGTTATTCTTTGTGTGCTTTTGGTAATTAGCTTACTTCTCTTGAGACCCGATGGAGATAGAGTTTAGGCTAACCTATTACTATAGGCTGTCCTGGCGGAAGACTATAGTTACATTAGTGATCATTCATATGAATGTGGATTAATTTGGTAAACAGATTAATAGGTTAAATTGTGTGAATCTGGTTAGGTTAAGTACATCCCTAGGATCAGTCTTTCATATCTGAGTCTATTCTTATTTAATTCCAGTCTAGTTGATAATCATCCTTCTTAATATTGTACATTCAAACTGTGATCTCTTTCTTAATACCTTAAAAAGGTAAACTTTTATTCGCAGATCGGGAGATGAACCTGCTCAGGGTCGTGATTCGTTCATTGAGTTTTTGTATTTCCTTGATGTTCCGTGGGCTGCCATTTCTTATACGACCCTTACTTTTGCTTGATTTACTTCAATACCTTTAGGTGTCCCCATGTAACCTTGAAATTTTCTACTTTGGACTTTGAAAGTGCATTTGGCTCAATTTAGGTTCAACCTATATGACCTTAATACTGCGAAGATGTCGTTCAGATCTGCTGAATGAGTGTGAGCTTTTTTACTTTTAACCAACATATCGTCCACAAAAACTTCCATGTTGTGGCCTTTCTACTCATTAAATACCTTATCCATCATGTGCTAATACGTTCCTCTAACATTTTTCAATCCAAATGGCATGCTGATATTACCATATATTCTACAACAAACTCGGAAAGTTGATTTTGGTATGTCATCGGGATTCATTTTGACATGGTGGTATCCTTGATAAGCGTCCATCATTGACAAAAAACTCACATCCTGAAGTAGAGTGTACTAACTGATCAATCCTCTACAGAGGATAACCTTGTAGAGATAATGGAAATCTATACACATCTACCATGTTTCTGTGTTTTCTTTGTCCACCATTATCGCGTTGGACAATCACTCTGGAAACTATATTCAACTTCTCACTTCTTCTCTTATGACTTTGTCTTTTTTTGGACCAAACTGTCTTAACTTTTGCTTGATAAGTTTGACCCCTGGATCTATGTTCGGGGAGTGCATAAGCTACATTGGTATTGACTCCCGTCAAGTCGGTGGAACTAAAGGTAAAGACATTTGCATGATCCCCTAGACATGCCACAATAGCTTTAGAATCTGCATCTAACATTTGTGTATCGATTTTCATCGTGAAATCTGCTCTTCTTGGGAATAATTCGATATGCATGAGTTCTTTTGCCTGTTGTACTTAGGTAGAAGAGGCCTTTTCTGCTACTCCTTCATTTGTTAACTTCTTAGACTCCGATTGATGGTCACGATCAGATGGGGTCCTTTCATGTTTTGTCATTTTATGTGATTCTCTTTATTTTACTGCTTGCATGTAACACCTTCAAGACGACACTTATCTCCCAGAATTTCTCCTATGGTATTCCCTATGGGAAATTACATCTATATGTAGAAAATGGACACTATTGTAAAAGCATTTAAGGTTGGTCGCCCTAATATGACATTGTAAGTGGATGGTGCGTCTATAATCAAAAACTGAGTAGGTCTTGCAATCCACGACGTCTTGTCTCCTAAAGGAACCATGAGCTCAATGGAGCCCATTGGTGATACTACTTCTCCGGTGAATACATAGATGTTGTGACTACAGGTTGTAAAGGAGCTGTAGAGGATATTTGGTCATAGCATCCTCGAAAGATCACATTGACAACACTCCCCGTATCTACAAAGACTCACGATATGTCGTATTATGTTAGTGGTTATGACTAGTGCGTCATCATGGGGTCTGACAAATGCTCTGACATCTACAGGTCCGAAGGTAATTTCAGGTAGTGTCTGCTCCTTTTCTATTATTAAGACTATATATTCATTCGAAGCTTTGGCTGTTCTGAAATATGCCTTCCTTACCCTATTGAAGTCCCCTCTCGTGGGTCCTCCAGTTATCATATTGATGAGGCCTTTCTTCTTTTGAGAAGGCTCTTCTGCTTCTGTCTCCTCTACTTGTCGGTTATCTTCCTTCTTTTTATTTCGTTGTTTTTCATATTCTGTTCGAACATATTCTAGGAGTTGTTCATTTTGGATAAGTCTTTCGATAGCATCCTTTAAATGTTGACACTAATTGATTTTATAGTCATAGTCATTATGGTACTTACAGAATTTATCTGACTTAGGCTTTTGGGGTCCTTCTTTAGCAGTTTAGAGAAACCTGATTCCTGACTTTTTCGCGGCTAGTTCAAGCAAAGATGTAAGGTCCCTTGTAAGAGGGTCAAATCTCTCCATTTTTCTTTTCTTTGGGCCCTAGTCTTTTGCCTTCTAATTTCTTCCTCCATTCTTGGCTTTGGATGGTGCCTTAAGCACGGTATTCTCTAGATATTGTTCCAGAATATCATTCTCTAAGTGTATGAACTTATCTGTTCGTGATAGTAGCTCATCTCAATTCTGTGTTGGTCTCTTGATTAGAAATGCGAACAAAGAGCCGTGCTTTAGATTGTGGGTGAAAATACATGCTTTCACTATTGATTTAATATCTTTCGATTTGAGTACAACTGCATTAAACCTAGTTAGATATGTCCTCAAAGTTTCCTCTTTTCCTCATATTATTAACCATAAATAGGGGTGAGCAAAATACCCAAAAGCTGAATATCCAATCCGAACCAAATCCAAATTTAAAATTCGGTTCGGATTTTTGATTTTCAGTTCGAATCGAATTGACATTTTTCCAACTTTTGAATTTTTAGATCGGATGAGATTGAATTTTTAAATCCAAAAATCAAAAATATGAATTATATATAATAATAATAATATTTTATTCAAATATTTTTAAGTCAAATATAAAAATATATGTAAGAATTAACAAACAGTGGTTTCGAATTTTTGGATTTTTTTTCAGAATTTTGATTTTTTTGGTTTGGTTCGAATTTATTTTTTGAATTTTCGGATATTCGGTTCAGATCGGATCTTTTCTCTCAAAATTCAAATTTTCGGATCAGTTCGGATTAGGTAAAAATCTAAACTGAAATTCGAATGCTCACCCCTAACCATAAGTGAAGTGTTCCATGTGCTGATCTTTGAGCACTAGCGAATTAGTTGAGAAAAACCGCTTTCAAGTCTTCGAAACAGTGTATGGAGTGGGATGCTATTTGCTTGAACCATTATTTTACAGGCCTTACAAGTATCGTGAGAAAAACTCTACCTTTTACCCCATCCAAAAACATGTATAATAGGACGATGTTTTTGAATCTCATTAGATGCTCCTGGGGGTCTATGACCCCATCATAATCGTGATTAATGTACCTGAAGGTTTTGGGTAAAGGATCTGCCTGTGCAGTTGCTGAAAATGGACTACTAGACATGATCTTTGGTCCTTATCCAAAATTCTTCGACCTGTATGACGATTCGATCCTCGACTGATGCGCCAATTGTTCATGCATTCTTCAGAGGCAAACATCTCTGCTTGTTGTCTCATTAGACTGGCTATCTCCGCTTGCATAGCCTTCATCTCTTGTTGTTGTCGGTGTAAAAGCTCTATTTGTTGTTCTAGTATGTCTGGGGCAATGGATCTGGTGTATAATCCTCGATGTTCATACGAGTTTGTCTCATCTTCATACTCCTCGTCACAGTTGTCCTATGTCCTCTCTGTGAAGGATAGTTGTCGTGTGTTTACCCTAACTGCCCTACCAAGATTATGTCTTCTATCGAGATCCGCGAGATTCAATTGTGGTATCTCTCATATCCAAGTTTCTCGAATATCCAAGTTGACGGGTTGTGACGTTGTGTTGCTCAGTGGAATCCCTAGCATTCGTAGCTTCCTTCAAGAACACCTTGACTATTGCTACTGCACCTCATGTGCTACAAGTGCAGTCCATGTCCTATAGCAAATTCTTGGTTAGCGAGACCTTAAAGATTCATACATCCTACAAGCTGATTGAGAGTGGCGTCTCTCGGGTTCCCGCATCTAAGAATTCTCCGCTATTTACGAGATTCTAACTTGTCTCGTGATATCGTGTGAAATGAGAGTGCAATTCGAGTCGGCTTGTTTCACCGATGGACTCGTATTTCGGGAACATCAACGCCTTAACTCATGAAGATTTTTCCACAATCGGCGCCAGTTGATAGATTCAATTTATAAATCTAATAAATATATAAAAGACGTACTCGTCTAATGATTAAATAATAATTGTGGACACGTGGTGTAATATCTTGTTAAACCGCTCATAATGTATGAAATCGACTAATCGCAAAGCAGAGTCAAGCCGAAGTCTCCGGTAGACACTTCAAGCTCAAGTCGATGATATACCGTGCTTAAGGTTTATTGATAGCTTGATATTGCATACATGACCCTTGGATGATGGTGGTATTTATAGATGTAGATACGACTTTAAGGTGAGCTCATCCGAAACCTTATTAGACTATGGTATGTGCAGACCCTCAGAGACCTGCACTATGTATTCTAGAGCATACGAGTTTGTAAGAAATCAACTCCTATCCGGATATAGAAGTCATTACGATTATGACTACTAGCATATGTGACATCTTTTACCGTTTAGTAGGGACGACTCTAATTATTTGAATACGGGCCAATGTGTTTAGCGAATAGCTTGTATCCTAGGTCTATTGTAATAACTTAGCATTTTAGTATTGTGATGTGATACACATAATAATTTACGGTATATTTTGATGACTCAACATAATAGATATTTATTCCATATGAATATGGATAAAGAAAAATAAGAAAGTCAAGTTTTGGCACCGGGTTATTTTATGTATGCCTAGTATCATGGACAATGTCAAGTTCTTACCAACTATAATCATTTAGGGGCGGTTGGTATGTGGATTTTACCGAATGGAATGCCCATTCCTACATTCATTACGAATCCCATGGTTGGTATAATTTTATAATCGAAGAATGGTAATTCCCATAGGAATCGGTAATCCCATAAACATAGGATTAATGATTCCTGCCACCCCTCGGTATTAACTAATCCGAAAATGAGGATTATAATTTATCACGTTGTTTGTCAAAACTATCCTCATCTATTTTTTATTTTGACAATTAAACCTCATCAAAACCTACTAAACACCGTGCCCTATAAAAATATTCATAGTCATTCTCATTCATCATCAACTCTCATCGTCAACTCTGGTTTTCTCAAAAATGTCAGTGCGTCTTCAAATTTCTGGCGTATCTTGAGCTATCAGGTTCTTCAATTGCTCTGTTTTTATTCAACATTTGTTTTATCGTTTATTGTTTTTCTATTTTTTAGAGGGTTTTTATTTTCAAGCCATTGAATTGAATCTACTGTTTTTGTACGGGAATTGAATCTGTTGTTTTCATTGAATTGGATTGATTATGCGTACAAGTTATTAATAAATAGATTTTCATTTATCAGTTGAAGGAACACTGACAAATAGGTTTGGATTCTTTTGATTTTAAACTGAGTAATTATGTTTGAGTATGCTCTTTTCAATTGCTCATTTGTCTTGTTGATTTAGGGAAATAAAAAATTGTTCGTGTTATAGTTATTTAATTTGGAAGTCAATGAAAGACAAATATAACGAAAGCTTTGAGTGCTCCAATTTTCGATGTTAATGGTGATGATGTAGATGCAAACCATTCAGTACCAGACACGAGATAGATCTTCCAAAGAACAAGGCCTTTTTCGAATAAGCCAATTCATTTGGGACCCTACAGATACGCTCTTTTTCCTATTGGAGAAAAATAGCTATTCAGCGATGACTTTGGTTTACTAGAGACATCGGCGTATTGTTTTAGCTCGGTGGAAACAAAATCCTTTTCCTTAGGATCCTCCGAAATAGAAATAGAGAACGAAGTAACTTTCTAACGTGCGGTTTGGTTTCCATGGTTTCATCAATAGGGAAGCACCGTAGCTAAGGACCCGAGTTAAGAGTTCCTCAATCGGTCAAATTATCCATGTACGTGAAGTTGTAGCAGAGCGGTGTCAAACATTTCATACATATGTTGTCGTTGACATTGTCATTTTTTTGCGAAAAACTATATTAAAATTGTAGTGAACGAAAGATGGTGTTTGAAAAGTTGTTTTCTATAATAAATTTCGTTAAGGGTATAATGGTCATTTATAAAAAAATACATTACATTCCTTATTGATACCAACTATAGGAATGGAATCAATTTAGGAATAATCATTCCATTCCTTATTGATACCAACCATAGGAATAACTTTCCCATCTTCATTTCATTCCAAAGTCCATTCCATTCCTATCCAATTTCATTCATGCGTACCAACCGCCCCCTTATGGTTTTAAGAAGACTTATTAGAATAACATAGTAGACACGTGTTCACATTATTATTTCAAATATATGAATGTATATTTCTTTTAAATATAAGAATGTCTGGATTTTTTTTTTTGTTTTTTTTTTTGAAAAAAAAAGCTCATTCTTCTGACGGGCTAAGCTCCCAACGATGGTGTCTATTTTTGGATTTTAACTCAATAACAAATAACAATAAATATATCTGTAATAGGTTCAAAATTTGAAAAATTACGACATTGTCTATTTAAAATGATGATATATGAATCGGATTTTAATCAATTACGACCGACAATTTACCGTATATCATCATGTTGAAAGCATGATGCATTGTAAGGAGTGTAATATGGAACTTATCATATTATTTGTATCGTAAATCTTTACCTATAACATGTAGGGGTATAGTTGGTGGAGAGTAGCAAGTACAAGCAAAATCTTTCATTGGATGCCAATCCAATTTAAAGGAGTTACTGGAAATTGGACATGCTGTGCAGTTGCCCTAGTTGCACGTGCTCGGTTCCCATCTTGTTTTCTCTCACTTTTTACAGTTGGGGGATGCAATGATAAGAGGCCTCAATTGGCGAAATTTTGTGAATATGACAAAATAAAATTTACAAATGAATACGAATATGATAAAAAACTAAAAAAATTAAAAATATGCCCAAATACAAAAATATATAATGTCGCGCCGACAAATACGGCAAGACATGATAAAATAAAAACAATATTTTTAAAGAGAGTTATTTTAAAGGATATAATTTATAAGGTTAATATTATATTTAATCCCAAATTATACCAATTTTTATCAAATACGTTCCTTAACTTTCAGATTTATTTATTTAAATTATGAAACTATGTGTTTTATATAAAAATTATGTGTTTTATATAAAAAATATCGTGCACGCATTTTTTTACCATCGAAATGTTCATGTGGCTTGCTAGATATCATAATATATTTTTAAATTATTTTTTTAACAGACATGGCACAAAATGACATTGTCTTGTGCCTTATTAACTATAAAAAGTTCAACCTTTGCAATCATCTTTTCTCCAACAATGGCGGCAAAACAACACAGATTTGTGCCACATCAATATAAAAATATAGGAAATATATACAAGTACACACTTTTACAAAAGTGTAACCTATATCCATATTTCAAATTTGATCTGAGTGATACCCAAACGCCATTTTTAATATATATCTATTGAGTTTTTGCGGTCTTCATGTGAAATTGACATAACACTCGACCAAACATAACAAACACGTGAATCAATAAATGATTGCGAAATTATTTTCGGTGTATTCGATATTATTATGTTAAATTACTTTATATATTCCGAATCATGTTTTTATATATCACTTAATCATGTTAAAAGTGTGAGAAAAATAATTAAATAAGCGAATCATGTTTTTTAAATAAAAACATAAATGAATCAAAAATTAATTAACAAAAATCCAAAATTCCGGCCGACAATTCCTTGTTTCCTACGACCGAATCAAGGAATCATCGATCGAATTTTGGATTTCATCGACCGAATTTGAATTTTTAAAATGAAAATAACAATTTTAATTAATTCCTATCTCATGTCGACCGAAACATAAAATGGTCGTAGGGAGAGAGGAATTATCGACCGAAACTTCAATTTTGCGATGAAATTAATACAAATTATTTATTCATGTATCCGTCGATAGGAAACATAAAAGGGTCGGCAGAATCGCCATTTTTCGGCCGGAAACAAGATATATCAAATTAATTTAATACTAATTAATTTAAATTGAATGTATGATATTTAAATTAATATTTATATTCAATCTAATTTAACCCAATCTTTTAATAAAATATTAATTTCTTTTCATCCACTTACACAACTCACAACTTATTAATTTTGAAATATTTAATAATGAAATTATCCTTAATATTTACTGATTATTAATAATCTTGTAAAAATAGTACTCTGAAAAGTAAAAGCTACAACTAAAATTGCGTAAAAATTGAAGAAGACAAATAAATCTTTGAAAAATTGCGGAAAAATTCTTGAACAAAGATTTGACCACCAATAATTGAACCAATTCTCCTATTTATACAATCGATCGTAACAAATACAATCCAACCAATTGCTTCTTTTCTTTCCTCTAAATTTTAGATTCGCTTCATTTCGATTTTATATTCAAAATTTTCAAATTTATTTCTTCAATCCGAACAAGCGACTATGTCTCAACAAGTAAGTTATTCAAATTTTTATTTATTTTCTACACATGTTTTGAATTTATTGTTGTTTATGATATTAATTTGTGTTTAGATTTATTATTGTTAATTTAGTTTAGATTTATTATTGTTTATTGGTATGGATAAATTATTATGTTTAGATAATTAAATTAATTGGATAATTAGTTTAGTGTTTTGAATTTATTGCATAATTTATATAATTCATCTACATAATTAAATTAATTGGATAATTAAATTAATTGGATAATTAGCTTAGTGTTTTGAATTTATCGCATAATTCGTATACATAATTGGATAGAATTCGTTTAGATAATTATTGCATAATTCAGATATATAATTGGATATAATTCGTTTAGGTGAAATTAGATGTTTTATAATAGCATAATTAAATTAATTGCATAATTACGTATATATAATAGTTAAATCATTTAATCATGGTTTTTACAAAAAATAATAATTTAAATATAAAAATCCATCTCTCCGGTCGATGATACCATGATTCGGTCGATCGAATCATGGAATCATCGACCGGAGAGATGGATTTTTACGCTTAAATTATTTTTTGATTGATTCGATCGGTATAATAGCATAATTAAATTAATTGCATAATTCGTATATATAATAGTTAAATCATTTAATCATGGTTTTACAAAAAAAATAATTTAAATGTAAAATCCATCTCTCCTGTCGATGATACCATGATTCCGGTCGACCGAATCATGGAATCATCGAACGGGAGAGATGGATTTTACGCTTAAATTATTTTTGATTGATTCCTATGGAGAAAGAAGAATTATAATAAAACAACTTATTTAATCATGATTCCGGTCGACCGGTCGACCGAATCTTCAATGTCAATTGAATTTAATACTAATTATTAATTAGTTATTAATTGATGTATCCGGTCGATAAATCTTGGTTGTCAATTGAATTTAATACTAATTATTAATTAGTTATTAATTGATGTCTCCCACGATTGAAAACAAGGAAATATCGACCTGAGACATCAATGTGTTCGGCAGAGATAGATTTTAGTTTTAGAAATTAATATTAAATGAACTTATCATATAAGTCTTTTCAATTAGGATAATTTTAGTGTACTTATCTTAAGTTTTCAATTAGGATGAATATAGTAATTAATTATAATGTAAATAACTAATTAATTCATACTTTAATTAAATTAAGTTAAAATCCCTTCTCCGTTAACCAATTCCTTAATTTTAATTTTAAATGAAATCAATTAGGATAATCCTAAATTAATTTTAAATGAAATCAATTAGGATAATCTTGAATTATTTGTTGTTTTAATTTTAAATGAAATCAATTAGGATAATCCTCAAATTAATTTAAATGAAATCAATTAGGATAATCTTGAATTATTGTTGTTTATGATATTAGATTTCTTATTGTTAGTTTTATTTAGATTTATTATTGTTAAATTTGTTTAGATTAATTATTGTTAATTTTGTTTACATTAATTATTGTTAATTTTGTTTACATTTGTTTTGCTTATTTGTTTAGATAATTCGATTGTTTCGCTATTTATAATTATTGCATAATTCGTTTAGATAATTGGATATAATTATCGGATAATTGTTTAGATAAGTGCCTACATAATTCGTTTATTAGATACTTTATTTATTTAATTAGATTGCTATTTTTTCTTATTTGTATATTTGATTAGAATGTATATTTGTTTTGTACATTAGAAAAATCATATTAAGGCGTATATTTCATTAATGTAATCTTGTATTTGTTATAGATGTCGGGATGGAAGAGCATTATTGTTCGATATGGAGGCGGTGAGATCCTTCTTTATGTTACATTGGCGGTATCACCAAACGCCTTTGTTCGAATGGACAATGTAATTTTGTGGAGTTCATAGAGATGATTAATGAAATTATGTTGGAAATTGCTTGAGTACAACCTACCAACCGCATTATCTATCGAGATCTCGGGTGGTAGAATTATCAAATTACTTTTGAGTAATGATGATCAACTTTTTCGATTGGCTCATGATGCCCAAGCAGAGGTCTATGTGACTCACGATGCCGACACATCCCAATCGGAGCAAGAACTATATGACCTTCGTTTGAGATACCATCCTCGCCAACATATGACTACACTTCCCAAAACATATCGCTCGATCGTCGTTGACACAACAATTTACATCATCGATTGGTTTGATCTTGATACATCTCAATATATGCCGCAACACATGGATCCATCCAGAATTTACTTTCCAACATATGTCGCAAACACAACCGGGCTGATACACTTGTTGAGGACAGCGATGGCGACGACTACGTTGAAGAAGAAGAAGATGAAGCAGTCGGATGAAGAGGAAGAAGATCATGATCGCCTTTGGTGAGCTATGGCTCATTTGTAGAGTTTGGCGATGGATCCGCCGAGAGGTGGATTCGGGAAGCTTCTATCTACGATTATGCGAGTAACACGCAAGAGCACGTGGGAGCCTAGAGCCGGAAGAAGTTGAGGAGATGAAACCTGCTGAGTCCCTGTTATTCCTCATGATGCTTCGCTAATCTTTGCTGCCCTCCTCCGGACTCGGTTCACGAGCCCGATGAAAAGGTTCCATCTTCGACAACAAGGGTGAATCAAGATATCCGGTGGGCTATGGCATTTGGAGCGTCGAGTAGAATTTGTTATTCCTCGATCCGATAATTCGAGATTACATTCAAATGTCGATATCATAATCGTGTCCTTTTCTACTACGTGCATCGCAAATAGGTGGATTTTGGTTTGTCCGCAAGTTTGATGCTATACATACTTGCGCCGCGTAACCCAGTGAATATCGGAGTAAGGAAGGTTAATGCCCGTGTAATTGCAGCATACATATCACGAAAAATACGCCAAGACGGTGAAGTGCTAAAGCCGAGGTCCATTATGGCCGATTTGCGGTAGTACGGTGTACACGTTACATACAGATGTAGCAATGCGAGCCCGTAATAGGCGATCGAGATGATATACGGTGGACATGAAGAATCATTTCAGCTACTACCGAAGTTATCTCGCATATGTTACGGATGAGCAATCCGGTTCGACGACCGACTTGGATATTGGATCGATGGTCGGTTCCGTCACCTCTTTGTCGCCTCGGTTCATGCAGATCAGGCGTACATTGTGCCTCCGACCCGTGATTGTAGTCGACGCACGCACTTGAAGGGCCGCAATAAGGCGTATTATTCGTTCCGTGACAAAGGGCGGCAACGAGCAAGTTTTTCCATTAGCTTATGGAATTGGTCCGATCGAAAATGATGTCTCATGGACTTGGTTTCGCCTCGACTACAAGCCGCTTATGGATCAAATCCGTAGATGTTGATTGTTTGGATGCCCATGTCAAGATAATGAACGCGGTCAAGTGTGTTCACCCCGATGCAACACACGGATTATGCTACTACCATCTGCGAAAAAAATCACCCGTTTGGGCAACCATCCGCAGTTATTTCGTAAAGCCGCTTATGCGTACAAGATGCACACTTTGAAAAGCGATGGCTATGTTAAAGTCTCTCGTGAAGGCCGATGGTAGTGGCGCATATACCAAGTTGGTGGAGGTTGGAGTGCGGTGGGCTAGATCACGCGTTCCGTTAGGCGCTACGCTTTTATGACATCGAACATTGCCGAATCATTCATTCTCGAATATTGTGGGCTAGACGATTGCCAATTTGCTCAATGATTGAGGCAATCCGTCACATTACGTAAAAATGGTTCACGAGAGACATGAAGAAGAAAGAGGTACGCGGCTGAATTGACCTCAAGCAACGCGTGAAGATGATGGTATCAATGGAACTATCACGCAGATCGATGTAGTGCCCTCATCGACTCCACTTTCAAAGTCAAGCACCAAGCAAAACATTCGTAGTCAATCTCAATACGCAATCGTGTGCGTGTTTGGAGGGGACATGGATATGATACCGTGTTCTCATGTCACAAAATATATGGTACTAATTTAAGTTTAATTATGTTAATTTTTTGATCAAATTGATTTCACTTACATATAATTGATTATATAAATTTTTAGTCATAAAGGTCACCATATATCTAACTATGTGGGGAGTACTACCATTCGCAAAGCTAGCCAAGCATACCAGATCGGATCAATCTGCTCACCACGGTCTACTTGGACCGCTCCTCCGAATGTTGCCGGAATTACGCTATGCCTCCTAATAGAGTCCGTCAGTCGGGCCCGAAAGTGGGTCGATATCGCCATCCAATGTAAGTGGGATCGAGTAGTAGAAGTCGTGCACTACGGACATGTAGCTTGTGTGGTAATGAATCTCATACGCCGGAAGTGTCCTTACTTATCCGTAGACGAGTGACATTGTAATGAAAGAAAACATTCATGTAAAGATATTATTAACATTATTATTATTTTAACTTAATCAAATTGAATTGAATTGAATCGACACTAGAAAAAACATGCTAACAATGACGGAAAATTGTTAGATTTCGTTGTTTTGGATTTTGTTGAATTATGTTGATTTGGTTGAATATTGTTAGTTTTTGTTGGATTATGTTGGATTTTGTTGAATATTGTTGGTTTTGTTGTCAATTAGGGATTCACTTGGATTGTTGTTGGTTTTTGTTGGATTATGTTGGTTTTTGTTGAATTAGGGGGATTCAGTTGGATTGTTGTTGGTTTTAGTTGGATTATGTTGGTTTTTGTTGGATTATGTTGGATTATGTTGGATTCACGAGGGTACACGAGCGTGCACGAGGGTACACGGGAGTGCACGGGGGTACACGGGAGTGCACGATCGTGCACGGTCAATGTTAAGTGAATACGTTAAACATACACTTTAACCTATCAAGCAAACGAGCGCAATCTGATAAGATAGTCTATCAGAGAAATGAATAAAACTGATCTCGAAAACAGGGGGCAGAAGGGAAACAGAATCAGCACTAACATGCATCCGTCGATGTAGATAAAATAAGCAACCGAAATCACATACTAGCACTCCATCGCTTCTAAAACTACTGTGAAAATCAAAGTTTTCACTCTATTCAAACAAACAAACAAAAGTATCAAAAAGAAATGAAACAAAAAAAAAATAGACGGAAAAGGAAACTTTACCTCATTTCGTGCTCATGAAAACGATTAAGGATCAGATAAGAAACACAAGGAAAATAATTTCAAAGTAATGAAAGAGAAGACGACGTGTGATGAAAGAGAAAGATTAATGATGACACCCAACTAAAGGCCCCGCTATTGATGGTGGTTCATAGAGTTGCTTATATTTAACTAGTGTTACGTAAATTTTGTACCAACTTCTCATTTTAAACGTAAAATTACGTACTGGGGGGTACACGAGCGTGCACGAGGGTACACGAGCGTGCACGAGGGTACACGGGAGTGCACGGGGGTACACGGGAGTGCACGATCGTGCAATCCCCCTAATCCAACAAATTCGGTTAATTGCAAATTCGGTTAATTGAATCCAATTCAATCCCCCTATTCGGTTAATTGCAAATTCGACAAAACTATTAAACTTACAAACTATACATGTAATATACAACATTCGGTTAATATACATGTAAAAACGCAAGACATAACCTCTAAAATATGGATAAGCCAACTGCGCTCAAAGAAATAGCCAACAACAAGCAATAGCCAACAACAAGAATATACAAAGAGGTCACGCCTCCATTAACATATACATAGAGGTCACAACCTCTAATACAAACAAAAATATCACTAACACGTATAAAAATCAAATATTCGATAAATAATATGAACATCCATTTGCATCCAATATACCAATACATACCAATATACAAATACATACCAATATACTAGTACATGCTAATTTCTACCTCTTCCTCTTCCTCTTCCTCTTCCTCCCGCTTTCTTATATGGATCACATATCTCATATATATTTCCACCTACTTTATGTCTATATGCTACAACATTAGACATACCCGTTCGATGCTCGGTGAACCGAAATAAGACGCTCCACGTCATGCACGCAAATGGACCATCATCGAAATCGTCTTCTACCCCGTCAAATACTCAAGAGGCAATCGTGTAATAACCGCATCATTATTCCATGGTGGTATCTCGTGGAGTTAGCCTCGAACCATCTAGTGAAGAGAAGAAAGCGGCCGCAATAATCTAGTCAGCACACGAAGTCCATCATCCTCGCATCCACTGATCCTGGTCCATCCTCCAAATACGCGAGTCAAACAAAGACGAATGACCGAGTGCATATCCACGCCAGCATTATCACGAAACGCTCGATGACGCAAGGATAATGATCTATAAAAGTTAATATTTAGATAAAATAAACAAGGACACGTAACTATTTAGATAAATTAATATTTATTGATTAAATAAGGTTACTGCGCGGCACGTAACCATGATGTATAACCCGCCATGCCGAGGACAACGCTATCCAATGCGATGGTGGCTGCCATGTAGAAGCAATGCTCTGGGTCATGATCAATGGTGCCTCACGCGGGTCTTGAATGTAGACGCAAGGATTGCGTGTACCTCGGACCATGAATTTTGCAAAACATCTATTCAACATTGAAAATTAATTAATTAGAGATACTACATATATACTATATATTGATCAGATTAAAGACTTACGAAAAACTAGTATCAAGGATGATTGTGTTTTGATAATCCACCCCATCCAATAAGTCGATCCCAGCATCGAGTCTCATCCTCAAATACACCATGAATAGATCGACGACCGCAAAATTATTTTAGGATACATATCAATATAAGTAGATGTACTTAAAAAACGAAGCATATTGTATAAAACGCACCCGAACATCAAAACGCCTCTACGATTTTCGATATTCACGAAAATGCAACTGGACTTGTCGATCAAGACTCGAACAACCACCATTGCCTTATTTGTGTTCAAGAACGCGGTAATTTACCAATGTATCATCGGATAATGGACGTGGCATCGGGCTATTCACGTATGGTGACCTCATTACGGTAGAAGGTCTCCGTGTCTGCTCACCTCTCCGGATCCCGAACTACAAACATTTAATTTAGAGAAATGAAAACATAACAAATATAATGAAATATTATAAACCGCCAAATATGAGACTTAATAGTTACCTGCTCCTCCAACCGCTGCTTGCGGGCTCGAAAGTCCGCCTCACGACGTCCCGAGGCGCCGATCACTAAATAGGTCCAACCCCATCATGGAATGATGAGATGTAGTTCCAGATCGTACCATGGATCTGGTGAGAGTAAGGGAGGGTATCACTGGGCGATGCAAGTCTTTCACCGGCTCAATATGTCCACCGCCTCGGGGACATCCTGATCGACGGTGATGTGGTCTCCGATCTTCACCTCTCGTGGTAAATGCAGGACATGAGGTGCATGTGGAGCCGTGATCATCCCTATGTGTGCAACCACATCGACTCTTCTCTAAGAGGTTTTCAAACCACTTCTTTATCTTTGGAATAAATTTGTCTTGATAGACCTCTCCATGCGCCGCATCGCTCGTCTCTCCCTCCGGACAGATTCCGGATAGATTCACTCGAATCCAACGACGATCGGCTAACTAAGACGCCCAGGTGCTGACCACCACCGCTCAATGCCGCCTCCCTCGGTCTGCATTTCCGTATCCCGCCTCTCAACAGCGGATGGACGGCTATCCACATATGGCCGCAGCTCATCAACAACCGGAACCTCAACGAACCCAACCGACGATGTCCTCCGGCCGGGTATCGGCGCGGGCTCGAGGCTCGCTCGATGGAGACCACGAAGATCGTGATCCTCAACAAACTGTGGAGCCCTCCTCGGAACTCGACGTCTACGTCGAGGCTCATCCACCGGAGGTGGATGAGACACACCACGACGAGAAGGGAACTGTCGTCCCTCCCTCAAAGGATTTGACGGTATAACAAAAGTCACACCGAGTGGAGAGGGGTGTGAGACAGACACCCAGTAAACGGTGCTAACCTCGAATGAGTCCGGCTCGATGGATGTGAGATGATAACCGACCTACAATAAATTGAAAGATGTTATTTAATATTCTAATAAATACAATACCTCATACATGATTTAAAATTATAATAAAATTCAATACCTCTTGCTCAAAAGTGATCAGAAGTCAGCCGTGAAATCCTACTCTTGAACTTCCACCTCAACACTCTCTGACACGTGGGATTGATGTCGTCCCACTATACTTCCCAAGCTCGGTATGATCTCGAGTGACCAAGCATATAGTGCCCAGATCGGTCCGTAAAAGTGGTATTGAGCATTAGGTCGACATCAAGTCAGATAATATCTCAAGATCCGTAACCGTAGGCCCCCACGAAATCGGCAAAACGCCTCGGATCGCCAACCAATGCCCAAACCCAATCGGCTATTATCTTCCCGTATCGTATCCAAATACGAACCCATAGAGGTAATAACGTGGGCCACACGTAAATAGTGACTAAGATCTACATCATCACTAAAACCATTACTACAAAATCTATCTACTAGATTACGTAATGTAATCATGTGCCCATAAAAAGACTATAGACCTCAACGTCGCTCAAGTCGTAGTCTAGTGTGGGATCAAACGACGATGACCCAAATTGCGGGCGGTGACTGAGCATAATCTTTAATCGAAAACATATATATCTTCCATTGATGAAAAATACATCTCCTGATCGTAGGCTCTATCCGACGGAGACTAAATGGTGCAAAGAAAACTAGACTTAGGCCCGAGTCCAATCAATCGATGACCAAAGCAACCCCCTAAACATATCTACCAACTCTTCACGCCTTATCTAGCAAGACATTCTTAATATATTTAAAATAATCATCCTATAATAAGTCTTTACATCCGCCACCACATTTATCGTGGTAGGCCTCAAGAAAACAGGATCGACCTACAATTATATCAATGTCACATATTACACAACGCATAACAAACCAACAAACTACTACAATAATTATTTCATTTGAATATAATTCACATCAATAAACATCCTATCATACAAATATAAAAATAATTAGAACTACAAATCACCTATCAAAATCGCCATAACTTAATAATACAATTTAACCATTCTAAACCATAAATGAAATATTATTCAATCATATACCATAAACGCTTATTTATTCAATCATATTCCAAAATGATATCTCGAAAACATACAAGCCATAAACAATATTAACATACTCAATAACATAATTCATATTCAATTATATACAATCATATTATTCAATAACATTTTCCAACATTTATCCAATCTCAATAACATAATTCAACTACTCGTATGCAATCATATACAATCACAATCATATTATTCAATCACATCTACCAACATTTATCCAATCTCAATTACAAAATATATTTAAGGTAAACATACTAAGGGTTCACATTTAAAACATACCGTAAATGCGACATATTGCCTTGAAAATAATACCCGCATCATTACAAAATTCAATTAATAATTTCAATTAATAACTAATAATTATTTCAATTAATAACTAATAATTAACAACTAATTATACAAAATTCAATTAATAATTTCAATTAATAACTTCAATTAATAACTAATAATTAATAACTTCAATTATACAAAATTCAATTAATAATTTCAATTAATAACTAATAATTAGAAAATTAAATAATTCAATTAATAACTAAATATTAATAACTAATTAATTTGTTGTCTCGATCGACCAATTGAACTTTCCGATCGGTGAAGGCTTCTCCGGTCGTGGGAGAAGCTTCACCGATCGGAAAGTTCAATTGCACAACAAATTAATTCAATTTTAATTCACCTACTTTCCGATCGGAACAACAAATATATTGAAACAATTCGTTGTTTCGACTATTCACCTCTTTCCGATCGGTGAAGGCCTGCTCGGTCGGCAGGCCTTCACCGATCGGAAAGTAGGTGAATTCGATCGAAACAACGAATAACCAACAAAATATTTCCTATATTTCCTAAACATTATTATAATCTTACAAAAATCAAAATCATCAAAAATCATCTTAACATATCAAAACAAAATCGCAAAAATCGCATAACTATATTTATTCCAAATAATATGCCGAAAACATAAAACATACCAAATATTCTCGCTCGATTCGAATAAGCAACCAAATATTCTCACTTTCTTCGATTCAATAAGCAAAACCCTAATTATTAGAAAATTGAGTTAATACATAATTATTCGATCGGAGAGAAGGCCTAAACAACGATTAATATGTATATATTGAAACAATTGTTGTTTTCGTAAGGAAATTAGAGAATTACCTCCAAATGATTCGGTGGTAACACTTCACGCCGCTCACCACCGAACGGTAATGGGTTCTTCACTTCACGGAACGGAATGGGTTTTTCAGCTAAGCCAAACTTCTAAAATTTTGAAATGGGTTCTTCACTTCACGGAACGGATCTGGTTTTTCAGTTAAGCCAAACTTCTAAAAATTTTGAAATTTTTACGTATGAAAGTGAAATTTTTTACGCACAAATTTTTGTTTTATCAAAGAAACCGTGAAAAACTATTAAATGCCAACCAAATTTTCAAGTCAAAAGACTGCACTATTTTGTTTGAATGTGCACAGATTCTAATGAATGAAAAAGACCATCCCTCACATCAACCAACGTCCTTTTGCACCTTTTGCAGAAAAACTACAATAAATAAATGAAATGGGTATATGTGGTAGCAAAATTTTGAAATGGATATTGATGGTAAACTTTTATTCATAATTGGGCATTTAAGTTGCGCTCCCAAAAATATATTGTGACATTCGACAGAACACATCAACATTATGGGGGTCAGCATAAGATAGTAGTTGCATAAATAAATTGTTTAATATGCATACCGTTCAGTATAATGTGCATAAATAGAGTGATTTAAAGCATAAGCGTGTGAACTTGATTGATTATAATCTAATTACTTTCGATGATCTATTGCAAAATAAAGAACTAAAATCATTACTTTCGATGATCGATACTGCAAAATCAGATTTAAAAAAATAACTATTGATGGACTAATTATATTATTTGATGATTTGGTGGATAAAAATACATATAATAAAATATATACAAAATCAAAATACTATAAATATAAAAAGATATCTCTTAAAACACTCACAAATCGGTTATATAAAAACAGAAAATTGTAATAATATCCTTAATAACAAAATCTGAAATCAAATACCTAAAAAATCTAAAAAATCGTGACCATTAGATTACAGAAAATAAATGCATTATATTAGTTCTTAGTTCTCAAAACATATATGGTTCTCATTTGATCCATCATCCCTATATATGATAATGTTCAAATAAAAACCTTATTTAAAGTGAGAACATGAAAACCATTTTCAGCCATTAGATCGTGAAGATCTACGATGATGTATCACTTTGATGGATGAGTGCATTATGCACCACCCGGATTCGAATTCATAAGGAGCGAAAATTAAATTTTTTTTAGTATAATAAATTTTCATGGAAAATGCATTGTTCTCACGTTTGTAGGATAACAAATTGTTTTCCCTATGGGGAAAGGTTAACGTGAGAACTATTTTATCGTGAAAACAAAAAATGATGAATTCGGTATGAAAGTTGATGAATCAACTGTAAAAGTTACTGAATTCAAAAAAACTGGAATTTTAGCCTTTTATGGGATTCGAACCCTGATTGAAATTTTCAAATTTTTGAATTTAGTAACTTTATCAGTTGATGCATTAATTTTCATAGCAAATTCATTTTGGTCATAACAAATTTTTATTGTTCTTAATTCTCACGTTAAAAATGGTTCTTATTTGAACTTTAGGTAGATGATCAAATAGAAACCAACCTTAAACTGGTAACTAGAAACTAATAACAGTCCTTGATCTTTTAACATCGACGGACGAACATAACTCATTTTTTAATATTTTTAATTTTTGTTTTGTATTTAAAAATAATATTTTTGTCATTGTAATTTGTGACGACCCGACTTTCCAATGAAGTACGGATCATATGGATCGTCACCCATGATAAAGCAATGAAATAAACATAGCTAATCAAGGCAATCAACCAATCAACCACTTAATAAGCGCATAGGTTAAAGGGATAAACCATCCAATACCAACTCAAATCGTAGAAGGACTTGTCGAAAGGGTTCAGGTTCAACATAACCCAATCGTAGCGAGAATTTAAAGTACGAGTGCGACCTAATTCAATACTGAAATAAGCAATTATCATCAAAACATTAATAATATCAGAGTTAGGCAGCAATTAAACGTGTGGACATGCATATGACGATGCATGCCCAAGGTTCTAGAAACCTTTCTAATGAAGCATCAAAAATAGCTACTCGCACCACCTCGCACCCATCATCGATTCTTGCTCAACCTGCACGTCAAAAACGAAATGCAGGGCTAAAGTACAAAGTACTCAGTGGACTCGTTGCCAAAATATTTTCTTTATCAAAAGTTATTAACAGTCCACAATAGCGCATGAAGATTTTAGTTAAAGACTCATGCCTATCAAATATTTTATCGTTTTCCAAAAGCGTTCGTCGAACTATTTCATTCACGTTGTTTCCATATCGATCATTCATTCATTCATTTGCGCACTATGGGTGGCCACCACACATAGTCGCCGTGACCGTCGAGGTAGCTAACCTTAACACACATCCACGTGTACACAATCCGAGTTAGTCCTTAACTAAGTCGGATCCGATCGTTATCCTTTTTAACGCTGGTGGACCAACACATTAACATACCAATCTCGGATAGGATAACAACAAAACATAAACATTCGGCGATCGATAACATTTCATGCGATAATATTTCATAAAGCTTTGTAAAACATGCTTTGAGATATGCATAATATTTTCGTTTCAAGAAAGCCCACCGCTAATCCAAAGCTTAGTGGTTCTAAATGAGCGGTGAGTATCCTTCTCAAGAATCACGCCCGATCGAACCCTTCATAAGAAAATAGCCGTTTTAGGTTCTTTCTATCGATCGATGGTCGCTATAAATTACGACTTTAAAGTTCCCATTTAGGGTTTCTTTATGATTTTATGTGATTGTTTAAGATAATTCCCATTATCTTACATCCCCAATTCTCAAGCTATATTACCTCATCGCTCATAGGTGAACTTCAATTATGAATCACATATTCGAGTCTATCATCGACTCTTAACCTTAGTTTTATTATAACGTTATTACGTTATAGGTTATCGATAATCAAATTATGATTGGTAAATTAGGATATTCTCAAGCCACTAACTAGACTTAACAATTATAGTTACGTCCTAGTAGGTTATGTCGACGACTGTCGTATTAGCACGATAATTAAAGAGGAATATTGACCTACAATTCAGTGGACATATGCTATCGTGTAAGTAATTAGTACTTAAGAATAAATGAAGTACTTGAGAATATTAACTCGCTTTTGAGACATAAGGATCGACATCTTATGTTCGAATCGTTGCTTACACATTACGACATTGTCTATTTAACTTAACTCGTCGGAGGTTACATATGTCGATAATCGTTATTCATTATCGAGTTGTGTTTACGCCCAACTAATATCGCATTGGGTTGTCGTTATTGAATATTAACGTAGTAGCTCGACTTTTGGTTTTTCTAATGTAGGAACTCACGCTTGAGTATCCTTTCATTAATAAAAACCTAATTTGTGTCTAACTTCGATTCTCGCTTATTCCGCCTTAAGTTATCGAAATTGGTCGATTTCTTTTGGATTCTCGTTCATATAGTATTATGTTGTTTACGTTCGGGGTTTTGGTTTGTCGGTTCAACATAAACATAAACATTCAACATCAACAAAACCATACACAACATAAACTATACTAAGCATTAGAAAACCCTAATTTCTAATGTAATACACAATCATTGTGTAAGTGTGCATAAGTGTTCCATTCATTCACCCTAATCACAACCATTTATCCAAAGTTTCATATTACTATCATAGCATCATTCATCATCAAAATTAAACCCATACTTAGCCATTCTATTACGTTTCGATAATTAGCAACAATTAGCATATGCATCCAATAAATTCCAATAAAATCACATTATACTCCTATCATATTATAGAATTTAATTACCAACTAAATATCATCATATAAATTTTAAACCATGAGTTAAAAGTCTCAAACTTTCATCATTTCAAATTAGTAAGCTTTGGTGTTCAATAAATTCCACAAAAATTATATCATGCTTATACTATATATTAAACATGAAATATCACTTCATATCATGCATTAAAATTTTAAAACCATGCTTTTCATCTTTAAATCATTTCGTAATTCCACATTTATATATATACATATTCAATAAATTCCAATCTTGCACAATATGTTTATATATGAAATAAACATGTAATATTAACATTAAATATCAACTAATATTTATAATATGAACCAAATGCTTGAATTATTTTGTCCTCACACATATTTTACATATGTGTTCAATAATTCCCAACAATGCATATTAGGTTCATATTATTTCTAAACATCATATATCCTATTATTTCCAACAAATAAAATCAAATAATGGCTTAAAAATACTTAAATATATTCTGCCCATTTTGAAAAAATAGGAGTAGTGTTTCAAAATTTTCAAGATTAATGTATGATGTTCATATCATATATTAAACACTATATCTCAACTATTTCTCAACAAATAAAATCAAACAAATACAAGAAAATTCCAAAATATTCTGAAAATTACCATATTTATTCTACATGCTTATAATACATTAACAAGCAACAATATCAATTAATATTCATAAAATCATGCTTTATCATATTTAAAAGAAATAAAGCATAAATCGAAAAAAAATAAACATGCTCCAAAATTATGAAATTTTACAGTAGCCTTAGAACATTATTCTAAGAATTTTTCATTCATGGATTAAGAGCATTTGAAGGCTCTAAAGTCACGAAAATAAATGAGGAGCAAACTAGGGTTTTAAACCCAAAATTCAAAATAAATATTCCACTCCATTAGGATGGAAGAGTATGGTGAATAATACCTTCTTATGGTCTTAGAATGATTATTTGAGTGTGGGAGAGGTTGGGAGGAGGATTTGGGGTTGAAAGTTTGAAAAGTGTAGAGAGAAAGTTTGAAAAATGAGAGAAATGCAAAGGGAGAATGAATCTGACCTTGAACGTCTCTCCTTGTTATTCAGACCCTAGGGCTGTCATTTCCCATTTTGGTATGGTCTTGGTGGTAGTTGAGAGGTGGATTGGTCAAATTACCCGCTTTGGTATGTTATCCGACTCTTTAAGTTTTAACGCACTTCGATCGATTTCTCGGAACCTTAAGGTTATATCTTATTAAATAGCCTTTAAAAGACTTATTTTAATGTTCATAAAAATTTCACGAAGTTCGGACGTCGTCCGATAAGTCAATCCGAGTTATCGCGGAAAAAGCGTCCCACGATTAAAAAATATGCCCATTCAAAATTCTATTGAATTTTGAGTTTTCATAAATAATTTGAGTCTTATAAAGCATATTTTATTTATTTAGACCCTCGGTTCGAGTTTCGGGTCGTTCGGATCAATTTAGGGTTTTCACGGTATATTTTACCCGGCGTTCGGTTAAGTTCTTCAGGAATTCCCTTCAGAAATTGATTCTTATAATTTCTAAATTCATAATAAATTATTCCTTCATGATTTTGGTTGTTATCATCATTTATTACGATTAGCACGGACTGGAAGTTGTTCCGGCTCGTAAATAGTGTTTTTAAGACTGACCGGGCAAGTATGCCCGAAAATTCTCATTCCTTGCATTCTCACATGTTTTCGTGTGAGGATTCTAAAATGAAACCGCTCATGGAGATTCATTCGGATCTTTCATTCTATGTTCAGGCTACTCAGAAAACCCTAATCCGGTAGGACTAGTTATCAGTTTTTGATTTCTTTAGTATTCGATCTCCGAATCGATTCTAATTCGTTTCATTGGTTTCCTTAAACATAATTAAGGTCTAAGAACCACAACTAAGTGATTCAAACATCACTAATAAAAGTTTTAAATTTTTCGGGTTATTACATAATTTTTTCAAATACGTTAATTACAATTATTTAGGAATTTTACTGATTTAGTTACTTTGTAAATCATCTTTTATTATTTTAATTTGTTTTTATTATTCACACGATCACGTTTCATTACCTATTCAATTAAAATTATCTTTGTCGTGGATACTGTTCACGGATAATTGATTATGTCGTTATTTTTATCGATCGATCTTAATTTCGTTGAGGAATTAAATCTGCGAAGAACACAAGGAATTTCGTGGTTCGATCTGTTAAAAGATCTCGTCCACAGGCGAGAGAGTATTTGTGTATTGATAATATGAGGCGATTACAAAGAGTGTGGCGATCTTTTCCGTCTAATCTAGTCTCTATTTATACACAAATATATTGAGTTCGACTCTAATACAAAGTCTTCTCTTATAAGGATTCTTTTAGATATGCATCCGAGTTCCTTTAGATATCCGAATCTTCTCGTCTCCACTTGCGAGATTTGAGTTGTAGTTGGTTTAGGAGTCTTTCTGGCCGAACTCGTGGGCGAGCTTGATGTCGGCCCATTTATATTGGGCCCGATGCTGGGCCTAGTGTTAGGGCAGTATCCTATCATATCCCCCTCCCCCCCAAAAAGACGTAGAATTGAGGTCGTGATGGATGGGGGATAGTGATTTGCTGGAGTTCGCTATTTGGCGAAGTGGATCGCTCATTCGGCTCCAATTGGCCGAAGTCGAATACTTTCCGTGCTGCCGTGGTCTTATGCCGAGCTTAAGTGTCCCTTTGCTTCACCTGAGGCGTTATGCCAAAGTTGCATTTTGCTTGGCTTCACCTGAGGCGTTATGCCGAAGTTGCATTTTGCTTGGCTTCACCTTGCCGAGGCGTTACGCCGAAGTCGTATGTTACTTTGGCTTCACCTTGCCGAGGCGTTATGCCGAAGTCGTATGTTACTTTGGCTTCACCTTGCCGAGGCGTTATACCGAAGTCGTATGTTGCTTGGCTTCACCTTGCCGAGGCGTTATGCCGAGGTCGTATGTTGCTTGGCTTCACCTTGCCGAAGCGTTATGCCGAGGTCGTATGTTGCTCGCTTCACCTTGCCGGCGTTATGCCGGTGGTTAGGTAATCCATTGTCGAGTCGGATACCACGGCGTCTTGGTTTGAATGCGTAACGTCGTGCCGAGGTCGAACACGGGATTTCCCACCGATGCCGAACACGAGATACGGGATCTGAATTTAATGCGCATTTAATGCGGCAGCGTTTGGGTTCCCGATAAAGTGAATATTGGAGGAATAACTTCCATGATACGCCATTTTACGTATCACTTGATCCATTTCCATTTTCAAAATCTCCTTTTGCATTCCCCAAGAAAAAGCTTTGCTATCGCCATTGTCCTTGTCGTCGCGTCGTGCCGTCACCTCGGCGAGGTGAAGCGGCGATATCGACCTCGGCATAACGCCGGCAAGGTAAAGCCAGCAACATACGACCTCGGCATAACGCCTCGGCAAGGTGAAGCGAAAGCAACATACGACTTGCATAACGCCGGCAAGGTGAAGCAGCAACATACGACTTGCATAACGCCCGGCAAGGTGAAGCAGTAACATACGACTTGCCTGCGCCTCGGCGAGGTGAAGCCAAAGTAACATACGACTGCATAACGCCCTCGCAAGGTGAAGCGAGCAAATGCAACTCGCATAACGCCTCGGTGAAGCAAAGCGACACTTAAGCTCGGCATAAGACCACGGCGACGGAAAGTATTTGACTTGACCAATTGAGTGAATACGCGATCCACTTCGCCAAATAGCGAACTCCAAAGAAATCACTATCCTCATCCATCACGACCACACTTCTCGCGCTTGGGGATATGATAGATACGCCCAAACACTGGGCCCAAGCATCGGGCCCAATATAAATCGGGCCGACATCAAGCTCGACTTCGCGAGTTCGGCCCGAAAGACTCCTAAACCAACTACAACTCAAATCTCGCAAGGGAGACGTGAAGATCTCGGATATCTAAAGGAACTCGGATGCATATCTAAAAGAATCCTTATAAGAGAAGACTTTGTATTGAGTCGAACTCAATATATTTGTGTATAAATAGAGACTAGATTAGACGGAAAGATCACCTACACTCTTTGTAATCGCTACTCATATTATCAATACACAAATACTCTCTCGCCCCGTGGACGTAGATCTTTTTAACAGATCGAACCACGCAAATTCCTTGTGTTCCTCGCGTATTTAATTCCCTAACGAAATTAAGATCGATCACAGACGCCGTCTGTGGGAATCGAAATTTTATGTTTTCGATCAACCTTTGTTTACAGGGAAACAATCACGACGATGAATACAAGAAGCCTTACATCCAGAGCCGCTACCGGCAACAACAACGGCGGCAGGACGCGCCGAGGTCGGCTTGGGAAAAGCCCGGTCAGAGAACCGATCCCCGAAGGGCATGTCCAAAGCCTCGACGAGCAGGGCCATCCTAACCTGCATGAAGAAGCGGTATAATAATGAGGAGCAACAAAGAACCGAGAGGAACCTCCAGCTCCGCAGATAAGCGCGACGAGGCGCTTAAAGGAGAAGACAACGAGGTGAATCCCCCAGCCTCCGGATGATAGGCGCTCATACCTCTACACGGGTTGGGGCCCAAACCTGTGTAGACGAACTCCACCTCACTCCCCGGGAGGCGGGTTCGATGGATACGGGAGAATAGTTACCCCGTTCTCAAATGAAATACTCGACACTCCCCTCCCGGACAAGTACAGGGTGCCGAGCATCGCCCCCTATGATGGACTGAGGGATCCGCAAAACTTCCTCTCACAATTCCAAGATAATATGATCAACCAACACCTCAACACCATCCATATGTGCAAACTCTTCCGGATTATCGGTCGACAACGTCCGTCGGTGGTTCGACAGCCACCTTCCGGAGTATCGGATCATACCGCGACCTGATGGAAGCCTTTCATCGAAGGTTCTTCCAAAAGGCCGAGTCCAAAACGACATCGGCACATCTCCTCACAGTGAGGCAAGGCCGAAACGAGTCCATCAGTGACTTTATGACCAGGTTCAACAAGGAGAGCCTGAAAGTCGAAGACGTAAACGATCTCCTCATCATCTCGGCCTTCCAAAACGGCATCTTGCCGGGGCCCTATACAAAGAGATTGTCAAGTACGAACCCCGTACTGCGTCAGAACTGTGGCGCATAGCAGACCGGTTCGCCAAAGCGGACGACGATAGAAAAAGCGGGCGAAGGTGGAGCCCTCGACAAGGAAGGAAAGAAGATGGCCGAGGAGACGAAAACCAAGGCCGACGAAGTGCCTTGAAAGGATACGTCGCCCGATAGAGTCTAGGCTCGGGCACATAATAACCCTGAGCGACCTCAAGATACACCCAGACGAAGTCAGGGCGAGATCTGAGCTCCACATGAACATGTTCGAGAAGCCTCGACCAATGACAGTGGGGTCAGCGCCGATCGAAGGATAAATACTACTCCTTCCATGAGGATTATGGGCATGACATCAAGAGTGCAGAGACCTCATGGTAGACATCGAAAATTTAGTGCAGACGGGGTCTAAAGAAGTACGAGGCATGGCCGCGAAATGGTCGACTGAAGCCCTGCACCGAGGTCGAAAGAAGAGAAGCAAGAAAAGAGAGGAACTGCCCTCACAAGAAAACAAAGCGCGACACCAACGAAGAGGAGATGACGAGCCCCAATCTGACGGGATCATCTCCACCATCACGGGGCTCCTCGCGAGCTACAAAGTCTCTCTTAAGGTCGAGGCCAAGTCCCCATACCAAATAACACAGAAACAAGAGGTTTAAAGGGATGAGGCCATCACCTTCTCCGAGGACGACCCGTACCAGCCGTAGTACCCCACCGGATCGATGGTGATCCAGCGGTGGTCGCTAACAAGCTTGTAAACGCGTGTATATCGACGGTGGTGCGTCGGTAAGCATCCTCTTCAAGAATGCTTGACAAGTTAGGAGTTGAGGAGCACGCCGCACCAGCTCCGCTACCACTCCGGCTTTGTGCGGAAGAGCCGCCCGAATGAATAATCGAACTACCCATCACGGTGGGAAGAAGCGCCGACGAGCTCCACCAAGGTGGTACAGTTATTCGTGGTGAAGGCTGCTACTAGTATAACATCATCTCGGGGCGAGGCGGCTAAGCGCAGAGGCGGTATGCTCAACGTACCGTCTCGACAATGAAGATCCCCACAAAAGAGGGTAGCCGTGATCCGGGAGATCGAACGGGCGAAGAATGCATGCAGGTCACTCCTAAGAGCGCAGGACTTGCCCAAGACCCACAAGCATAGCAATTAAAGAAACCCGATGAGTTGGAATTGGAAAGACGTCATCCGCCTCGACAGATAGATAGAAGAGGTCGATCTTTGTGAAGACGAGCCGCTCAAGGTCGTCAAAATAGGTTCTACCGAGGAACCTCAATTAAAAAAAACAGATCATCCAACTCCTAAGGGAATTCAGAGATGTGTTTGCTTGGTCACCCCTCGACATGACCGGGGTCTCGCCAAGTATTATCACTCATCGGCTTAATATTGACCCGAGTGTAAAACCAGTTCGGCAAAAGCAACGAATTTTTGCAGCTGAAAGGAATCAGGTCATCCATGACGAGGTGAATCAATTATTAAAAGCTCGTATATTGTTCGAAGTCAAATACCCGACCTGGATAGCCAACCCGGTGATGGTCAAGAAATGAGGAGGGGGATGGCGAATGTGCATCGATTGCACCGATCTCAATAAACATTGCCCTAAGGACTGTTACCCCCTTCCAAATATCGACAAAAAGGTTGACGCCGGTGGGATATGAAGTCTTGACTTTTGGATTTATCTGAGGATATCACCAAGTGTTGATGAGTGGCGAGGACGCGTCCAAAAAGCCTTCATAACGGACTTCGGAGTCTTTGCATATAAGAAGATGCCATGAAAACTTACTGGTTTTAGAAGAAGTTGATGGCACAGACGCGGCGACAAGGACAATGGCGATAGCAAAGCTTTTTTCTTCGGGAATGCAAAAAGGAGAATTTGAAAATGGAAATGGATAAAGTGATACGAGAAATGGCGTATCATGGAAGTTATTCATCCAATATGCACTTTATCGGGAATCAAACGCCGCATTAAATGCGCATTAAATACGCATCCCGTATCTCGTGTTCGGCATCGGCGGAAATCCGTGTTCGACCTCGCACGACGCTACGCATTCAAACCAAGCGTCGTATCCGACCGACAATGGATTACCTAACCACCTCGGCATAACGCCTCGACAAGGTGAAGCGACAACACGACCTCGGCATAACGCCCGGCAAGGTGAAGCGAGCAACATACGACTTGCATAACGCCTCGGCAAGGTGAAGCGGTGAAGCCAGCAACATACGACCTCGGCATAACGCCTCGGCAAGGTGAAGCGAGCAACATACGACTTCGATAACGCCTGCGCGCGAGGTGAAGCAGTAACATACTACTTGCGTAACGCCTCGGCAAGGCGAAGCGAGCAAAATGCAACTTGGCATAACGCCTCGGGTGAAGCAAAGCGACACTTAAGCTCGGCATAAGACCACGGCAGACGGAAAGTATTCGACTTGCCATTGGAGCGAATCGCGATCCACTTCGCCAAATAGCGAACTCCAGCAAATCACTATCCCCCATCCATCACGACCTCACTTCTACGTCTTTTTTTTGGGGGGGGGGTATGATAGGATACGGCCCAAACACTAGGCCCAATATAAATTGGGCCAGACATCAAGCTCGGCCTACGCGAGTTCGGCCCAGAAAGACTCCTAAACCAACTACAACTCAAATATCGCAAGTGGAGACGTAGAAGATTCGAATATCTAAAGGAATCATGGATGCATATCTAAAAGAATCCTTATAAGAGAAGACTTTGTATTAGAGTCGAACTCAATATATTTGTGTATAAATAGAGGCTAGATTAGACGAAAAGATCACCACACTTTGTAATCGCTCCTCATATTATCAATACACAATACTCTCTCGTCCCGTGGACGTAGATCTTTTAATGATCGAACCACGTAAATTTCTTGTGTTCTTCGCGTATTTAATTCTCTAACGAAATTAAGATCAATCATTTATCATGTTGTTCGTGTTCATCACATAAGCATATTATGTCATGTGGTAAATGCAATTCATGATATAGTTTAAAAGCATATCACTGGCATTGTTTTTGTTGTTCATGACAAAGCATGGTATATCATACTTTAAAAGCATTTCATGATTATGTACAAAAACATTTCGTTGGTATTATTTTAATCTATTTTTGCGTTTAACAGTTGAAATGAGCGTGGGTGAAAACGGTGAATATACTCAATCATGTGACATTAATTTAAAGTCTTTTGTGACAAAAGCATTTAAACCTAAAATATGAAAGCATTCAAACCTATAATTTTAATTAAGAATAATGCCATGTACATCAATCGCAACAATATATTATACTTTGTCACAAAAGCGCTCAAATCTAAAATACGAAAGCATATTCAAATAAGTCATAAAAGCATACGTATATAAAATTCGAAAGCATTCAAATATAAAAGAATTGTGTACGAATTAATGTTTTTAACAAATTTATTTCAATAAAAATGAATCATTCGAATGCTTTTATATAGGAATGCTTTTAATTATACTTTAGTTAGATATGCTTCCGTTGTTGAATACATCTACTGAGATGTATTCAACAACGGAAGCATATCTAACTAAAGTATGAAAGCATTCCCATATGAATTCTGAAATCACACATGAATGAGTTACGCATGTAACTAGAGTAGGCGTTCTTCTTTTATTTTTATTGTTGCTCGATTATCAGAGCAAGAGGATGGGGCATGACTGTTGCTGTTGTGATTGAGCAGAGGCACGGCCGGCGACGGCAGCCCGCTGTCGCTCATAGTGAGAAAAGGGGAGAGGAGCAGGTTGTGGTAGACGCGCCATCGGATAATGTTGTTGTCATCGGTTCACAACATGTGAGAGGAAGGAGAAGGGCGGCATCACTGCTGTTGGTTCACGGCAAGTGAGAGGAATTTAAATTATTTGCAAATCCCGTTTTTAATGGAGGTGGTGAAATTAGTATGTCAGTTTTTTATATATTTTTATTGTTTTGCCCTTTTACGAAGTTTTTATTAATTTTTAGATATTTTTATATGGTAAAAGTATACATTTAGAAGAAAAAACTGAAACCATTAAATTGAAAAAATAGAGAGTTTAAATTAATTTCTAGTTACTAGTTTAAGATTGATTTCTAGCAGATTCATCCATATATATATATATATATATATATATATATATTAAGAGGGACTGAGTGAGCATTAGCTTGGTTCGACTCGAAACCCAAACTGAATTGAAAAACAGAAGGCCAAACTACCAAAATAAAGAAAAATCAAATTGAACTTGAACTAGCATTTTGGTATAAACCAAATTAATTCGCTTTTAAGCAGTGCATTATAACCCAACTGGTTGTTTTCATAAAAAAGAAAAAAATCAATTCATTCTGGTTGGAACTTTTTGCACTAAAAAAGGATAACAAGAATTGAAGATAATGAGCGATTCTGAAACTGAATTAATCAATTCACTACACACACATATTTATGTATGTACTTATTATATTAAAAAATATTTTAAAAAGAAACTAATTTTATCTACTTATAATTTTCCTGCTTTTATAATTACAACAAAACTTGAGACTGACTCTCACGACTAAATCTGCCAATTCCAATCCAGCTATGAAGGGCGTGTTTGACAAGCGTGAAATTTGTTGCTTTTCAATTTTGGCTTTTCTTTATTGGTCCAGATTCCACATTATATGACCATCATTCAATATTTGACAGTAACTTGAACCTAAAATTTAAACTTGGATTTAACTCCACCAACTTCTCACTCCAAATGATTGCTTTCTTATTTACTCAACAAAACCATACGCCCAAACATTACATGACAATAAGTGGCTAACATTTGAAACAAAACAGTAATCCAAATATAAGTATTAATCAAAACACAAGGGTTATAATATTGATTTTATAGTACAACAATCTGAAAAGATGAGATACAGGTGCAGACAGGGCAAAACCTTAATGCAGTTTCCTTTCTGAAAATGAGGATTATTGATTCGAGCATGTACCTAGACATTTCATCAAGCTTTTGGCACGATCTTTGAAGCTTCAAGTGCGTGAGAGGATGCCTTTCGAGCTACAAACAGAGAAAACGAAGCGTTGAGATTAACCCACAAAGTGCTGCATGATTGAGAACCTAACAGAACTACAATTCATCATAAAATTTTTGTTTATGTTTGGGGGTTAAAAACAGACCTTGGGATACTTCCACGACGGCGAGGATCATATCCTGTTGCTTGCCGAAGAGCCCTTGCGAAGGCCTTGAAAGTTGCCTCTATGATGTGGTGAGAATTTTTCCCAGCAAGCTGATAACATACAAACAAAATTCAGTATTCTGAAATGATAGAAGTAACTTACACCATTACTAAGGTTCAATAAGTTTTCGTCACTTTATGTCTGATTCTTATGCATAGATGATGAGTGTCCGGAGAATTTATTCGTACAAAGATGTGTTTATGATTAGGCTATAATCTTTAAAGGTCAATGGGATAATCACGTTAGAACACCAACACTTTTGTGACTAAAATAAAAGCAAACGCTAAATAGGTAAGCTAGTGGTGTGCTATTCCATACAGGAATTCCCATACAAGATTAGCAAACTACCATTATTGCATTCAGTTTTCTGGTAAGCATGTTGTGAAACGAACCACTAGCGATTCTAATCAATAGACAGGTTACTCATGATAATGTATAAAAAAACTTAGGAAGAATAGTTTACCTGTCTTATGTGTAGTGTCATTCCGGAGGTATTGACCAAGGACTGAAAGAAGTGCTCCACCAGCTGAAGAAACACAATGTTCGAATCAAGTGAATATGCAGAGAAAAATCAAAGCCATCAAGGCATCGAGCACATATTATTTTGTGAAAAGAAACGATTTAAGACAAGATCAGATTGAGTAACAGAGTGGTGGAATGCTAAGGGAATTCGAGTCAAACAGAGCAAAAAATACCTGTGTGTCATAAGTTCCTACTCTTTCTGTGGGTATGTGAAGATCATAACCAAAATGTGGCCTTCCGGATAGATCCTACGAAACAGTTCAAAATGAAAATATTGCAAAATGACTATAATATCATAATCGAAGAAACTACATTAGCATTGTCTGAGATAAAAACAGATTAGTTTTCACTTGGTACATTAACCCTAGAGGATGTTTTCCTGTATCACAGTGCAACATATCCAAATCACGACTATTTTCCTAGTTAGCTCTTGATGGATGCATATATATCTCTACATATATAAAGGACTTTTGCTACTTGTACTTTCAGAGTCAGAACCATTCTAGCTGCATACCAGTGAAACATGTACAAGTGCTTCATCAAGAGGAGCTGAGAAGTCCCCAAACCGATTGATTCCTTTCCTATCACCAAGCGCCTGCAGCATAGCCTGCACGAACAATCAGTGTCACTGATGTTGATTTTCCGAACTAAGCAACCAAAATAAACAGGCAAACAGTGAAAGAATTCTAAGAGTCTGAGCAAACATCATATGCAGCAACTGAAACAAAATAACTCCGTGTAAGAATCTCTCATAAGGTCAATAATGCTTCAACTAAAACGCTTTAAAACTGTTGTTTGAAACTCACCGTCCCAATTGCAAGGGCAACGTCTTCGTTTGTGTGATGATCGTCGATATGAATATCACCAACAGCCTTCACGTGGACATCAAATAATCCATGCGAAGCAAGTTGCTGAAACAAATATGAAAGTCCACATCAACACTCGAGCAGTTACATCGATATTAAACAACAATTCCATAATAACATATTGCAGAAATGCGTCAAAATGCTTTGACAAATACTGGAGTTAAATAGAAAAATCATATAAAAATATAAATTATATTAGGCAATGGACAAAGTAAAACTGAGCAATTCACTCTAATTACTTCAGAAACAATCATATTACTGAAGAATTATGTTTTATAACTGAACTAACGATGAGGTCAAATACAGGATAATCAGCTCCTTAAACAACAATGGAATAGTTTGTGCTCATAATAATAAAATCAGCTCAAACAAAAATTCAATTAAAAAATAAAGTAAAATCACATCTCCAGCCGTATCCGTATATCAGCAAAATAAAAAGTGAAAAAATAATTCCATAATTATTGTTAGCTTACATCTAACATGTGATCGAGAAAAGGAATGCCCGTATTATTATCAGCGATGGCCTCGCCATCCAGATTAATCTTCACACTCACATTCGTCTCCTTCGTAACCCTCTTAACCTCTCCAATTCTTCCTCCTGCAGTTCCCAACAATTATCAGAGGCGGTGGCGCCACGAAAAAAAAATATATAAAAAATCAAGCTCAAAAACTAAAATTGACCTTGAGCTGCAGTTACCAACGGCAAGCCATTGTTTTCGGACGCGCGAGGGGCCGCGGGGTCCATTGAAGAAGACGGAAGGTGAGTGGAGGGGAGGTGTACCTTGCGCTGCGGAAGGTATGCGGGGAGGAGAAGACGCTGCGAGGGATGAATAGATGAGTTATGAAGGCGCGAGTGAGAGAAATTGGAATGGATGAGGGAACGGTGAGGGATTGAGAGCTCCATACGTGGAGGAACCTCGGCGGTATGTACCGCGGAGAGCGGCGGTGACTGGTGGTACGCGGCGGGAGGGGTATAGATGTAGGTGTACAGTGTAGTAACATTTTAATGTTTTAAGCTGTAGTCGCAGGTCAGTAACGACGTAATATAAGTTAATAGTTTTACAAAAGAAAATGTACAATATTGACATTACTTTTAAGGTTTTATAATTCATCATCTTGTTCCAAATATCTATCTATTGATACTATATAGCGTTATGGATTTTGTCACCATATTTATTCACAATCCTACATGGTATTTTGATGGTTTTAGTTTTTATTTTTCTAAATTTTTATTTTATGCTAAATTTATTTTGATTATATTGCTAAATGTTAATTCATTAAGAGAAGGAAATTAAATTACCCAAACGATAAAGTGTATGTAATATATATCCAACGCGATAAAACATGCATAATATACCCATTCTATTAAAATAGTATTATCCTACAAATTTCAAGAAAAAAATTAAACCGAAAAGCAAACCGAAAACCGAAAAGAAGGTGAAAAAAAAAAAAAGAGGTGAAACAACAAGATCTTGAAAAAGAATCTCGTTGACTACCATAAATTCTTCCACCACCAATTATTTATGCACAACCCACCAATTATTTATGCACAATAAATTGGCCCACCCACCACTTCAACTCTCTTCTATTTATTCAAAACAACCGATCGGTTTTTCTAACTTCTCCAAATTTTCAAAATTTTCTTCCACCCACCAACCGATCGGTTTTCAACTTCTTCAAATTTTCAAATTTTTCTTCATTTTCTTTTCTTGTGTTCATTTGGGTTCCTTTCAAATTTATTTCTTCAATCCCGCATCAAAGCATCTATTTTCTTTCTTCAATCCCGCATCAAAGCAACTATGTCTCAACAACAAGTAAGTTATTCGAATTTTGATGTATTTAGGTTGATTAAATTTTGATTTAGGTAAAATATTCAATTTTGATGTATTTAGGTTGATTAAATTTTGATTTAGGTAAAAAGCGCTGAAAAATATTTTAATTGAAAAATTTGGTGGAAATTATATTTAATTGCAAATAACGATCGTATTACCATAATGCGGTCGAATTTCATAAACCCATCGACCGGTTTTATGGAATTCGACCGTATTATGGTAATACCGGTCGTTATTTGCAATTAAATATAATTTTGTGATATTTTTTTAATTTATTATTGTTTATGATATTTATTTTGTTTAGATATATTATTGTTAATTTTGTTTAGATTTATTATTGTTTCGTTGGATTCGTTTGGAATTATTGTGGATAATTGGATATATTGGCATTAAATTATTTTAATTGCAAAAAACCGGTCGAAATTATATTTAATTTCAAAAAACGATCGGTATTACCATAATACCGGTCGTATTTTGCAATTAAATATAATTTTTGACCGGTGTTTTAATTTATTGTTGTTTGTGATATTTTTTTAATTTATTATTGTTTATGATATTTATTTTGTTTAGATATATTATTGTTAATTTTGTTTAGAAGGATAATAATTATTGCATAATTAATTATTGCGAATTTAGATAATTGGATATAATTGCATAATTAATTATTGTTATTGCTCTCACCGTAATCGTTAGCTCCCATATAAAAATTTCGATCGGTTTTAATTTATTGTTTAGATTTATTATTGTTTCTTTTGAATTGGATAATTCGTTTGGATAAATGATTAGATAATTGGATATAATTTTTGGATAATTAATTATTGCATAATTTCGTTTAGATAATTGGTTATAATTATTGGATAATTGGTTTAGATAAATTATTAATTTCGTTTAGATAATTGGTTATAATTATTGGATAATTCGTTATTATTGCATAATTCGTTTAGATAATTGGATATAATTATTGGATAATTCATTTGGATAAATTATTGCATAATTTGTTTAGGTAATTGGATATAATTATTGGATAATTCATTTGGATAAATTATTGCATAATTGGTTTAGATAATTAGATATAATTATTGGATAATTAATTATTGCATAATTTAGATCGGTTTTTTAATTTATTGTTTAGATTTTGTTTAGATTTATTATCGCTTCTTTCGAATTGGATAATTCGTTTGGATAAATGATTAGATAATTGAATATAATTATTGGTTTAGATAAATTATTGCATAATTCGCTTAGATAATTTGATATAATTATTGTATAATTCGCTTAGATAATTAGATATAATTAGCTTAGAAAATTAATTATTGCATAATTCGCTTAGATTAGTTATTGCATAATTCGTTTAGATTAATTATTGCATAATTCATGTATTGTTTATTGATTAATTATTCTTTATTATTTATTGTTTAAAACAGGATCATATATTTTGAGACCCGACACAATTAATATACCTTCTAATCACCACTTATTATAGAGTTGAATATTTAGATTATGTTAAGACGAGGTTGCTTGAAGTTGGTGGTGAACCATTACTCGATAGATTCTTAGGAGGATGTTTTGGTCACTTCATAGATTATAAGCCGGGAATAAGTGCGCTATGGTTATACACCTGCTTCCCTTGAGATAGAGGCGTAAGCCAAGAGATGTTATTTTATATTAATGAAAGAGCGCGTTGTTTTCTATTAAAGATTATGCGCTTGTGGTGCCTGCAGCTTTGAGTCGTCTTCAATTGATACATCCGTAGATTACGACTTGCGACATTGTGAAGTCTACATGACATTTTGTCGTGGCCGACAAATGACGACTACTGTAACTATTAGATAGGTTACGTGGCGACATTAATGACCGGGATGGTCATTTATACCTTCGAGCTGCACATGTTCTAGTGCTTTATGCCATGGTGTTTGCATATGATGCTTGAAGACCTCGGTGGTAGGGTTTGGGCCTTAATTGATGATTTGGATGCTTTTGGCCGATTTCCGTGGGGTGCATACTCATATCAGATTTTGAAGTACTATTTGAAGCATTGTAAATCAACTAGGAAGTACCATTTTTACGGACCCACCTGGGTGTTATATGTTTGGTTGCTTGAGGTCATACCAGACTTGGGCAATATAGCGGGAAAGAATGTTAATGGCAGCTTGCATCCGAGATTCAGAAGGTGGACGTTCCGAGGTAGACCTGACGTTGCTAGATTACAGACCCTGTTTGAGCGAGAGGTATTAAATATATTAGTTTACTAGTTTATTTATAAATTATATATATCATGTTGTTATATATTTATTATTCGATTCTTCGATATGTTTTAATTTATTGTATTATTGTAGGAAAATTATTTTATCGAGATCACGGTCGACGAGGCGGAGCTTTTCTCCTCTTACTTGCAATCCGTCTCATACCCTTATCCACTCGGTGTGCACTACGAGGCCGAGCAACCCATTGTGAGAAGGATTGCAGTTCACTCGTCGACACGCCCGCCCGTGATGGAGAGTTATGAGCCGGACGTAGAGGCTCCACCTTCAAGACCAGGCCGAGAGGACATCGTCGGTGAGTTTGTTGAGATTGCGGTTCTTTGAGGAGCCGCAAGGCGATATGTCGATAGCCGTTCTTCTTCTTCTTCTTCTTCTTCATCGAGCGGTGGTGGTGAGCACCACGGGCGGCGTCTTAGTTCCGCCGATCGTCGTTGGATCCGAAACTATTCAGAAAATATTCGGAGAGTGAAGACGAGGCGGTGCAACGCATCGAGAAGTCTATCAAGATAAGTGGATTCTAAGATTAAGAAATGGTTTGAAAGTTTCTTAGAAGACTCGATGTGGTTGTGCACATAATCTTGAAACGTCTACACCGCACTCGTGCCCCACGCCATCCGGCGACGACGACGAGAGATGTAGATCGGGCAAGCAGCAGCCCGGTCGGATGTCCATCGAGGCGGTGGACATATTGAGCCTACCGAGCGACCCTACATCGTCCAAAGTGATACCCCCTCGCTACTCTCCCCGGATCCATGGTTCCGCCCGAACGCATCTCATCATTCCATGCCGGACCGGACCTATTTAGTGATCGATGCCTCGAGCGTAGTGAGGCGGACTTTCGAGCCTATCTGACCTTGGTGGAGCAACGGTAACTATTAAGTCTCATATTTGGCGCTTTATAATATTTCATTATATTTGTTATGTTTTCATTTTACAATGACTCATATGCTTAAATGTTTGTAGTTGGGCGGAGAGGTGAGCAGGCACGAGACCTTCTACGCAATGAGGTCACCATATGTGAATAGCCCGTTCCACGTCCATTATCCGAAGATGTATTGATAAACTACCAGCGTTTGTTGATGATGAGAAATGACACGGTGGTGGTTGTTCGAGTCTCGACCTCCAACTCGTGTTCGATGGTTCGTGTGTATCAAACGCCTGAGAGGCCTTTGATGTTCGGGTAAATGCGCTTTTATACAATATGCTTCATTTTTTGAAGTACATCTACTTATATTGATATGTATCCCTAAAATAATTTTGCGGATGGTCGATCTATTCATGATGTATTTGAGGACGAGACTCGATACCGGATCGACTTATTGGATGGGGTGGATTCTCATAACACAATCATCCTCGATACCGATTTTTCGTAAGTATTGTGTCTTTAATACAATCAATATATATTATATATGTGTAGTATCCGAATTAATTAATTTTCAATGTTGAATAGATGTTTCGCAAAATTCATGGTCCGAGGTATACGCAATGCTTTCGTCCCACATTCAAGACGTCGTGAGGCACCATTGATCATTACCCCGAGAGCATTGTACGTATGGAAGCCACCAACGCATTGGATTGGAGTTGTCCTCGGCTTTGCGGTCATACATCATGGTTAGATGCCACGCAGTAACCTTATTTATCTGATAAGTTGAAAAATTGAAATTTTCCTTGTTTATTTTCTCTAAATATTTATTTTATAGATCATCATCCCATGCGTCGATGACGAGCAACGTTTCGTGATATGTCGCGTGGATATGCACTCGGGTCATTGCGTGCTGTTTGACTCGCGTATTTGGCGGATGGACCAGGATCAAGTGGATGCGAGGATGATGGACTTCGTGTGCCTGAATAGATTATTGCGGCAGTTTCTGATCTTCACTAGATGGTTCGAGAATAACTCCCACCGAATACCACCATGGAACAATGAAGCGATTATTACACGAGCTGATCCTTCAGAGGTATTTGACCAGGAAGACGATTTCAGTGATGGTCCATTTGCGTGCACGGTAGAAACGCCTTATTTACGGTTCACCGAGTATCGAGCATGGTGCGCCTAGTGATGCGGTTGTAGCATATAGACATAAAATAGGTGGAAATATATTTGAGTTATGTGAGCCATACAAGAATCGAGAGGAAGAGGAAGAGGAAGAGCATCGACTAGTGAGCGAGAGCATAAGATTTTTAATTTCATCTCATGTAATATAGACCGTGGTTGAACATGTATTTAGATTTATTAATTTCAATCTTAATTATTTAGACTTAATCTTCAATCTTAATTTAAATTTCAATCTTCAATAATTATTTCAAATGGAATTACTGTTGCATCACTTCTACTATCCACTACTATCCGAAATTTCAATGGTTCTCAATTAATTATTTCAACCGTTTTACATATCTAAAACATAATGACAATTTATCACGAGAAATTACATTAATCACTTTCTTGTAGCTCAACACGTTGTGGACACCTTCTTTTCGTATGTCCCAACTCCCACAAGGACTACATCTTTTTGGTGCTCGGCGTCTGCTGCTCGAGGATTCACCTTCTTGGATAGTATTGCATCTTCGTCCCGCCTCTCTCACCCCGATGGAATTGACTCGATCTTGGACGTCCGAATTGTCGTTGACAAGAGGTGGCATGACAATCACGTGAGCTATTTCTTCCGGTACAACCCAATCACATAGGTTTGGAAGAGGATTAATCGTGGTCGAGTGCGTCTCCACTAAAGTTTCTTTAGTGTAATAGGTCTCCACATAATCTAAGATTGATTCGCCGATTCACTATCACACAAGACATAGTTAATATTATAAACGCAAAACTTATTATATATAAACAAAAATAAAACATACTCAATTGCGGCGATCGCATGTGAACACGGCAAGCCATCTAGATCAAATTCATTGCGGGCATGTTTGCTTTGCTCAAGATCAACCACATAGGTTCTGCCGCCATCGACAATCTTGTACCTTCGATCCGCAATTCTCCTCAGAGTGTAACGACGACTTTTGCCATTTACGCACTAAGCTTTTGTATCGCCACTTCACTCAGTCCGTCTTCACTTCGCTGGGCATTGCTGCTCTATCGCTGAACCATCCTCAATAATCAATCGATTGCTTCGATCATCGAGCAAATTGGAAGGCGTCTTGCCCACAACAACCGCTTGTTGAATGACTCACCGCATTCGATGTAAGAAAACGTAACGGCTTACAGGACACTGTGATCGAGCCCACCTATGTGGTCCAACATTAATCAACTCGATAGGCTGCAGGGCTCATACTTTCTATAACAGACATAGCATGTTCATATTCTCGCTTCTGGTATGCATATGCTGTAGGGAAAACTAGGTTTAGCCCTCGCCCAAAGGATCTATCTTGGATATTTAATTCACCATACATTGATTATAATCCTAGCATGCGCTATATAATTAATTTCAACACGTAGGGTTTTCTCGTGTTTACCTTTTGATCCGTCGAGGTGGATCGAATGGGATGAACGAATCGAACGATCGAGACTCGTGCTTTGACCTTCTGGACTGTATCCCGGATGCCCAATCTCCAACGTCGAGTGAGGACGATCTATGGAGAATACTACAAGAAATCACCCTTAAACCCTAGGTAATTTTCGAGATCCTCTCTATGGAGTGGACGAAAATTATGCTCTCAATTCTTAAGCATTAACCTTGATTCTATCTCTTGTCTTATATTTATAATGCACTACCTTAATCCCATATGGAAAGGATCTATGCATATCCCATAAATATAATAATATCCTTGTAGGATAAAGAGAAACAAATCCTTGCCTTAGAGGGATAGGGGGCGCCGATTTCATCAGGAGCTACGGGCCTAGATGGGCTAGCCCAGGGATCAAATGCAAGGAATAAAGATGGGCCTCAAATAAATTAATTATCTTATGTTCAGTCCAGAACATAAATTAATTTATAAACATTTATTCATGCCACTAGAGAATAAATGCCGACTTACCCTTTATTACCGGTTGAGTCGGGCTTGCACTTAGACATTACGAATCCCCGTATTTAAGATATCGAACGTCCATTAATTATTTATAGCATTCTGACTGCTTAAAATAATTAATATCTTTAATTCCTTAAGTAGTACCACTCAACCTTATTATTGTACTTGAGCTAACTCAACTGCGCAGGTTTAGTACAATAAACCTTTGAGCTCCTTAAGGGACGCCATCTTCCTAAACGGATACGGTGACTCGTACGTATAACTAGCATGACATACAAGCACCGCCACCACCCAAGATGCGGAGAATATCGGGTTAGAACATATAACCTCACCCATAACAAGTCAAAGTGATGGTCAAGAACTCATACTCACCTAATACCTTATCGAGGTTTAGATCATCGTAAGTCACCGAGATCTTGGTTCTTCACTACGGTCGATAGAAGAACCGATCTCATCGTGATCCTTCAATACGTCGAGACGCATCAAAGATAGACAAGAAACTAAGTCAAGTCACTTCTTATCTATATCTGCAGCTTATACCGACAACTCGTCCTCAAGTTGTCTCACCGTGAAACTTTTATATCTCATTAAGCTTGACCAATCATACGCACTTCGTGATCTTCTACACATCGTATGATCTAACTTATATATGAGATAAGGGGACACGATATATGCAATCAAGTATTCAATTCAGATAGGAGATTGTAATAGTGGTAACGAAACATTGTATACAAGCTCAACCAAAACCGCTTTCAAGATACAAATCCAACAATCTCCCACTTATACTAAAGCAAACTTTTAGTATACAATGTGTCTCTACTAGCTATTACAAACAAAACCATCACTTTGCTTCTCCCACTTATACAAAAGTTTCCTTTCTAAGTGGGTGCCATCAAGCGCAATCCAAGTCCTCTAACGTGTCCGTCGAGACTTTTACGGCAGAGCTCTTCGTGAATGGATCCACTAGGTTATCCGTCGATCAATCTTCTCAATCAGCACGTCACCTTGTCTAACGATTTCTCGTATGACATGGTACTTTCTCTCTATGTGTTTGGTCGCCTTGTGGGTCCGTGGTTCCTTCGAGTTTGCATCGCACCGAGTTATCACAAGAAACTATGATACTCTTGGGCAAACCAGTACCACACCCAGATCCATGAGGTAGTTCTCAACCATACACCTCCTTAGAAGCCTCCGGCGGCTACATATTCGCTTCCATGGTAGAGTTCGCAATGCATCGCTTTGCACTCCGCCAGATACGGCTCCACCTCCCAAGGTAAACACATAGCCCGAGGTCGACTTTTTCTCATCACGATCACTTGAAATCGAGTCTCAGATAACCCAAAGGCATTAGACTATCTGCATGGTAAACCAGCCTATAATCTCGAGTCCTTTTCGGTACTAGAGTATATGCTTTTCGCAGTCCAATTAGCTTGTCCGAGGTTAGATCGATATCTAGCTACTATGCTCACCGCACAGCGTATATCGGCCTCGTGCATAGATTGCGTACATGAGACTTCCTACGGCGAAGCGTAAGGAACTTGTCTCATTTCTTCTATCTCCTTTGCGTCATAGGTGATCGTCTTAGATAAAGGAACGCCATGTCCGAAAGGTAGCAATCCTTTCTTGGTGGTCTCGTATACTAAAACGAGTAATCACAAGATCAATGTAAGACGCCCGAGATAAGCTCAATATTTTCTTCTTGCGATCTCGTAAACCTTGATCCCAAGAATGTACGCGCATCTCCTAAGTCTTTCATTTGAAACCGATCGGATAACCAACTCTTTACGCCTCGATAACATGCCTTCACGTTGTTGCCAACTAGAAGAATGTCATCTACATAAAGTGCAAGAAATACCACATCACCGTTAACATCTAACCGATACACACAACTCTCGCTAGCAACCGGTAAATCCATAGACTTTACCACCTCGTCAAAGCGTAAGTTCCATGATCGAGGTTCGCTAAGTCCATAAATGGACTTCTTAAGCTTCCATATTAGATGCTCTTCACCTTTATCACATAACCTTCGGGTTCTTTGCATATAGATGTCTCTACCTTCCTCAAGGTAACCGCTTAGAAAAGCGGTTTTAACATCCATTTGCCAAACCTCTAGGTTCAAGTGGTCTGCTATGGCGGAAGAATTCGATGGACTTGAGCATTGCTACAGCGAAAAGGTCTCATCGAAATCGATGCCCTCAACTGAGTGTATCCTTTCGCCACAAGCACGGCTTTAAAAGTCAAACCTCTCCATCGAATCTCTTCCTTTTGATATCCACTTACTACCCACGGCTTCCTTGCCATCCGGTAGAGGTGTCTTTCATATACATCCATAGCCGTATGGAATCCATTTCTAAGTCCATACGGTGTGCCATGATCTTGCATCAATGTCTTCAGATCGCCTCCTTGTATGTCCATGGGTCGATTATTGCTGCTCGCTTCGTGACTATATCCCAAGATTATCCCACGAACATAAATCGCTCGGGTTGAAGAACAACCTCCCACTACGACGAGGTTCTCAGCACTATGGCAACGGTGGGTGCGAAACTTGTGGTTCTCATCTTGCACAACTTGGGGGTAGGTACCACTGTACGGTCGGTATCTCCAAGTGGAACTCGACCCACTTCAATTTCTTGAAGTATCCGGTGTCGATCCTCCCACTAGACTCGACATCTCGCACTTTGGCCTAATCGGTGGTGGAATACGATCATCTTCTAATTCTCAAGAATAATTTCAACTTTGATTTATGATTTTCATGTAGTCCTCTTCAAGAATCGAGCATTAGTGCTAATAATGACATTCGATCCTTAGACTATAGAATAAACCACCTTCGCTCCTCTAGGATAGCCAATAAACAGCCCTTGCGTCGGATCTAGCCTCCAACTTGTCGCCCTTCTTGTTCAAAGACGCAGCCGGATCGCCCCATATCCTTATGTGGTTTAAACCGGGCTCATGCCCAAACCACAACTCTAAAGGGTCTTTTCGATGACTTGATGGTACTAGATTTAGCAAGTATGCCATTGCTTTCTAAGGCATACCCCGTAATCGAAATAGGCAATGTTGCATAACTCATCATTGATCTAACCATTTTCAAAAGAGTCCTATTTCTTCGCCCGACACACCATTTTGTCAGTGGTGTGCCTTGTGAAGTCTTGCGGGACGTAATCCCACACTTCACTAGATAGTCCATAAACTCACGTTCTCGAGGTATTCGCCACCGCGATCGTAACGCAGATGACTTGATACTCTTACCAAGCTTCGCTCCACTTCCGCCTGAACTCTTTGAATTTCTCAAAACATTCGGACTTGCGGTGAGCGGTATATGTATCCGCACCTCGAGTAATCGTCGATGAAAGTGACAAAATACTGCATTCTCCACGAGCTTGTGTGGACATTGGTCCACACAGTCGAAATGGACTAGCTCTAACATTTCTTTGGCTCTATAACCCTTCGCTTTGAAGGGTCCGTCGACATCTTACCTTCTATACAGATTCACAGACCGGAACGAGTAACCGTGAGATTACCCAACGCCCATTCTTAGCCGCCTTTGGATCCTATTTAGTTGATGTGACCTAATCTAAGATGCCGAGAAAAGTAGTGTCATCTTCTAAGAAAACTTTCTTTTTTAGGGTTTGATGAAGATGCAACATAGTTATAGGTATTATGTTTTGCGAAATAGTATAAAGCTTAATTATATAACGTGCAACACGTATAACTTCGTCATTTCTTATGATAGAAACACCACTATCAAAAATAATGAATATCCATGAGTAAATAATTTGAAACAGAACAAGGTTCCACGAAAATCCGCACATATAAAACGCCTTTCAAAACTAAACTGCTTTTCAAAACATAAAGTAACATCTCCAACCGCAACGGCCTCGACTTTTGCGCGTTGCCCATGGAGATCGTTATCTCGCCATCAAACAGCTCCCTTGTCCGCAGGAACCCCGCAAGGTGTAACAAACATGATCGATTACCAGATCTACTACCCAAGAATGGGTAGAACAAGTCGTTAAACATGTTTCACATTAAAGCAAACAAGCGACTCGAGAGCTCGAGCATAGGGCACTTGGCCTTCCAATGCCCGCCTACCGCACTTGAAGCACTTGCCCTTCTCCTTGGCTTCTTCTGCCTCCTGGCAACCACATTCTTGTTCCCATTACTCCCACAGCTTGCTTGCCTCTTCCACCTTGGTACCCTTTTCTTTTCCATTTTGCAACGAAAATTTTGGGCCCTTAGATGTGCTAGCAAGAGCATGTGTCCTTTTCCCATAACTCCTTCCGCAAAGAACGAGATCATTAAGCAACCGACTAAGTGGAAACTCGGTCTTGCTCATGATCGCATTCACGCCGAAAGTTCTCAAAAGACTTGGGCGGTATTGAGGATGATATCGACCTTGGCTTCGCCGTCAATACCTCCTCCCAACCGATCAAGACTATCCATGAGATGAGTCATGGGAGACATGTTCATGGACCGAACTTCCTTCTTCCATCTTACACGCCAAGATTTCTCTCATTGTGTGGAAGCGATCGTCCGATCCGATCGCCCAAACTTACTCTCGAGACTTGACCAAATATCGCCGCGTCACCATCGATCGATGTCTGCACCGCAAGCCTTTGGACATAGTAGTTATCATATAGCATTTAGCCATATTGTTTGACTTATTCCAAAGTCCGCTGACTCGTCGCTCATTAGTCGATCGTCGATGTGGCATCGGGTTTAGAGTAGTGAGAACAAACATGTGTTCTTCAATGATAAGAACATATTCCATGTTTCGCTTCCACTCGATAAAATTTGGACCGATAAGGGATTTTGTGCGAGCATATTGATAATCGATGTAAGAGACATATCCGAAAAGATAATGAAAACACATAAGCATACGATCGCACATAATTCGTAACAATAATATTGTAACCTTTTGATAAAACAATATTAATTGAAACCTCCAATCGCCCAAGGAATCCCACACGCAAGCCACGCGTGTGGGCGTTTACATGAACTCCTCGACTGCACTAAAATATACCTTTAGTCGCTTAATTTCAATCCATGTCAACTTAACCTTACGACAAATGAAATTAACGATTGGACCTTACTAGACCACATCACTATCGCAAGAAGGACTTCATGAAGTTGTACTCGAGGTGATGTCTAGCAATGACCACATTTTTAACAAAGAAAATGAATTCTTAGAATTGGCATACTCACTCGGACCACACCGCTTCAATTTAAATTCTTTTGTTATTTCATTTTATATCCATCTCTAGAGAACTTATGAAAATCGCACATGCAAGCCACGCGTGGATCGCCACACATGAAACTCCCACTTCTCAATAGATTTAAAAGTTTTATTTAGAAATCTCATCTAACAAACTTATGATAAACAAGCAAGCAAGCCACGCGTGGATGTTTACTCACGAAGGCGTATCACTTTGTTTAGAGATCAAAAGTGGAGGTCTCGACATTTTAATTTGAAAAATTAATTTGTCGGGTTGCTTGCTTAGTCTTTTGTTCAAAAGGTTTGTCCATGCGGATCACGTAATCCTAGCATGCTTGTCATAGAACTCAACATGTAAAACATGCTCGCAGTAATTCTAAAATATGCTCGATAAACGCGATAAACCTAGCATGCTTACTATGCGCACTTAAACACGTAAAACACTTAAAGGTTTGTCAACGTAATTTAAACATACATAGCATGCTATTGCATAATTTAAACATCCACGACATGCAATGAACAATAAAATAAAATAAAACGCTCATCTTGGCCCACTCGTGAAACACACTTTCTTGCTTAATCTATTACATAGAATTGCAAAGCATGCAATTAAACTCAAAACGGGCCTCGCGTGCACGGCACGAACCGGATTCACAAAACTGATTTGGGCGGATTGGTGGAACGGGCCGGATCAGCCTAAAACGGAATCGGGACGAAAAACGGGTTCGGGCCGAAAAATTGGTTCGGGCGGGTTGGGCGGGTTCGCCGGGTCGGCCCAAGATGGGCCGGGCCGCTGAGGCAGCCCGTGCGTGCGCCCAAGACCGCCGCCGCCCTCAGACGCACCGGGCGTGCTCGCCGGCTGCCTCGCGATCGCGTGGACGACCGCAACCCGCCGAGCTCACCCGCGCCGGCCGAACGTCATCGAGCCACGCCGCCGAGCGGCTGTCGGGCACCCGCAAAATCGCACGCCCGCATCGCCCGGCGCCGCCGAGACCTCCCGAGGTTTCCTCGCCGCAATCGAGCTACCGAGAAAATCGCGCGCCTCGAGGTTTCAGCGTGCGATTCGCGTCGAGCCCGCCGAGCGCGGACAGAGCGCTACCGAGGTTTCCGCGATAAACGCGCGCGCGCCCGCCGCCCGCCGCCGCCGTGCTCACAAGACGTTGAGGTTTCAGCGCTGCTCGCGCCGAGGCCGCCGAGCGCCGCCGAGGCTCGCGCGAGATTCGCGCGCTGTGTCGCCCGCACCGCCGAGACCTCGTTGAGGTTTCCGTTGCTCGCCGAGCGCCGCGCGCCGCCGCCGAGCGGTGCCGAGGCGCCCGCGCGGAAGCACGCGCCCCACACCGCCGGCCGCCGAGCCATGCGCGCCGCCCACCGCCTCGTCCGCCCCTAGTCCGCCGATGCCGCCGAAACGCGCGCCGGCGCCGAGCGCCGCTGTCGGCGTCCGATTTCTCCGACGAGTCTTCATCGCCTCGTTTTTCGTGCTTTCGTCTTCGTTCTTCTTTACGTATAAGATTTACGGAAAAATAAATCTAATCTAACCACGGATTTTCTCGTGGTGAAAAACAAATCCCAACAAAAACAAAACGAGCCACGATGAACGACAGATCCAACAATTAATTAAAACGCACGTAATAATCAAACGTGAATTAATCCAACAGAGCCAAGATTCGATCCGTGCTCGATACCAATTGTAGGGAAAACTAGGTTTAGCCCTCGCCCCGAGGATCTATCTTGGATATTTAATTCACCATACATTGATTATAATCCTAGCATGCGTCTATATAATTAATTGCAACACGTAGGGGTTTTCTCGTGTTTACCTTTTGATCTGTCGAGGTGGATCGAATGGGATGAACGAATCGAACGGTCGAGACTCGTGCTTTGACCTTCTGGACTGTATCCCGGATGCCCAATCTCCAACGTCGAGTGAGGACGATCTATGGAGAATACTACAAGAAATCACCCTTAAACCCTAGGCAATTTTCGAGATCCTCTCTATGGAGTGGACGAAAATTATGCTCTCAATTCTTAAGCATTAACCTTGATTCTATCTCTTGCCTTATATTTATAATGCACTACCTTAATCCCATATGGAAAGGATCTATGCATATCCCATAAATATAATAATATCCTTGTGGGATAAAGAGAAACAAATCCTTGCCTTAGAAGGATAGGGGCCGATTTCATCAGAGCTACGGGCTGGATGGGCCACCAGGATCAAATGCAAGGAATAAAGATGGGCCTCAAATAAATTAATTATCTTATGTTCACCTGAACATAAATTAATTTATAAACATTTATTCATGCCACTAGAGAATAAATGCTTGACTTACCCTTTATTACCGAAGTTGAGTCGAGCTTGCACTTAGACATTACGAATCCCGTATTTAAGATATCGAACGTCCATTAATTATTTATAGCATTCTGATCGCTAAAATAATTAATATCTTTAATTCCTTAAGTAGTACCATTCAACCTTATTATTGTACTTGAGCTAACTCAACCCTGCAGGGTTTAGTACAATAAACCTTTTGAGCTCCTTAAGGGGCGCCATCATCCTAAACGGATACGGTGACTCGACACGTATAACTAGCATGACATACAAGCACCGCCACCACCCAAGATCGCGGAGAATATTAGGTTAGAACATATAACCTCACCCATAACAAGTCAAAGTGATGGTCAAGAACTCATACTCACCTAATACCTTATCGAGGTTTAGATCATCGTAAGTCACCGAGATCTTGGTTCTTCACTACGGTCGAGATAGAAGAACTTATCTCACCGTGATCCTTCAATACGTCGAGACGTGCAAAGATAGACAAGCAACTAAGTCAAGTCACTTATCTATATCGCAGCTTATACCGACAACTCGTCCTCAAGTTGTCTCACCGTGAAACTTTTATATCTCATTAAGCTTGACCAATCATACGGACTTACGTGATCTTCACACACCGTATGATCTAACTTATATATGAGATAAGGGACATAGATATATGCAATCAAGTATTCAATTCGGATAGGAGATTGTGATAGTGGTAACAGAAACATTGTATACAAGCTCAACCAAAACTGCCAAGATATAAAATCCAACATATGCGACTTTGTGGTACATGTCTGCCACATCGCCACCATGATGCTTAATCTTACCAAGCGGATGATAGTAGCATAAGCGGTGGAAAGCATCGAAATACAAGATTTACATGCGTTTGCTATGGAGACATGTGCGTCTGAGACGATCAATAGGGAATTGCTGGACCCGAACGCTCTGCGAACCCGCGAGAGGAACCAAATCCACGATTCATCATTTTCAATAGGCCCAACACCATATGCCAACGGAAAAACTTGCTCATTGGCATCCTTCGTCACAACAAGAAATAAAATACCTTTATTCCGGCCTTTTAGGTGAGTTCCGTCAACTACGATCACTGGTCTTAGACCAAAGTAGAAATACCTCGTAGCTGATGCAAGAGCAACAAATAAGTGCCTGAATCTGCCATCAGACCCCACATCTAAATCTGTGAATGTTCCTGGATTTGCTTGCCGCAACATATAGAGATACTTCGGCAACAACTGAAATGATTCATCATGGTTACCGTATATCATTTCAATTGCAGTGTTTCGTGCTCGTAGTGCGACATCGTAGCTGATACGGATACCAAAATCACGTTGCAACTCCGTCATAATGGACTTTGGCTTCATTATTTCACCATCGTTTCGCATTTTCCTAGCAAAAATCGCGCCACCACTTTGCATGTGCCTTAACCGAGCAACTCGACTCCAATCACGGTGGCATGTATGCTGGGAGTAAATTTATGGACTCCCAGGCGGTCCCATGTCGCGTGCACGAATTGAAAAATACGGTATGCTCGCACGCCAGCATCGAAATGTAACCCGTTTTGTGTCCGAACGCCGCTCAGTATATTACGCCCTTCTTTGCGTATGCGAATTTCAACAAAGAAGACATAGATCTTGTTTCTTTGTAGTAATAAGAATTTTGGCTCAATTCTCCTCCCTTGTCGACCGCGGATCACGAGCCACAAGTGATGCGAAGCATCCGTGGAATAACCGAACTAACCAATTGGTTAGTTCATTTGCATCGATCCGGATGTCATCATCCGGATTATTGCCGGGATTTATCAACGACATCGCCTTCCAACCGCCTTCTCGACGGATCCAACACGCAAAATCAAGAAACGTAAATTTTATAAGCGTTTCCTCGCCTTCATCCTCCGTTAAGCGTGCGAATCGGTCTCGATCTCCGAATATAATCAACCACTTTCATCCGATTACATTTCAATAACGGCTACTGGTTGGGGTGGCACTTCAATGTAGGTTCTCCTGTGTGGCTCCCAACACGAAGCAAAATTTTGATCTCCTATATAAGAATCACCAAACCAATCGACGACGCCAACCTCTCGAATTTGTTCGATCGACTCATCAATTTGAGTGACAGTGCACTATTTCCATAGGATGAAGTGTGAGGAAAATCGAACAAAGGCGTGGGGTTCTTGTTGTGATCCAAACACTTCGTTCGTAACGATGTGAACCATATATACCGTAGGATATGATTCATTTTCGCACAATCGAGCGAATGATTATCTCATACTCAATAGAGATTTTACTAATCGACCATATCGAGACATAGATATATAAAATAATTGGAAATTTGTGCTTAAAAATTTGATCGCATCAAGTGAGTGATATTGTATAAGAGGTTTAATATGGACTGATTATGAATTTGAAGAACATGCTCAACGCCGTCACGGTAGATACACCCATCAAGTATCCCGTAGATTTGACATTTATCAATTTCCATTCTCCATCTATAACAAATAAAAATGAAGTAAATATCGATTCTTCTAAATGAAAATCCAACCGGATATCAAACGATTTGAAATTACTAAAAATAAAACCTATATATTACCTCAAATTGTGTTGATCTGAAATGCCTTCACTTGCACTTGCTATCAAATTGTATGTGTGCTTGTGTGTCTTGGTAACGAATTGTATATATGTTGTGTGTTATGTTGATTTTATTGCTCTTTTATAGATTGTAATTCACTCAATTATTGAGCGATGAATTGAAATGTATGAATGATGAAAGTTCAATAAAAGTGTTCATGATCAATTCATATCAATTATCGATGTATGTCGGATAGTGCAGATATCAATTCATATCAATTATCGATGTATGTCGGATAGTAGTGGATAGTAGAAGTGATGCGGTAATTTCATTATCAAATAGTACCGATTCACATGGTGGAATAGTCTCCATAGTCTCAAATCATATCGTGTATCAGTTGACATTAATAGTGAACTAGTAACAATTTCTCATCAATCAATAATAGTTCACGTGAATAAAGCTGCAATAAAGATGTAAATATAAAAAATGAATCATATTTCAAACCATATATTAGTAAAATAAATTGAAATTGATTTTTCGATCGTTTCAAATTGAATTTAAATTTTATTTTCAAATAATTTAAATTCCTAAATTTAAAAATAAAATGAATTGATTTTCATAAAGCGATCGGTTTTTTCATAAAACCGATCGATTTTATGAAAAATCAATTCATTATATGATTTTCAAATTAATTTAAATTTTTATTTTCAAATAATTTAAATTTCCTAAATTTAAAAATAAAATGAATTGATTTTTCATAAAGCGATTGGTTTTTCATAAAACCGATCGGTTTTATGAAAATCAATTCCTTTTATGATTTTAAAATCAATTTAAATTTTTATTTTCAAATAATTTAAATTTCCTAAATTTAAAATAAATTGAATTGATTTTTATAAAAATTCGATCGTTAAAACCGATAAAAACCGATCGGTTTATGAAGAATCAATTGATTCTTCATAAACCGATCGGATTTTTGAAAAATCAAGTTTTATGATTTTCAAATTGAATTTTATTTTCAAATAATTTAAATTTCATAAATTTAAAAATAAATTGAATTGAATTTTATAAAATCGATTTTCCGATCGGTTTGATGAAGAATCAATTGATTCTTCATAAAACCGATCGGTTTTATGAAAAAACGATCGGTTTGATGAAGAATCAATTGATTCTTCATCAAACCGATCGAAAAATAAGTTTTATGATTTTCAAATTGAATTTAATTTTTATTTTCATATAATTTAAATTTTCTAAATTTAAAAAAAATGAATTGATTTTCATAAAGATCGGTTTTTCATAAAACCTATCGACTTTATGAAAAACAATTCATTCTTCATAAAATCGATTTTATGATTTTCAAATTGAATTTAAATTTTATTTTAAATAATTTAAATTTACTAAATTTAAAAATAAATTGAATTATTTTTATAAACCGATCGGTTTTATGGGAATCAATTGATTCTCGGTTTTTATAAAACCGATCGGTTAAATTAATTTAAATTTAAATTTTCTAATAATTTAATTTTACTAAGTTTAAATATAAATTGGAATAATTTTCATAAAACCAATCGGTGTTTTCATAAAACCGATCGATTTTATGCAAAATTAATTCATTCGTCATAAAACAATCGTTTTTCAATAAAACCGATCGGTTATTCAATTGTAATTTAAATTTTCGATTTTTGTCAAAAACACCGATCGAATTTTGTTAAAAACCGATCGAATTTGTATAAAACCGATCGAATTTTGTATAAAACCGATCGAATTTTAATGAATATATTTTCAATTGTTGAATCAATGATATTTCGTTAACTCCAAAAATAAAATAAAAATACAACTATCAATTCACACTGAAATCAAGAAAACGTATTGAATTTTTACTGAAATCTAAGAACAGACTGAAATATGTAAGACATGCAGACTGAAATGTAAGAAAAGAAACGAAAAAGTAAGGGTAAATTAGACTATTAACAAATAAATGGGTATGTACTGCATCTTTTTATGATTTTGGATATTTACTGCATATGTGTTATGAATTTGGTCATTTATTCCTATTTACACATTCATTAATGTACCTTTAGTCATATTATTAATGGCGTTAGAGATCAATTTTGGTCAATTAGCTCAATTTTTGCAATTACCATAAATTATTCAATTCAATTTATGAATAAGTTAGATTGATTAGTATGTACATAGATGTATATGCTCAAATCATGTTCAATTTCAAAATTGTACGAAATTATATATATATATGGGTTGATTATAGAAGGAATTATCTTTTAGATAAGAATTAATAACTAACAACCACCATTATATTGAATAAGATCGGAAGATTCATAATTATTTAATGATAAATTTGTTAAATTTTTAATTTTCGTTATTTGGATCTTTCACATTATATTTTTTGTTGTTATCGCAATTCATGTTATTTTTCATGTTTGTAGTTCTTGTGCATGCTATCATATTCTAATTTATTACATGTAATTCATGTTGTTGTGCATATGGAAACATTTTTAGTAAATAGATATATAAAATCCATTGATTATAGAGTTAAGCGGTTACCATTAAAATCTAATAAATGATTTATAATTAATCTTGATCATAATATATATATATATATATATATATATATATATATATATATATATATGAGAGGGTTAACGTGAGAACCATTTTTATCGTGAGAACAAAAAATGATGAATTCACTCGAAAAGTTATTGAATCCAAAAAAAATGAATTTTAAACTTGTTCATAGCGAAATTTTGTGGTTATTAGTTCTCACGTTAAAAATAATTCTTATTTGAACCTAAATCTTTCTTTCTCTCTCTCTCTCTCTATATATATATATAGGGATGGTTATAGGAGGAACCATGTATAGAATGAGAACTAGGAACCAATCCAAACCATCCATTCCACTCAATCTCACGGTTATGCACGCTGCAACAATCTAAAACGATGTATTACATTTAAATTGATGGAAAGCACAATTTTCGGTTTAATATGCGTATAGAGGCACAAATGTAATTTCTGAGACGTAATTAATGAGAGGAGATTATAGAATCCCTAATTTATCGTTTTTTACCACCTAAATTGAGCACGTTTATATTTATTATTGCATGATGTTATAAATGATTAAATACGTATGCTTTCATATTTAAGTAATATGCTATGTAACAATTGTGCATGGCGGTATAAGAGAATGTGCGTGGGGTTAAAATGATATGCATTCCATTCTTTTAATTGATTTTACGTATATAATTTATGCATGATGCTACGAATAAATGTGCACAAATGTCACAATTGATATGCATGTCTATTATGTTTTGGTCTTTTAATCCATGTTTCATAATTGTTGCTTGGACGTTGGCTCTCTTTAGATTTAATAGACATCTTTGTGTATTAAGTGTTCATGATGTTACAATGTGATGTGCATAGAGTTACTGATTGATATGCATGTCTATTATGCTTTTGGTCTTTTAATCCATGTTTCTTCATTGTTGCTTGGACGTTGGCTCTCTTTAGATTTAATGAAAATGATGTGTATTAAGTGTTCATGTTGATACTAGTATTGTGCATGTGATATGGTTTGATATTCATTATGTTTCTTTTAAATTAATTTGTCACACATAGTTGTGCATGATGGTACGATGTAATGTGCGTAGTATTACAAGCATTATGCATTTCGATTCATGAAAAATGCATGATGGTTGAAACTAGTTTACAAAACTAATATAAAACAACAAAATAATTGAAATACATACCATCGGATGCCATTTTTTGCAGAAAATTATGGAAGAAACGTATATGATGCTAAGGATTTGTTTTAATATGGATAATAATAGTTATCAATTAATAGCAATGGAAACAAATTTCACGGATATGATATCCCATAAATAAAGCAGCGGATCAGTTATTTTTAGTTGATATTACATAAATATCCTCTTATCTTCTATATTAGGAAATACCGAAAATAAGATACATTTAATCTAACCGTTCGATATTGACTAATTAACATTCAGGATTAGTTCCTAGTTCCTATATTACTTGGGGTTCTCAATTGATCTATCCCTATATATATATATATATATATATATATATATATATATATATGTAGTGAATCAAATGAGAATCACATCTTTTTTGCGAACTCTGCGAACCATGCATAAGACGTTGAAGATGATGCACAAGACGGTATAAAGTTGTGCATAACGAAAACTTTCTAAAATTATTTTATTGTGCAACAATTTTAGAAAGTTTTCGTTGTCACAACTTTATAGATTTTATTCATCAACTTTATACGCCGTGCATAATTCTCAAGTTCTCAAAAGATGAGTTCTCACCGGATCCAACCCCTATATATATATATATATATATATATATATATATATATATATATACCAAATTCAGATGCAAACTTAAAAAAAAAATCTAATTGATATAATTTGTTCTCACACACACACACACACACACATATATATATATATATATATATATATATATATATATATATATATATATATATATATAAAACTTATTTTTCAGAAAAACCTAAAACTAATGCATCAATATTTCACGGTCTGAAACTTTATATATAAAGTGCATTAACTTTGTCGTAAAATACATTGATTTTAGGTTTTTACAAAAATAAGTTTTAATTGATCTCCTCTCTCTCTCTATATATATATATATATATATATATATATATATATATAGAGAGAGAGAGAGAGTGATATATGATGGATCATATACAATATAACATCTATAAATTAATACAGCTTGAGATTGAAAAAATATAAATTTTAGAGATGTATTAATTAATCAATAAATTAATAATTTATTAATTTAAAGAGGTATTCTATATTCATTTAATTTAAATTCAATTATATAGAGATATTACCGAGTATTAATGTTAGGAACTTGAATCATCTTATTTAATGTTTAAAATTCATACGTATGTTCAATAAGAACTTGAATCATCTAATTATTTAATGTTTAAGATTCATATTATTGAATTAATGTTTAAGATTCATACATATGTTTAATAAGAACTTGAATCATCTAATTATTTAATGTTTAAAATTCATATGCATGTTAAATAATAAATACTTATAAAAGAATTACTATATATATAGCAAAAAATTTGTAAAAACATACCAAAAAATACAATGACTTCTCATTTAAAAGGTGTTGAAAAAAACCCATGACCGATCAAATACGCAAGTCACTATGTGAGTACAAGAGAGGTCATCCCACCCTTACCCAAAAAGACTTGCAAAACTGGCTCAATCAAAATTTTCATTTGAAAGTTAGTCAAGGTACTATTTCAAACACTCTTAAGAGTGTTGGATTTGTATACTGGAAGCAGTTTTGGTTGAACTTGTATACAATGATTCCTGTTATCACTATTACAATCTCCTATCCGAGTTGTTTACTTGATTGTATATGTATGTCCCTTTATCTCATATATAAGTTAGATCATACGGTATGTTGTAGATCACGTAAGTACGTATGATTGGTCGAAGCTTAATGAGATAAAAAGAATCACGGTGAGACAACTTGATGATGAGTTGTCGATATAGGCTGCGGTATAGATAAGTGACTTGACTTAGTTGCTTGTCTATCTTTGATGCGTCTACGACGTATTGATGGATCACGATGAGACGAGTTCTTCTATCGACGAGTCGAGAAGAACCTAGATCTCGGTGACTTTATGTTGATCTAAACCTCGATAAGGTATTAGGTGAGTATGAGTTGCTGACCATCACTTTGACTTGTTATGAGTGAGGGATACATGAGATAACCCAATATTATCCACATCTTGGGTGGTGGCGGTGCTTGTATGTCATGCTAGTTATGCATGTCAGTCAAGTATCCGTTTAGGATGATGGCGTCCTTAAGGAGCTCAAATATTTATTGTACTAAACCTACGGTTGAGTTATCTCAAGTACAATAATAAGGTTGAATGGTACTACTTAAGGAATTAAAGAAATTAATTATTTTAAGCGATCGAGCAGTAAATAATTAATGGACGTCTGATATCTTAAATCGGGGATTCGTTAAGTCTAAGTGCGAGCACGACTCAACTTGAAAATAAAGGGTAAGTCGACATTTATTCTCTAGTGGCATGAATAAATGTTTATGAATTAATTTATGTTAAAATTTGAACATAAGATAATTAATTTATTTGAGGCTCATCTTTATTCCTTGCATTTGATCCCTGAGCTGGCTCATCCAGGCTTGGAACTAAGTGAAATTCGTCCACTTCCTTAGAGAGTCCCTCTGGGACTTTGTTCTGATCCTCTCTATCTGAAGAGATATTATTATATTTATTAGATATGTAGAAATCCTATCCAGATAGGATTTAGGGTTGCATTATAAATATAAGTTGAGAGAAAATCAAACTAGAGAATCCTAAGTGAAATTTTCGAAAACCACCACATTCATTGTTGAGATTTTCGAAACTTTTCAAGAAGGAAGAAGTCGAATTTCTGCAGTACTCTCCATAAATTTTCCTCACTCGACATTGGAGTTTAGGCAATCGGGATACAATCCAGAAGATCAAAACACAAGTCTTGATCCAATTCTTGCCTGACAAATTCGCGGTAAACACGAGAAAACACCAACGTATTGCAATTAATTATATAGGTGCATGCTAGGTATATAATCAATGTACGGTGAATTAAACATCCAAGATAGATCATCGGAGAGGGTTAAAATCAGATTTTTCTACAAAGAGGTCATCCGAGTATCTTGACGTTAAACTAGAAAAGAAGAAGATACGAAGAGGCACAAACCGACAAAGTTTCCAGATATGAAAAAGGTTGTTTATGAGTGGTTTCTACAATACCAAAATCGTTTGAATATATTAGGAGAGCTCATTTTGGAGAATGCGAGAGAGACAATGAAGATGTTATATCCTCAACAACCTGATGGGTTGTACAAATTTTTTCAAGGTTGGCTCGAGAAGTTTAAGATGAGACATGGTGTCAAGTCATTTCGTCGTTTGAGAAAGTGGCTCTGTTGACACACAAAAAATGGAGAAACAATTGGAGTTTATAAGGGAGAAAATAAACCTATTCCGCATGAAAGATGTGTTTAATATGGATGAAACTTGTTTGTTTTACAGGTTACAAGCCGATCATTCTCTTGCAACAAAGCAATTGGAAGGAAAGAAACAAGATAAAGAAAGGTTTACCGTTGTTATCTGTTGCAATGAAGATGGATCAGAGAAAATTCCTTTATGGATCATTGGTAATTATGCTAAACCACGTTGCTTCAAAAATGTGAATACGAGTTGCTTAAATTGTGAATATCGTGCTAACAAGAGAACATAGATGACTAGTGTGCTTTTTGATGAATATGTTCGTTATCTTGATCGAAAAATGTATGGTAGAAATTTTTTATTGGTGATAGATAATTGTCCTGCCCATCCCAAAATTATTGAAGGACTAGAAAATATTGAGTTGTTCTTTCTACCATCTAACATGACATCAAAGATTCAACCTGTGATGTTGGGATAATAAGAGCATTCAAGATGCACTATCGTAGGAGGCTCTACCGTGTGATACTAGAAGGCCATGAGTTGGGACAATCCAATCCATAAAAGCTTAATGTTCTAGGCGCCATCAATCTTGCGGCCTCGGCTCTAGACTATAAATATGCGGAAGAGACAATAGTCAATTGTTTGAGACATTGTACAATTCGTTCAATGAATGAAGAATATTCAATAAATTTACATGATGCGAATCTTGAGCGGTATTCATGAACTCGCCGCATTGATTAAAAATTTTGGTCATCACAATCAAATAGATGTCAATCATCTATTGGATTATCCGGTGAAAATGAAAGATATTTCTGATTCAAAGCTTAGAAGAAATTGTTGATACTATTATTGAAAATCCAATTGAGGATGAAGCTCAAGATGATCTGGTACCATTAGAGCGGTTATCGAAAAGAAGCAATATCGGCTTGTATTATATAGAGGTCTTAAAAAATTAATTTATATATGAGTGGGACTCTTGTATTATAATATAAATTAATTTATATATATATATATATATATATATATATATATATATATATAAATTAATTTATATATGATGTTGATGGGACTTTTGTATTATATATGAGTCTTAAAAAATTATTATCTTATTAATTTATCGAAATTATTAATTTACGCTTGGGGCCCAAGTCGGGATCGGGAGAAAATATTATTTTAGAGGTTATTAATTTATAGAGATTATCTTTGTAGTACCGAGCGAGGTAGTATGTAATACTCAATCTCATCCATTCATCTCATAGATCATATGGTGGAGATTTTTCGGATTTTTAAATTTATTTTCGCTAATTTTGTTACTGATGAGGTAGATTAGTAATTTGATTTGTTACGTGATTTCGAAAAACAAATCATGTATATAGTTGAACTGAACTATGCATTTAAATGAACACAAAAATACATGCAATTGAACACAAACATGCATATGTGTTTCGATTTTAATGCATGTTGAAAATGCACTCTCGGTGCTGCTCAGCGCTCTCCCGCGTCTGTTGGTCGGCGTTTGCTCGTGCGCAGACTCGGTTGGGTGCGATGCAATGTTATGTTATTTTAAATATAGTGTTATATTATTTTATCTGTATTATTTTTGTTTTGTTGTGGCTTTCTCCAAATCTTGCGCCCCTACATAGCGTCGGCGCACCCAATAGTCGATTAGGTGCGATCTTGATGTTATGTTATTTTAAATACAATGTTATGTTATTTTATATGCATTAGTTGTATTTTGTTGTGGTTCTCCCAAACCCGGCACCACGGATACCCCAACGCTCTCGGTTCCCTTACCCAATGCCGACGAGAACCCGACACCGACGGTTATCTAGCACTGTTGGGTGCCTTTTCATTTGCCCTAAGCGAAAAATGAGTATCACGTATCAAATTTAGGTGCGTCCACATGTTTAAAATATGTGGTCTAGATTGAATATTACATACTACCGAGGACCGGATGCTACGAAACCACACCACACACACACACACACACACACATATATATATATATATATATATATATATATATATAATTGGTTCATGTACATATAATCTTTAACATATATAAATAAGAACAAATCATGTCCATTAGATTTGGAAATCTAATTGTTATTTTTAAGTATGCATCTAAATTAGTTATATGCATATTTCTATATATAATTGTACATTTGCGTCATAATTTATGCATTGAATCTGAAGCGTCAACATTGATTTATCAAATATTGATATTTATCCCCATGTTTACACTATAAACTATAATGATCCACATGATCAACACTCCACACACACACACACACACACACACACATATATATATATATATATATTTATATAAGAGGGTTAACGTGAGAACTTTTTTTTATCGTGAGAACAAAAAAATGATGAATTTAGTGTGAAGTTGATGAATCCACTGGGAAAATTATTGAATAAAAAAAATGAATTTTCGCTTCTCATGGGATTCGAACCCTGTGTGAAAATTTTGAATTTTTGGATTCGATAACTTTTCCACGGATTCATCAACTTTCATAGCAATTCATTTTGTTAAGTAATAAATTTTTATGGTTCTTAGTTCTCACGTTAAAATGGTCCTTATTTGAACTTCACTATATATATATATATGTGGATCAAATGAGAACTCCAATTTTTTAGAACTAAGAACTAATGTGTTGTCCATCCATTTTTATAATCTAAAGATTATGATTAATATAAATAGTTTATTATCCCAGTTTTAATGGTAACAATTTAATCATATAATTAAGGATTTTATATATTCATTTAAGTAATTATTCTCATGTGTACAATCACTACGATTACATACACAACAACATAAATTACATGAATATAACAATTAATTAGAATGTAATAACATGCACAAGAACTACGATTACATAGTCTTGGTCTTGACTTCATTCCGTAGCTTTGTTCATCGATATCGCTATACTTGATCCTCGGTCTTGATCGCGATCCTTGGTGAGCTTCTATCAGTTGTCTTGGGCCGATACTCATATCGATATGGTTGGCTTCATCTTGCTTGAACTCATTCGATCTTGAGTCATCCAATCGGTAGTTCTTCGCTTAAACCTATAACAAAAACGCTTAACTTCGAACAAGTAAGCAACATTAGTTACATCAATAGAACAATTGTCAAAATTTTGATATCTAATCAAAACACACATTAGATAGAATTCCCAATACTTGGATTTTCCCAACATAAGGAAGTGTCTTATAATGCTAATTTAATTGATGAACCTCATAATAAAATTATATAAACAAAGATATGTGTATCTATAATAGCTATATAGCGAAGATATATATCTATATAGAATTTAACGTAAAAACCATTTTTATCGTATGACATGAGGCAATATCTTATAAGTAAATGAATATCTTAAAAGTTAATGAATAAAAAAATAGAATTTTCGCCTCATGATTGAACCCGGTGAAAATTAAATTTTGGATTCATTAACTTAGTATATTCATTAACTTTCATAAGATATTCATTTTGTTTTCGTAGTTCTTATACGTTAAAATTGCTATTTAACCAAACTATATATATATATATATATATATATATATATATATATATATATATATTAATTCTATAACTATATAAATGAAGATATGTCTATCTATCCATTAATTCTATAATTCGATACGGATTCATATCACTCCATCTATATATAATCTTAGTTAGAAGAATTTTGGATTTCTAATTTTCTAAATTCTCAATTTTATGCTATTTTAATTTCAAATTTATAATTCACTGCTATAAATAAATTATTTACAATTGAAGTAATACTGCACTTACAAATTTTTAACCCGCAGATTGTAATATATATTCATTGAATCCGAAATTATAGCTATTTGATCCAAGATAGAAGATATAATATTATATTAATAGATTGTAGATATATAATAATATCAATTAGACAATTACTCTCTGACACAAAATTTAGGACATATATGCACAAATTTGGGATATATGGACCGTAGAATAAAGCATCAACCGCAGATGAAAAGGCTTACTAATTAAACTACTCATAGAATCCGAATAAATTGCATGTAAGTTCATAACATATATATATATATATATATAGTGGAGGGTTAGCGTGATAATCATTTTTATCGTGAGAACCAAAAAATGATAAATTCGTTATGAAAGTTGATGAATCCGATGTGAAAGTTACTGAATACAAAAAAAATGGAATTTTTGTCTCTCATGGGATTCAAACCTAAGTGAAAAATTCTAGATTTTTGAATTCAATAACTTTCTCAGTAAATGCATAAACTTTCGTAGCGAATTCATTTTATTCATAACAAATTTTCGAGGTTCTTAATTCTTACGTTAAAAATAATTCTTATTTGAACCTTACTCTCTCTCCATCTCTATATATATATATATATTTGAGTTCACATAAAAATTCCAATTAACATAAAACTAGGACTCGATATTTGCCATTAATTTTTTAAGATTAACGGTCAAGATTAATAGGCTAATTTAAGCTTTAAAATTCACAGGTTTTTAAGTTAAGGTTATTACAGTATTTAACACTTTATAACTGATTGCATGTGAGATTTAAGGAATTCGTGCAAATTAGTTACGGTAGTCACTTTAAAATAAAGTATTAACTTATTTTTTTGGATTATATTTATAAATTACAATATAATGTGACTTTCGACGGATTACACACTAGTTTTCTACTATAACATTATATCATAGCTATTAATATAGTATTACTTTATGAAAATTAAATCCTATACATATTAGGTATAAACCGTATAATTTATATAATAAATATATTACATTTAAAAAAAGAAAATCAAACGTGCAATGTATAAGTTGGCTATCCCAAGCATATGCTTATAGGCGTATTCACCTTTTTCTTGAGGTATTTATGTTCGATCTAATTAAACTGCAATTTTACATTTCGTAGTTACATATTTATAAGTAAACTTACATTATCAACATAATATACGCACAGGCTACACAAAAATATCGAGCTTATAAAACTCACCACTTAAATTTGAAAATGAAAAGGGAAAATCATATTATCCATTTTGGCACAGTGATAATAGCGTAACTAATAAATTTGAGCTTGAATATCAAGATAGTACAACAAAATTAAATGTAACACAAAAATAAGTCGTTTAGTTTCTATTTAAATGGAAATTATATAAAAGTCGAGATGTAACACAAAAATGGGAGGAAACGAGTATCTCAAAATTAGGTGTTGCGGCTTTAAAAATGGATTCCCCCAAAAAACTCATCTACTGCACATGCATCCACTACCACTACCACTACCACTACAAAGATTATCAAAAATTAGTTATAGGCCACAATCTTCAACCCCTATTATCATCTAATTATTCTCATCATATTTTTCGTGGCATGATAAAATGTTGCAAACCTCTGAAATCAAAACTCGTGCTCGATCATCGTCTTCATATGCGATCCGCAACGTATCCAACGGCACGATCATCGACATGGTTCTTCTTCGCTGCAGCGTCCTGAGGCGAAGTCTTGCTTTCTCCGTCAGGTTTATCAGTTTCAATGCGACCAGGAATTCCCTGGACGACACCCAGATCGACACCATCGGTTTTCGCATCTCCGTCGGGTTTATCAGTTCCAGCACGATTGGGAGCGTCCTGGACGACACCCGGATCGACACCATCGGTTTTTGCATCTCTATCGGGTTTACCAGTTTCAGCGCAATCAGGGCGTCCTGGGCGATGCCGGATCGGCGCCATCGGCTTTTACATCAAACGCCTCACTATCAAAGTCAGCTTTCGACGTCACGACACTTTCTCTGCCGTCAGCATTTGAAGCTCCACTGTTAACTTCAGCAGGAACTTCAGAAACAGAAGGAGGCAACAATTCGACACAACCATTGCTTACAGTTTTCGAGTGGGGAGCATCTTCAGAAGCCTTCTCAGAGCAAGTTAGAGTTCTCGAATCTTCAATTTTGCATGCCTCTTCAACGACAGCCTTCACCGGTGAGCTGGAATCATCAACTGCAGGAGGTTCTGACAATCTGAGTTTCTCATCGGAGACGTTGCTGTCTTCAGCAGGGAAGGGAGACCACTTCAAATAATCAGAGGACTCTTTTTGCTTGTCTTCACAAACAGCATCTGAGGTATTAGCATCCGAAGGAATGGCTGGTGCTGGAGAACCCGAATCGAGAGCATAGACTTCACCACAGCTCTTGGATGTCAGGCACCCCAGAATCACTGCTCGCCCGTCTATTCGGTTCCTCGGACAAACTAGCCTCGGATTTCTCAACCAAAGCAGGCGACTGAGGTTGGTTCTTAGTTGGTTCAGAAACTACAGCGCCTATTTACAGAAAAAATATAGTTAAAACACAGGCAAAGAGACAAAACACATTTTGAGGCAAGTAAAATCGTTCAATTATTGCTAGCTGCAGATGTCAGGGAAGGATAAACATAAGGAAAGACAGAGAATTGTTTACCATCGGAATTTTCTTGCTTCGGTAACTGTTTCTGCAGCATATCAGTCCCGGAAACACCAACATATTCATGGACTTGATTTCTTTCTTAAGGACATCCTCGAGTTCGTGGAAACCAAATACAGTTGTCCACGTGTTCATATGCTCTGATATGGCGGGAATAAGTAATTGTCCGACCTTGAGAGAACCGAGTTCCTAGAATCACGAGACAACAATAACTGATGTGAGTATTCAGCAACAATTACGGAGCCCCAGAAAGAAGAAATTCAGGAGTTGCAGAAACAGTTTGTGCCGAGTGAACTTGAAGTTTCACATTAACACCAAAGAGAAGCATTACTCGACGTATGACAGTATGAGCATAACAGACTGCAAAAGTGAGTCCATAATTCTTACAGTTTCAATTGAAGATAAAAGCCGGCGGCACATTCCTTGACGCCTATAGATCTCACGAGTCCCAATAAATGGCATCTCGGCAAGATGATCTCCATGGAGCCTAAACAGGGACATGAAAATTCAATTGATGGGATTGCTTTAAATTGTAAGTTAATACAATGAACGACCAAACACTTCAGGGAAAATTGTCCACGAGAGGGATAACTTTATTTCAAAAAATAATAATGTCTTTTTGGTGCAACAGATCAATTAATACAGTCGTATCAAAATAGATCTCGGTGGACAATGAATTGTCGAGCAAAGAACCCATAGTTGAAACTAAGATTTTGATTACGTAAGTAAAAGCCCTAGAATAGATGGTAGTAGCGCACTGTTCCCAGGTCTTTCTTACATGTTACACACGAGGAGAAACTAAGGCATTTGCTTTATCTCAACAAATTACTTGGTCAACTTCAAATGTTGCTAAGTTCTGTGAATTGATTGCTAGACCAAGAGTGAATTTCAGATTATCACGAGAAACAAAGAAAGCTGTCTGTAAGCATCACAAAAGTATTAAGGTAAGCATCGGATGCTTCCATTATGAACACCATAGACACAGAGTCCAGATCTGAAGTTTTGCTTTTTTACCTGATAGACGCTGCAGCTATTATTTCATCTCCGCGTTCCAGTATTGCTGTATAAAATCCACGATAGTTCAGCCGATTAAAATTTGATCTGCAGAATAAGAGTCATATAATCATCATTTACGCTGTTTCCAAGGGCAAATTATAGGATGTATCAAATATGTTTCGAGGTGGAGGTGGGGGAGGAACTGGGCAAAAATGTGAAAGAATAGGGATGACGGGAACAACTTGGAGTAACAGTATGAGATGCTGAAGAAAATAATATCATGGGGTATATCTGAATTAGCACAGCCGCAGATTGCTTACCCGCAATTATAGACCACATTATGTATTATATTTATCCCACTTCTCCTGTCAATGATAGGCAAAAAACACTCATCCATTACAGACAATGCAACATCCAACTTAGAGTTACATTCCACCCTTGAAGGAAATCACGCTGCGATGCATCAGACACATCTGATCGTTGAATAATGGACCATGATATTCCAGCTTCCAATTCATGTTTGATTCCAAGAATCTTCTGTAAGTGATCATAAATCTATAGAACCAAAAAAGGCAAGATATAAGGAAGCTTACAATTTATTTATTCCATAAGGATAAAAAGCAAATAATACGAGAAAGCATATCTTTATTGCATATGGCATAATATATATAAAATCAAAACAATATATTGAACACGGTGAAATAATGCCTGCAAAATTCCACGAAAATATGAAATAGTCATGCTTGCAAGGTGAAGAATCTCAGGTGCTGATCAATGAATATCTGTTTTCCTTATGACTTGTGCAATAAAAAAGGAAGATAGATAAGTTGATGCCCATGTCAGATTTAAAATTTCTCTGTAGAGACATTATGGCAGTAAATTAGGTAGACCAATCACCGGCTATACAGCTCAGGAGATGGAATCACTGTATGATAATTCTATTTCGTAATAGTCATATTTGGATTGCAAAGCTGAAGGTAAATATATATTTTGGTCTAACCATATCGAGAAGTGCATCAACAGTGACAATTAACAAAATAATGAAATCGTTATAATCAGATTAAAATACAGACATGCTCATATTTCGGACTTCATCTTCCAAATACCATTATATCATGATTCTAGCTATTGACTCTGAAAAAGAAACATACAGTGATACCTCTTGGCACTTCGGCCCACAGAAAGAGGCACTTCGTGAACTTGTAGGTTGCAGATCTGCCCTCTCACTGCATGAGTTGTGATCTGTACGAAGTGATATATAAAGGAAACTTAAGCATAAATATACTGGAAAACAGGGTTTTTCCGGGGGCTAAATGAGAGCTGAAGCCTAACAGAAACAAAATTACATTTTTCTCGCAGAAGTGGCATCTATTAAGTTCACCACAACTGATATTATTTTCTTCAGCCATATTTTCACTGGCAAGCCCGCAATATTTGCATATACAATTCGGACAGTGCCAATCACCTGAAGGAAGCATCTGCAATAAAGAAGGGTCATAAGAACCTGAACTGTAAAAAAAAAGTAATGCAAGACATAATAATCATAAAAACGCAAAACAGGCCTAAATGCCATAAGACACAGGAGCAGGACTTAAGCCTTCTACTTACAATTTGCATCAGTTATCTACCAAATTTAACAAGGCAAAATTCTGAGGTTGTACAATTTAGATATGCAGATGGAATTTAAGAGCAGGCTACGTCATTCACGAGCAGATTGGAAAACATCAATTACACTGGCACAAGGAAGAACAAGAATAATTTCACAGATAGACAGGAAAGAAAATAATGATATATTCAAGTTTCATGATAATGTTATAATAAAGTGCCATGAGCCCATGATATATCTAATAAGTACCTGTATTCCTAAACAGATTTGATGAAAAGTTGATGGGCAACTATCACAACAAATCAAGTCCCCTCCATCACCACAAATACCACATGTATCATCGTCCGGATCATCTCCATCCACATCAACAGTGAAGAAATCCCGATGCAATGACTCTTCTTGACTGTTCCACGCATCGATTTGGCACTGCAAAAGGGAGGATCCAGACTCCAAAAGTATATTCTGGAAAGGCTGACGCAGCTTGCTGCCAGCATGCAGCTCAAACTTTGAGACTGTAAGGATTTTACTGCAGCAACCACAGTGGATCCCATCTCTTGTGATCCAACCTTCTAACATAACCTTTGTCCTTCTGCGGTTCATATACTGCACCTTTTCACTTAACTTTGCTGTCCCACAGTCAATTAGCCAAGCCAATACTGTCCTTTTCCCCCTATATGGAACATATCCATCACAGTCCAAGTTCTCCCCCCGGTCAGATACACGGACCAGAAGGGTGCATCTCCCAATTACTTTACTCGTTCTTCCCTGTATGAAATTAGACATGGAAGCAGTAGAAGCTTTTTCAAATTTGGCTTTCCTTGGCTTCCTATCAGTGAATCATCACTTAAATCATCTTCACTATCTTGATCCACTTTAGACAACTTCCCCCGCAACTTCTGATTCTGTCTCATATAAGAACTTAGCTGCTCCTCACTCTGATCGCTGTCTGAGCACTCTTCAGCCTCTTTTACAGCAGATTTCTTAGCACTCTTAGTCATGCTATCTTCCCTTCTCTTCCTTTTCATTTCTTCAGCAATTTTCTTTTTGGTTTGTCTCGTGAGTTTATTTATGAGATCTTCGGATAGAGGAGCAAATGAGGGGGAACCAACCTTTGCTGTTACCTTATCGTTGTCTTCCTCCAAGTGTTTTTTAAACGCATCATAGGCCTTGATAATCGACCAGTAGGCCGTTCCACTAGGGTTGATGTACACAGCATCTAAGTAATCTCTGTTTCGTCTTGGTCTATAATCTATACTCCACCCTGAATCAATCAACATCCCTCGTATCTTCTCACGCAACATTTGCTTTTCAGTACTTCCACCACGCTTTGCGTTGCCTTCTTTGCCCTTAACAGGAGGAGAAATTTCAGTTATCGGAGACCTCTCTGCCTCCTTTTTCAATGCTTTCTTCGAGCTACAAGCTTGAGCTCTAGGCGTTGCCAATGCCAACACTGTATCAGTCTCATCAACACCTGAATCTCTAGCCTTCCTGTTATTATTTAAAATCGGATTCACCTTCTCCAACTTTATCTCCTCTTTCTCCTTCCCACCACTTTTTTCCTTGCCAACTAACACGCCTCGATTTTTAGGTGTCTTGGAATGCGAATAAACTGGTAAATTTGCAGAGGAATCCTTCACCAAAGGATCACGATTCTTATGCTGAGAGGGATAATCCATTTTCTTCTTCTTATTAACCATAACCTTCAGCACCCCGTTCTTCCCCTGCAGCCTGATCGACTCACCAGCCGTCTCCTGATATTTCATCTTCGACAAAGAAATCGCCACGTGTGCTTCATCATCAGACGAGCCAAATCCTTTACTCCTCATTCCACTGCCCCCAACATTCTTATGCCCACTACTAGAACCATTGAAATACGAACCTTGCTTCCGCTTATCCACAACAAGATTCATATTCGAATTAGCACTAGATTCCTTCACATACTCACCATCATTCCTCCCAACCCTCTTGAATCTATCCTGCAAAAACTCATTCCTCATCTTCTTCCCATCAAATTCATCGTACTCATCAAACTCGAACAAATCCAACCTGCTCCTCTTCTTCTCAGCACTACCATCACTCCCAGCATTGCCCTCACTCCTCTTATACCCCGTTGCTCCCTTCAATCTCTTCTCGTTAACTTTTCTTCTCATAAACTCCAAAGACTCGTCATCATCACTGCTTGAGCTCGAATCTAATCCACTGGCAATCAATCTAGCCCTCTTCTTCCCCTTACTGCTGTCACCCAAACCCTCCAATCCTACCCCCGAGTTCTTATTCCCGCTCGCCTTCTTTATTATCAAACACCCAGACGAACTCTTCTTCTTCAACATTCCTGATCCTACTCTCCCTTCCATTACATGCGCCAACTACATAAATACATAACAAGCCCCTTGAGTTCCAATCAAATTGCGATAAATTCGACAAGAATTCACCCACAAATTGCCCAAGAAAGAAATTGTCTTGAACAGGGTTCTCAATTCTGCTGCCGAGCCTCGACAGATCTGAAGCGAAAGTAATAACTGATAATTAAGCAATATGTAATTATCTTTACTTCGCCAGAAATCCGGAGTCTATCGGCGGCTAGATAATTCTAACTACGTTGTGAAATTTCCGTCAAAGCAATTGTTAGAAAAGCGAAAGGAAATTAGAATTCGAGAACAGAATAGCAGAGAGAGAATTCGTAATTGTATATCGTATATGTATATAATAATAGAGAGAGAGAGAGTCCTGTTGCATTCTGGAAATAATTGCTTTTTTTGTAAGAAAGCAAATAAAACATAAATTGTAGTTGTTTATTTAAGAGGATACTGAATGCAGACATGCAGCAGTCCTTTAATAAAATTTTGAAAATACTCCATCTGTTACGTTTCTTTTTACACTTAAATTAATGAGAGTTATGTTTTTTTATGTAAAGTAGTATATAATATGAAATATTTTTTAATATAAAATTAATTTTTTTTTGGAATGAACCAATAATAATTGGAGAATCCAAAAAGGAAAACGAGTCAATAATAATGGAACGAATGAGTATTAGCTTAAACTAAACCTGTGAGTTATGAGGGATAAAAGTGAAGGTCTTTCAGTTAAAATAAAATTCGAAGTTCTTGATTTCTATTAAAAGAATTCTTACTCATATTAAAATTGTTTTTCTTTTTACTGGAAAAGAACTAGACGTTATTTTGCTATTGCAATAACTTTTCAAAAATATTTTTTGCATGAAACAAGAAGACTTATTTTATTTTGGCAAGTGATTTTGTATTATTGTGAAAATAGGAAAATCAGTTACAATAGTACAGATTTTAGGGCATTAGGTCCAGTTCATTAACGGGCCATTTTTCGACAGGGCCGTGTAAAACTAGTAGTCCAATTGTATACTTATTATTTTCAATAAACTAGTATGTAATTTGGCATTGATAACCGTTTTCAATTTAGTGCCACGAATAATTTATTTTCTAATATAAGCTGGTGCATTTAGGCATTTATTTTGTGCATGGTAAATATCTATCTATTGCTTTTCTGTCGAGATTTTAGTTCCATCTGTACTAATTAATTTTTAATTAGGACTTCGGAGATGAAACAAAATGTCAAGACACAACATGATACTCGAACACGAATTCAAATACAACTAAACATCATAAAAATTACTAATATACCACCAGAAGTGGAATCAAGTCCGAATGCGAGACACATAATTTTCATGTCAAGAAAAATGAGGACAAAATAGATCAAAATCAAACTCCAGTTAATGTCTGAAGCCACTAAATTTTCTGTTATACATCAGTTAGAAAAATGTGCATGAACTCATCTGAACTCAAGTGACAAATCTACAAAGCTGCACTAAAACTATCATAACTTGAGTTCTTGCCCTATTTTGAGGATCCCTTAGCACTTTACCTATGCGACGAGCTTTACATATACGTTGCCTCGACTGAGGGAGGAGCAACGGGCTAGGGCAGAGACGTGATGCACCTGGATTATAAGAGCTCATATGCAGGCTCAAAACCACCCTTCCTTCGTTCATGCCTCGTTGAGAAGAGTGGCAAGTTGTGATGCACCCGACCTTTCTTGCTCCCTCGACTTTCAATTGTTTCATCTCCAAAGTCATTGTGCACCATTGATCTTCAGTCATCAGAGCTCACTTCCGGGCTGTGTTGCTGCTGCTCGTCCCCTTCAAACGGGTATGTGATCTCCTCAAAACGGCCGTGCATGGCCCCACATCCGTGTTTCGGGCATTGAAGGACTTGCAAGGAGTAGCCTGCATCAGAGCCATCTGAAGTGCAGATGTGACAGCAGTTTATGGCCTTATTGTTGAGACTACTCTCTTGAAGCCAACCCCACTTCTCCACTCGGGCAACGAGGCGATCTCACCATCTATCATCTTGGCAATCTCGGTCACATCCTGGTCTGTGATGTCCAGCTCCGCCACCATCTCAGTCGCGACACAAAGGGCTGTGTCGGTCTCAGTGTCGAAGGGGAAGTAAATGTTGCGAACGGGGCCTGCATGCAAAGACCAAACATCAACATTATCACAAGAATACAGTGAGGTGATTCATCTTTTTCCATAAGTCGGATTCTCGATCTCAGGCCACAGTTATAACTTTTCTCAAAGTTCAGGATTTTTTTTAAAATATGTAGGTCAAGGACATTTTTTTTTTTAAAAAGCTAAAATTCGGGATATATGCTATGTTTGCTTTGATGCAAGGTGGTTCATCTGCGGATTCTCGATCTTGGGCCATAACTACAACTTTTTCCAAAATTCGAGATTTCTAAAAGGTAAACGTAAGTTGAGGACATTTTTCAAAAAAATGCCATAGTTTGGGACATAAACTATACTTATCCTAACTTTTTTACCTTCCTTGTCTGCAATCCTCAGTCGGAGAAAGATGTTATCTTCCGTCCTCCTCCCTTTGATCACCACGTCTACATTTCCCGAGTGCTCATCCTCCTGGCTTGTGAACAGATCAATCTCGTTGCCCTCATACTCCACCGAGTTGCAGTCTAGGTCGTTTTCTGGTTCATAGCCAAGAAAGTTGTTGTAACCGTTCACTAAAGAGCTGTTGGTGCTGTGATGAGCACTCAACAGATGCTGGCTCAAAATAGGGCCTAACTCATCGTAGTCCCTCTGATTACCCGTTGATGGCCTCGTATCATAAACGTAGTCCTCTATTTGAAGGAAGGGATCGTTGAGAAGCTCCCATGCGGACAACCTGTGAGAGACGGTTGCTAGGCATTTCTCAACAAATCCACGAACCTCAGCATCCTTAACCTTGTATAGAGCATCGGGTTTCTTCCCCTAAAAACACGAAAAATTTCCATCACATGATGCTGCAAGCAACATTCCAAATATGGCAACAACACAAGTTTTGAGTCCTTACCGAAATCACTTTCTTATAAATTTGGGCCGGCTGAGTGCACTCGCTATATGGATACTCGAATGTCACCATTTCCAAAATGCACATTCCAAACGAGTAAATATCGACTAGTTCGTTGTATTCCTCCTCATACACCTCCGGAGCCATGAACTCCGGTGTTCCTATTAGAGTTCAAGAAAATTAAGTACCAATTCTAACCCACTAACAAGATTTTCAAGAATCTTGGCCAATTTTACCTACACAACGAGCAGCATGAGATTTCCTGAGGATTGCAGCAAGGCCAAGGTCGCCAATCTTGACCTCGCCTTGGTTCCCGTTGATGAAGATGTTGTCACACTTGAGGTCTCGGTGAATCACGGGATGATCATGGCTATGGAGATAGAAGGCCTTGCAAAATTTGCCTACACCAATGCTTTATTGCTCTTATATTCACCCTCTTATGCTTCAATCTATACCTATTTTTCAAAATCAGCAAAATTTTTTTACTAAACAGCTCAATCAATGAAGACAGCAACCTAAGACAAGATCACTCACTGTCTGAGGGTGCCAGAAGAACATTTCTGTGATAAAATTGATGTTTCTGTTTGCCGTATCGACCCACGAAGTGCATAGTTTCATGATGTTCTTGTGTTTGAGAGTCTTGAGAAGATGTATCTCACAATACAGCCTCTCCAGATCCTCAGGGCTTTGCAGAAAATCATACAGCTTAACTTGGTTCCAAGCTACTTCTATACCTTCATACTCATCAAACGCTCTATAACTGTAACAGATTAAAAATGCAAAAAATAATGAAAATCTAATAAGCCCAGAAATTAATATGAACTGTAATGAATCTAATTGATTTCCTAATTTCTGCAGAAAAGGGCTAATGTAGATTATATACATACACAGTTTTTGAAGCCCCTTTTCCAAGAATCTCATTGTACTGCAACCATAAACAAAATCAGACCTCAAAAATTCAAGATTCTTACAAAGATTCATAGCTGAAAAAATCAAGAAAATCAGCAAGAAACAATGATATTCAAGAATTTGAAAGCATACCCTTCCATATCTCCCAGTGGGATCAACTTCCACAAACTCAGAATCTTCTGAATCAAGATCAATAACACCATTCATTCCTTAACACTTATCTAGAGAGGAGAGAGAGGTTCCCAATTCAAGAATCAGCACAAGGGATCTACTTCACAGATGGCTACTAAAATCAAAGATTCAACAAATGAATATTAAAAAGATTAGGCCTTTAAAAGACTAAAAAAGTAACCCTTTTCCAACCCCAGCAATCAACTCTATCCTCCACTCCCACCTCTCCAAATCCTCACAAAAGACAAGTCTTCTTCTTTTTTTAGCTTTCCTCCTTCATCACTTTATATCTCATCACGAGCAGCAAAACAGAAAAATAGCAAACCACACACACACAGCACACACTGATTGCCCCACAGCTTCACCTTTTTCTTGCCAATGTGTATGTATAGATAGATGTACGTATATAAACTTATGTATATATTTTTTTCAAGAGAGCAGGGCTGAAACAGCTTGCTAGAAGGGGACCAACAACGTACAATGGAGCAGTGTATTTTTTTAAATTAATCTTGTGTATGTGGCATCTGGCAATGACACAAGTGGCTGAGCATAAATTATTGTAGAAATATTTTTTACGGAATATGTAGTAAATGAATTTCGCATCTCCATGAAAATGTGCTTTGCATATATTTTTCAAGATTGAGTCTTGATCGGGATGGCTGTACTTGAGCTTCTGCACCTTGTCGCTTTGTCTCTCTAGCTATAGATTGTGTCTAGGAAAAAATAGAATCTTTTCTTATTATTTTGTGTTGAGCCGGTCTCCTGTAAATATGTATATCAAAAAAATTAGCGTTGATTTTTATTAATAAACATTGGTTTTTCAACAATAACCGGTGTTGGTTTTTAGAATTACATACTATATGTGCACAGAAGTTTTTGTATATTTTGTTTGATTAAATTGTTGTATATCATGCATTAGGTAGTTGGAATGTCTAAATGATATTCAATTTTCGATTAGAATCAAATCAAAATAGGATCGATCGGTTCCGATTAATCAAAAATTGAAAGTTCGATTATATGTTCGATATTCGGTTCCGGAGTTAAAAAAAGTTCAAATATTGATATCGATTAGTAATTAGAAATCATTTGTATCTTAAATAAATAATTAGTTAATTAAAAACCATATAACCTCTTTTTTAATTATTTTTAATAAATTTTAATTTGTTATTATGTTAATTATTTTTAATGAATTTAAGCTTTTCAATTTTATTTAACTATTTTAATTATTGATTAATTTTATTTCAATTTTTTGATTAACCGACAATCGAACCATAAAAACCGATCAATTTTGATTAACCAAAAAATTTAAATCGAAGTTTCAGTTCTACTTTTTCGAACAAATTCTATTCGATTAACCGAAATCGAACCGTTTCCTTTAATAATTGAAGCTCAATCTTTTTCTTTTCTTTTGTGTGCGATTATACTGAGATACAGATTTATAATTTTAATTAGAAAATTATTGAATTTGAGTGAATATGGAGTGGGCGTCTACCGTCGTGAAATTTATATTTAGTACTTGAAATTAGAGACCGTATGTTAATCGAAAATTTAAATTAATTTAATATTTAGATGATTGAAAGTATCAATTTATTATGGTATAAGAAACCATGTGCTTCAATTCTTTTTCAATTTCTGAATGTTTCCATAAATTCCGTATTAAATTTTGATCCATAATTCAAATAGTAATTCATTGAAAATTAAAATAGGAATAAATAAACATAAATAAGAGTCAAAGTACGTGATAATTGTTAATCCTAAATTGATAGATAATATTGCTTTCGCGTCATAACTCGATCATACTCAAAAAGAAAAACAAGCAATATCATATTTTTAATTTTATCAAATACTCGTTATTAATATTTATATATGTACACGAAATAGCTCGACTTAAAAGCCAACTGCGCGGTGGAATAATTCACTAATTTGCGTAACAATGTGAAATGTGCCTTCATCGAGTCAGCTCATGACATATGCAAAATCAAATTATAATATACTTTTCAAAAAAAAAAAAAAAAAAATTATAATTGGGAATTCCCACCTCAGATTTTTCAACGAAATCAAGTTGAAAGATGGAGTTTTGGGTTTTATTGATTATAATTAAATTCCTCAACCATGCTATTTTTCCTTCCCGTATTAAATAATATGTTTGAAGATTTATAAAGTTTGGTAGTTTTACGTGCAATGGTCATCGTCAGTCAATTTGGATTATTGATGTTACCTTGAAAAATCCTACCTAATTATCTTAATTTAGTATTTATCCAAGTATTAACGTCACCTTTGAGCTAATGTTAGTCTTTTAATTCGAAGCTACATTGCGTTTAATTTATTAGACCATGAATTTGAATGTGGATTTACCCGTCCATACTTGCAACGTGCAGATTTTTCCATCTAGAAAAACAGGCTAAATCGATTTACTGATTGTCCTGGAAGCTGGAACCAGTATGTCAGGTGTATGGAGGAGAGGAAAATACATAACTGATAAAACCTTTCAATGTTTTATACCTTAACAAGAGAGAGCCTCAGTCAGTAGTCGATTTCGCTAAAGATGAGGATTGTCAATCAGCAAGCTTAGTGCTGAAATTTAGTAAATATTTGTGTGCGAAATATAAGTTCAAATGCATGCAATGTCATATTAATGTTGAGCGAGACATTGAGCGAGACTAACATAAGTTCAAATACATGCAAACGTCATATTAATGTTGGCATCACAGATTGAGTTTGAGTTTAGCCCGGACATACTGAAGGTAAGATATGCAAGATAGAAACAGTCGGTTGTGCAGAATGGTAAATGACACGAGGATTTAATGTGATTCAGAGAAATCTCTCCCATATCCACGAACATGTAAATAGGGATTTCCAATTAATTTTGGGAGTTCCTTATTTATATTTCCAAGGAATGTGACTTCACATACTAAAGATCTTTCATCCATGAGTTATTAGGTCATGATCTCTCACCTTTTGTTTTCTCCCAGTTCACCTTAGGGCTACTCGACACATCGACTTTGAGACAGTTAACCTTGTTACTTACTCACGACTTTATTCTAACTTCGTCACTCTTGGACTTGGTTAGAACTACAATTCCAACTATCTTGAGTTCATCGGTACATTGAAGAACAAATATAAAGATAAACAACACTCATTTAAGTCATATCACAGATATAGCATTGAAGCTTGGCTTAGAGATGTAAGAAACTGGATCTAAGTAGCTTAACAGTAGACGAAGTGATAAAATCATCTATAGATTTGGAAGAACGAATTATGTCCAAGTCTCGCTGGAGTTGGAGATGTAGGGTTGTGTCTTCTTTTTCTTAAGACATCCAACTACCAACACTTGATGCATGAAGCACTCTGGTTTTCATGCTCTCTCTTTCTCCAGTTTGGAAAGTCTCGTACTTATAGAGGGTTGAACTCAAATTAGCCGTTGTAAAAAATCGTTTGAAAATCAAACTCTATCTGTTGAAAAATACTATAATTAGACTTGTCGTCTTGTGCTTTGTTGCTTTGTGCGTCAGATAAATGCATTCAACAAACTATCTGATTTGACTCTTCTTCATCAACATTTATCTTTAGTCTTCAGGTGAGTCAACATCTAATCTCGTGCTCAATTCCCCAAACTTCTTCTGACTCCATCTTCAGGTAATTTGATTCACGATAAGGTTACGACTGGCTTCAGATCTTTTGATTGATTATTCGAGTCCTTCAAGTTCCCTTATTTTCTGATGCATGTCTGACCCAGACAATCTGATGCCACAATGATCATCAATTTCTCTGACGATCAAACTTCCTGAATCCTTTCATTGTAACGACAGATCTTTCAAGATTGAGTATTTTTTTTATGGTTGACTTAATTTAAAACATGTTGTCTGTTGCTTCTGACTTCGTTGACTCGATCGCGCTGCTTCTGAGTTTAAGGTTGGTTCCTGATTGGATATCTTCAGCTTGATTTCATTTTCAGACAAATGACTCGTCTAAAAAAAGTTCAGCTCCCTAGTTGATGAGTTGATTAATAGACATAACATCAATGGTTTATCATCAGGAAAATATAACAATATATATCTTTTTAGTTGGTTTTGAGATATAATCAAAACATTATTTCGACCTCAAATTTCCAATAATGTAATGACAAAATTCTCGCATACCACCTTGTAATGCGATAAGGTCGTATGACTATATCATGAGATGACTACTATGTTATCCTGTTGGATTTGTATACTTAAAGTAGAATGATTGAGCTTGTATACAATATTTTACATTACTACTATTACAATCTCATATCGAATTGTTTACTTGATTCCATATGTTGTCTATTATCTCGTACAAAGTTAGATCATACGATGTGTAGAAGATCACGAAGTCGTATGATTGGTTAAGCTAGTTGAGATATAAAAAGATCATAATGAGATAACTTGAGGACAAGTTATCGGTATAGGCTGCAGTATAGGTAAGAAATGATTTGACTTGGTTGCTTGTCTATGCTGGTACGTATTGATGGATCATAGTGAGATGAGTTCTTCTATCTGACCGTCGTGAAGAACCTAGATCTCGATGACTTTACGTTGATCTAAACCTCGATAAGGTTTTAGGTGAGTATGAATTACTGACTATCACTTTGACTTGTTATGAGTGAGGGTTACATGAGATAACCTAAGATTCTCCACATCTTTGGTGGTAACAGTGCTTGTATGTCATGCTAGTTACATGTATCGAGTCACCATATCCGTTTAGGATGATGACGTCCCCTTAAGGAGCTCAAAATATTTATTGTACTAAAACCTGCAGGTTGAGTTAACTCAATTACAATAATAAGGTTGAGTTGTACTACTTAATGAATTAAAGAGATTAATTATTTTAAGCAGTCAGAGTGTTATAAATAATTAATGGACTTGTGATATCTTAAATACAGGGAATCGAAAATCTAAGTGCAAATCCAACTCAACTTTAGTAATAAATTGGTAAGTCAGCATTTGTTCTTTAGTGAAATGAATAAATGTTTATGAATTAATTTATATTCTCGGCTGAAAAATAAGATAATTAATTCATTTTAGACTCATCTTTATTCCTTGCATTTGATCCCTGGGCTGGTCCATCAAGGCATGGAGCTGCATGAAATTTCATTCCTCTCCCTGTAGAGTCCATTGGGACTCTGTTCTAATTTATATATTATTTTAATACATCTCCATTATCTAGATATATATTATCGATATTATTAGATATCGAGAGATATGATCGATATCGGATATCAAAGATATTATCGATATTATTAGATATCGAGAGATAATTATTCTAGATATGATTTATCTTGAGGATGTAAAGATAATTATTATATTTATTAGATATCCAAGGATCCTATTTATATAAGATTCTAGGATAAAACAAGGTGAAAGAAAATCGAAATTAATCCTATCTTTTGTTTGAGATTTTGAAAATCTCATAGAAGCAAGTAGGAGGTGAAATTTTACAGTGATTCTCAATAAATTGTTCTCGGTCGGTATTGGAGAATGACATCAGGGATATAGTCAGAAGATCAAAGGCTGGGTTTGTCATTGATATCATATCCCAAAATTCACGGTAAATCGAGTAAACACATGTGTTGTAATTAATTATATAGATGTATATTAGGTATATAATTAATATATGATAAATTAAACATCCAAGATAAATTAGGAAAGAGCGTAAAATAAGATTTCTCTACAACCCCGACCGATTTTAACACGTTATATAAGAGGACCATTAGAGCCGTATAGAATAGAAAATTGCGCAATCGGTTCATAACTACTTGTTTAATTTTAAGGTTGCACTGTATTAGTTGTTTAGCATTTAATTTAGTGTTCGGAATACGAAAACTAATCAGTATCAAAATTCGCTCTCGTGCTACTTTTAGAGTGGGAGAAAAGTCTGTAGTATTAATGTATTTTCTCTTTTCTGAGGGGGGAGGGGGTTGTTTTTTCCCAGCTATAAACTGTATTATATCTTTGTACATATTATCTAATAATAAAAATCATTTTTATATATGTAATATGAACTATACTTATAATATACATATTATGTATGTATTACACACAGTCGTGTGTGCGCACATGCAAGATGCAACCTCACATGGGCTCACGTGAACACAACGTGACGCTTGAAAACTGAATATTTGATCCCAAAAAGTTATAGACATTCACCTAATTTATAATCAAATGCTTGTTTATTTCCTGTACACTAGCTGCTGATAATTTTTTCTTTGTTGTTAATTTCAAAATATGTGAGGTATTATAGTTTAACAAAATTATTAATATATGTTGGGAATATATTTATATTAGTAGTAGTACGTGTCATCAATAAGACATATCTGAATCTGACTTATTTTCTTATAATTCATTTTGTACAATGCAATATCATTGGATATTTTTATTAATAAAATGATATTTCTCCATCTAATGTTTCTTTATTTATGCATGTATGGTCATCTGATGAATCCATAAAGTATAAACCTTGTATAATACTCCCTTTGTCCCTACTCCCTTGGTGATCATGAGATATTTCTTTAAATCATGAATGACCTTAATTAATACTCCTTTAACCATAGATATATCACGATTATCTTATTAACGCGTTCATGAAAAGTATACACTTTCTTTTTAGGATATTATTTTTATTATTCAAATTTACAACCAATCATTATTTACTAAAAACAATTTCTATTACTCACGACTAATACATGGTGATAGGATACGGTACACTACTGGGCCCAAAGATCGGCCCAATACAAGTAAACGACATCAAGCTCGGCTGGACAAGTTCGGCCCATGAAGACTCTAAAGTCGGTGGGAGCAGAGAAAGCTCGGTAGTATCTAAAGAATCTAATTGAGAGGATATGATCTCGAATCCTAGTTAGAGAGACTTGGATTCGAGATCTAAGTCAATACATTGTGTATAAATAGAGGCTAGATTAGCGACATAGATCATTCACTCTCTTTGTAATAAACTTTTACACTCTCAATACACATACTCTCTCTCTTGCCCGTGGGCGTAGATCTTATTCACGATCGAACCACGTAAATCTTTAGTGTTCTTGCGCGTTTATTTTCCTTACAATTTAAGATCGATCCTTTGCCGCCGTGGGAAAGCGAAATATTGTGTTTCGATCAACCACCGTTTACGAAAATAATCATGACCGGTACACGAAGCCATCATCCGGGACCGTCGCGGCAACAACAACGGCGACGGCGAAAGGGCGCCGAGCTCGGCTCGAGAATAGCCCATCGAGAGAAGAAACCCAGGGGACATATCCAAGCCTCGACGAGCACGGACACCCATACATGGGAGGCGGTTACCATAGCGAAAAGCATCGTAGCAATAATCCGAGGAACATCCGGCTCCATAAGTAAACGCTTGCGGCGTCGTCGAGGATTTCTCGAGAAAAATAAGGAGAGCTTTCTCCGGTGCCTCGGTGAAGCACGGGTCGGCCACGTCACGAGAGCGGAACACGAGCCTCGTCTGATCACGAGGCATCACAACCAGTCGGGGCTCAAGCCGAGCGCGCGAGGAACGAGCAGCGGGAGGGACATCGTGATCGCGCGGCCGGCCTCGATCGCCAATCCATCCGTGAACCGCCCGATCTCGAGGGGCGGCGGCGCGGAAGAACATCGGGGCCGCCGCGAAGTCGGTCAGAGTCACCTAGCGAGTTCGATCGTCGAACTCGGTCCCGATCTCGGAGGGCGGCCGATGGATGCGGAAGATAGCCACCCGTTCTCAAATAGAATACTCAACACTTCTCTCCGGATAAATACGGGTGCCAAGCATCGCCCCTATGAGGTGAGGGATCCACAGAACTTCCTCTCGCGGTTCGATACAACATGATCAACCAGCGTCTCATTTCGGTTCGTATGTAAACTCTTCCGGAGTTACTCGTCGACAACGCCGCGGTGGTTCGACGATCTACCTACTGGAAGCATCGACTCTGTCGCGACGATGGTGCCTTCCACGAAGGTTCTTCCAAAGCGGAATCAAAACGTCGTCAGCCACCTCCTCGCCATAAGGCAAAGCGTAATGAGTCCATCGGCGACTTCATGACAAGGTTTAACAAGGTGTTTGAAGGTCGAAGCGTGAGCGACTGTTAGTCATCTCGGCCTTCCAAAGCGGCATCTTGGGGGGCCTTATAGAGAGATCGTCAATCACGAACCCGTCTTTGCTGAGTACGTGGCGCATAGCCAACCGGTTCGTCAGCGGACGGGTCGAAGCGCGAAGCGAGCAAGGAGACCTTGAAGAGGAAGAAGAGGCGAAGGAAGGAAGATCGGAACCAGGCGTGACGCCTTGGGCGATTACATCGCCCGATAAAATCCGAGGCTCGGTCAGCGGCGCCTCGGAACGACCTCAATACACCCGTTGGCGGCCGAGAAGCAATCTCGCTCCATATGAACACATTAGAAGCCTCGACCGATGGCGAGGAGGAAGAGGTGCCGACCTATGGATAAATCTTGCTCATTCCATGATGATTACAGACGCGACGCCGAAGAGTGCAAAGAGCTCATGGGTGAAATAGAGATGCTAGTTCGGGACGGACCCACGAAGAAATACGAGGACAGTCGCCAAGCCGACCAAAGTCGAAAGAAGAAAAAGCGAGAGGAAGAGGAAATTGTGCCCCTGCAAAAACAAAGCGCAGCAGGCGAGGAAGGAGATGGCGAGCCCCAATATGACGGGGTGGTCTCCACAATTACGGGGCTCACGGTGAGTCACGAAGTCCTCACGAGGCCGATGCCGAAGTCCTAGAACCGGCGAACCTACCAATAAGAGGTTCGAGAAAGGGCGAGGCGATCACCTTCTCAGGGGCGACCCGTACTGCATGACGATACCCGCGGGATCGTTGGTGATCCGGGTAATAGTCGCAAATAAATTGGTAAACAGCGTTTACATTGGCAATGATGCGTCGGTGAGCATCATCTTGAGGAATGCTTTGACAAGCTAGGAGTAAAAAGCACACCTCGCCGCGAGCACCGCTGCCACTCGAAGCTTCGTCCGGGAAGAAAGCAGCGCCCGAGGAATAATCGAGCTACCGTCACGGTGGGGCGGCCAACGACCTCGACAAAGGTGGTGCGGTTCTTGCGTGGTGAAGGCCACTCGCCGTATAACATCATACTAGGCGAGATTGGTGAGCTTATGTAAAGCGGTATGCTCAACGTACCACTGACGATAAAAATACCCACCACGAGGGAGCGGCCGTGATCAGGGGCGATCAAAAAGCAAGCGGTGTATGCAAGTTGCCTTCGAGTGCGGGACCTCGATCCAGCACCCAGAGCATAGCAATTAAAGAAACCCGAAGAGTTGGAGTCGGGAAGTACATCGCCACTCCACGGCGGTCGGTGGAAGAGGTCGCATTGTACAAAGATGAGCCATTGAAGGTCGTCGAGTTGGTTTCACCACGGCACTGAAGTGAAGGATCGAGATCATCCAACTCTAAGGAATTCGGGACGTGTTAAGCTTGGTCTCCCCTCGACATGACCGGAGTCTCGCCAGTATCATCACTCACCGGCTCAACATCGACCGAACATAAAGCCGATTCGGCGAAGCAAAGAATCTTGCGCGGCGAGCGGAACCAGTCGTTCATGGCGAGGTGAACCAGCTATTAAAGCACGCATCTTGTTCGAGGTCAAATATCCGACACGGATAGCCAACCCGGTGATGGTGAGAAAAGGAGGAGGGATGGCGGATGTGTATTGACTACTTGACCTCAACAAGCATTGCCCAAAGTTGCTATCCCTTCCCAACATTGACAAGAAGGTCGGCCGCGTTGGTCGGATCTGAAGTCTTGATTTCTTGGACTTATACAAAGGGTATCACCAAGTCACGATGGACGACGAAGCAGCGGCCAAGACGGCCTTCATTACCGACTTGAGGTCTTCGCATATAAAAGATGCCATTCGACCTTAAAAATCGGGGCTACCTATCGAAGGATGGTGGATAAAATATTTCAGCCCTACATAGGTCGAATGTGGAGGTATCGTGAGGCGACATCGTCGTCAAAAGCAGGAAGAAGCCGCGTGTGGCCGACCTCCGGATCGTCCTCGGCCTTCTTGAAAAATCAACCTAAAGTGAATCCCGAAATGCGTTTGCGGTCCGGTCGGGAAAGTTCTTAGGGTGTTGGGTTTCCTGAAGGGTTAAAAGCAAACCGTCCAAGGTCCAAACCATTTTGGAAATGAAGATGCGAAGACCATCCATAGCGTACACAGGTGACGGTTGCGCATAGCCGCTAAGCCGCTTTCTTTCAAAAGCAGCGGATAGCGACTCTGCTTCAAGATACTCAAAAAGCCCAAATTCTCATGGGATGAGGTGCAGGTCCGCCGAAGACCTCAAGAGCTACCTCGCCGAGCTCCCACTCTATCCGTCCCAAAGAGGAGGGTCCTTTTCCTCTACCTCGCCGCCTCGGACGAATCCATAAGTGCAGATCTGAGTGCGAGAAGAAGGACGTCGGCTCGGTGTATTTCATCGACCGAGCACTAAAAGGCGGAAATGAGGTATCGACCCAGGAAAGCTTGCCTTAGCATTGGTAAATGCAGCGAGGAGACTACGTCCGTGCTTCCATGCACATCGCATACAAGTCCTCATGACTACCCACTTGGCAAGTATTGGCGAGCCGAAGCTGTCAGGAGAATCGCGAAATGGGCGATCGAGGCTGGGCGAGCACGATATATCATACACTTGCCGAGCCATCAAAGGTCAAGCCTAGCGGTTCCTTGCCGAGGCTAACCGTCGAAAACCGAAGCCCGAGTCCGTGTCGGGCGATGCGGCCGAACCATGGTTGAAACACCGGGGTCTTGGCAACTCGTTGATGAGGCTTCGGGAAAGCAGCGTGAGTAGGTATCTTACTCTGGGCCGGACAACCAAGAGATCGCCTACTCACTTGGTTCACATTCAAAATACGAACAACGAAGTGGAGTCAGAGGCAACGATCGCGAGGACTTACCTCGCTCAAAGTCTCCGAGATCTGAGCCGTGCGAGTTCACGGCGATTCTCAAGTCGTCGTAAGCGAATGTTGGGAAAATAAGAGGCAGCGGCGAATGAAGAAGTATCTTGAAAAAGCAAAAAGCACAGAACGGACTTTCTCACACTTCGGATAGTTCGCATCGAGGAGAGCAAAATAGCGGTGACATCTTAAGTAAATTGGCCTCGTCATCAACGAACCCGCCCGATAGAGGAAGTCAGCGGGAGCATAAGCGATGCGAAGGCGGGCCGAGGTTAACATAGTCTCGGATGAAGAACCCGATTGGATGACTCCCGTTCGAGTACTTGGAGAAAGGCGAACCGCTTTGACAAAGTTGGAGGCTAGGAGGATCTGAACAAATCTGCGATATCTGATTGAGCGAGAGTCTATCTGAAAGTCATATCTCCAACCTCTCTTAAGGTGCTTGGGGCGAACCGAGCTAATTCGTTCTCACGAGAAATACGAAGGTTAGTGCGGAAGCCACATCGGACCCGAGCCTTGTCTAAGAAAGTCATGCGATGGGGATACTATTGGCGACAATGTTCCAAGACTCGATCGACCTCGTAAAAAGTGTCCGGTGTCAAATCCATGGGAGCGTGCCAAGGCTACCACGGACCGACCTCGCCTCCGTGCAGAGCCCTTGGCCGTTTATGCAATGGGGATCGACATTGTGGGCCCTTTTGTAAAGCACCGGGACAGCTCAATTTTTAATTGTTGCGATCGACTACTTCACGAAGTGGGTGGAAGCGAGCCCTTGGCGAAAATCACAAGCAAACGCCTCAACCGTATGGAAGAACATAGTGTGTCGCTTCGGCATCCATATCCTCCTTTCGGATAACGGAACACAATTCACGGATAAGACATTCAAAGATTGGTGTCGAGCTTGGATCGACAAAGTTCACCTCGGTGGCCCATCCTCAAGCAAATGGTCGGACCGAAGTTACCAGCAGACCATCGTAAAGGGTCTAAAACTTCGCCTCGACCGAGCTAAAGGCCTCGGGTGGAAAATTTACCACGGGTCTTATGGTGCGTGCCGAACAACGCCTCGGACCTCGAGCGGAGAAACACCATACGGTTTGGTGTATGGGCCGAAGCGATGATCCTGCGAGAGATCGAGATCACAGAGTCCTCGTACCATTGACTTCTGCCGAAGCAAATGGGAAAATCTACGAGCTGATCTAGACTTACTCGAAGAAAGAGACCTCGCCTACATCGAGGCTCGGTACAAGCAACAAGTAGCTCGGTATTACAACCGGTAGCGTTAAAACCCGACAATTCAAGTGGGCGACCTCGTACTCGAAATAATGAAGTCGACAAAGCCAGCGACTCGGCAAATGGAGGCCACATGGGAAGGACCTTCGGGTCGGCGAAGTCCTCGGCAAAGGGCCTATAAGCTCGCTCGATTGTCCGGTGAGCAATTACCAACGCATGGCACATCGTCCATCGAAGAAATATTATGCATAAGTGTCGAGGTGGGTCTTGTTGATCGTATTTTTAAAGTCTGTTTAGAGTGCGAGTCTTATTTGGTGGTCGCGTCATCTTTTATCAATAAAATATTTATTTTTACGAGTTCTACTTGTCACTAATGCATAATTAATCTTCATTATTTTCCTCTACGGAGGACAAATTCCCTCGACGGAGGTCGATTACATTCGTTTCATACGAATGTAAATCTACTGTGGCGCATGCTACATACGAGATCGGACTACCTTCGTTTATTTGAGCGTTCTCTATGTAGATGAAGGGGACCACCCTCCGATGACCTCGGCAAAACAGGAACCATTCCTACATACGAGATCGGACTACCTTCGTTTATTTGAAGTGTTCTCTCTATGTGAGCGAAGGGACCACCCTCCCGACGACCTCGGCAAAAAGCAGGAACCATTCCTACATACGAGATCGAGACTACCCGTTTTATTTGAGCGTTCTCTCTATGTGAGCAGAGGACCACCACTCCCGACGACCTCGGCAAGCAGGAACCATTCCTACATACGAGATCAGACTACCTTCGTTTATAGAAGCCGTTCTCTCTATGTAGATAAAGGGACCACCCTCCCGACGACCTCGGCAAAAAGGAACCCCTACCCGTGCGAGCGATTTCTTCGAGCGGAATTCTCTGAGGACGAACTACTTTGCATGTTACTCTTGTTCAAATACAAAGTCGACAAGAAACTATTCTTATTAAATAAAAGATGTACGAGTTACATTTTACGAGGACGGGGCGGATCGGGAAAAGTGAGCGATCCACAGAAAAATCGAATTGACTTTCATCTATGCTAATCCTACCTCTACCTCGTCCTCGGTCTACATTACGGGCGTGACGCGACCTCGGTCACTTGGCGATGCAGCTCATGAGCTCGGCCTCGACCACTGATGGCCCGGTCTCGGCGCTGGAGGGTCCACGGCGTTCGAGGCAATAACACGCCTCTCTTGTCGCGCCCTCTCCGGATCGTCATAATTTGGTTCATTTATTCTAGGCGAAGCTCCGTGAAAGAAGAGCCTCTGCGTCCGTCGAAGTATTTCGTCGGTTGTGGTTGTCGGCGATGACGATTTTGTATATGCTCGAGCCTTTTAATTCAGCGTCTTTGCTCGTGAATTGCCGGAGGTCAGACCATATTCGGCGCTTGTACCGAAACAGCGGCGGCGACCTCGACAACCTTGCTTCAACTTCCGGGATCGTCATCCGCCATTTGGTGGATAACCTCCTCGTACTCGGCATGCTCTCGGCTATCACCTGGCCTTCTCCTGGCGACCTCGAATGCCTCCTCCAATTCAAAAGGCGAGCACGGAGCTCGTCATGGCTCTCTGGCGACTCATGTGACGTCGGACTCACGCATGCGTGACCAAGCTGTCCCTTTATATGGAGGAGTTGACCTCTTTCAACTCAAGAGCCCGCGATAAGTCTTTGATTCGGTTCAACCAGGAGAAGCATCAAGCATTTCGAGGAACAATGAATAAAAAAGATAAGTTTCTTAACATAAACTTGTGATTTTATTAACACGCCCTTAGGCGAAAGTCGATGTACATTTACATTCAAAAAAAAAAGTGAAAAGATGGGGGATCAATGGCCCCTCAGGAAGCTTCACCCACGTCCACATTCACCGCCTCCGAAGCCTCGATAGCCGCACCTCTTCCCCCTATTTTCGGCCGTCTGACTTGGCCTCTTTGGGAACCACCGAGTCTCGGCGTCCTTGAAGCATCAGTGCACCCAACCCCCTTTGCATGTTCGGATAGTAAAGCGGTCGGGGATCCCGATCCACGGACGGTAGCGAATAGACTCGCGGACAAAAGAAGGAGGAGGCAAGGTTACACACACGGAAGCTCGCCCGGGCCACGGGCGAGCACATCAAAATAGGCCGTCTCGGGACATTATCCTCGGTCTCCTCGTACCCATACTTGGCTTTGTCCGGTCGGGTAGTCCTCGGCGACATCTTGATTGCATCCGAGGGCGGCGCTTATTAAGCACCTCGGCGCGTCGAGACCATCCGGGCTTCGCCGACATGAGCGACCTCTCGCAAAGGCACGGCGTCTCTCCTGCGAGCTCGCCATGTCCGCCTCCCGACGGCGAACTGTTCCACCTCGGCCTTCATCAAGGCAACCTCGGACTTCGCCGCCTCGGCCGCCGCCTCCTCCACCATGCCTCCATGGACTGCCGCTTGCCGCCGCCTCGATGGCCGTAGCGTCCGCGCTTTTGTTTGACGAGGTCCGGATCTTAGCCTCGGCCTCGGATATTTCTTGAGCGAGGAGGTATTCTCGCCTCCACCTCCCGAGCATACTGGGCCACCCGTCAGCTAGCATGTAACGCGCCCAAGTAATCCGATATAAGATCGGATACTTTGGACACCTCGCCACCACGTCCTCGACCCACACAATATACACATCAGGTCGAAAAAACACTTTTTTATCTTGCTACACGGAGTATAAAGGCAGTACAAAACCTCGGGAAAGAGGCAGTGACTTGGGCAGATGATCTCGCGCTCGGCCTCGGCGACAGCAGGGACTCGGGGATTCATCCTTCCGCCTCTTGCGCTTGAGTGGGCTGGCGAAGGGGATCTCGAAGGCCCACGGTCATTTGGGCATGTCCTCGAAATCCTTCAGGTCGGAGACCTCGGCTCGACCACGAGATCGGTTGACCCACGAGATCGGCTCCTTCCTTTCTTCTTTCTTTCCTTCAAGGTTCACTACCAAGAGATCGTGGTCGGCATCAACACATATAATCATGCGATAAAGAAAAAAAAAAAGAAATAGGGCCTCGCTTCCCGACTCCACCGGAGGTAGGATCATAAGGCTAAGCCCGCTTCGATAGTTCGACCTCGGAGAAGACCTCGTCGACAAGGCGATTTTGTCAGCGTCTCCTCCAGGTCACGAAGTCCTTGTCAGCGAACACATCGGCGATCTTATCGGATCACCATGGAAACTCCATATGTCCACAAGCCAAGCGGAAGAAGAACTTCTTACGCGGTTGAGATCTTGACTTAATCTTTGCTTTGAATTTCCTACGGGGTGATAGATAATACCACCCGAGCCGCCCTTCGATTCTGGCGAAGGACCAGCCCCAGGTCGAAGGAAAATTATGCTATGGGCATAGACACCTAGAGCGATCATATGCGGAATGAGTTCGGCGAGTTGGGCGAGATATGCGAAACATCTCTTGGAACTCAGCGTATATCGTAAGTAAAGGAAGGCGAAGACCGGCGCTTGAGGCTGTCCTCGTCTGCGGTAATAAAACCATCCGGAGGCACAAGCCTATCCTCCGGACGGGGACAACGAACTCAATATCGGAAGGAATACTATATTGAAAGCAGATATCCCTAATATCGGTACCTAAGATGGAAGAAAAGAAGACACTTTGCATGATCCCCGAGGAAGCAGACTACACTCGAGAAGAGGCATATGAATACGGGTAAAAGCAGTAGAGACCTTAAACGGGCAGAGCAGACATGATTTGGCCTTTCGAGGCGACTCGTTAATGGAAGAGGTAGCCATTACTTACTTTTGTTTATCGATGAAGAAGGCGAAGCTTGAGTCGTCGATGGCGCAGAATAAAGTGTTTCGCGAGAGCGGAGAGGTTTTTGAAATTGAGAGAAATGTAGAAAGCGAGTGATAAGAGATATTGCGTATCGAGGAAGACATTCCCTAATATGCACTTTATCGGGAATCGACCGCGCCAATTTAATGCGCATTAAATCGTATCCAGCGTCCGATGCTCGACAGCGGCGGAAAATCCGTCTTGACCTCGGCAAGGCACCGTCGGTGAAGCGATCGAAGACCTCGACAACGCCTCGTCGGTGAAGCCGGTCGAAGGCCTCGACAACGCCTCGTCGGTGTCGAACGAAGACCTCGGCAAGGCACCGTCGGGTTAAACCGCGAAGAAGACCTCGGCAATGCCCGTAAGGTAAAGCCGGTCGGAAGACCTCGGCATAGCGCCTCGTCGGGTGAAGCGATCGGAAGACCTCGGCATAACGCCTCGGCGGTGAAGTCGTTCACAAGACCTCGATTTAACGCCTCGGCGGTCGAAGCCAGCCCAAGGCATCGACTTAGCGCCTCGACAAGTGAAATCGGTCGAAGACTTGACTAGCGCCTCGTCGGTGAAGCCGTCGAGGAGATCTCGACAACGCCTCGTTAGGTGAAGCGGTCATAAGACCTCGGCATAACGCCTCGTTGCGAGAAGCGGACACCTCGCCGAGATCTGAACAACAAACAAGACCTCGGCGGGCGCCTCTGCGAGCATGCTGCATCTGATATCTGACGTCGGAAGCATTGAGTCGACAATGAAAAGTATGTAAGATCGTCGAAACCCGCTTGTCACAACAACCCCAATCGGCATGACCTCGTTTCTGCGTCTTTTGGGGGGTTGTGATAGGATCTGACCAACTACAGGGCCCAAGCATCGGGCCCAATCTGAGTAAACGACATCAAGCTCGGCTGGACAAGTTCGACCCATGAAGACTCCTAAAGTCGGTGGGAGCAGCGAAGCTCGGCCGTATCTAAAGAATCCTAATTCGAAGGGATAGGATCTCGAATCCTAGTTAGAAGACTTGGATTCGAGATCTAGGTCGATACATTGTGTATAAATAGAGATTAGATTGAGCGACATAGATCGTTCCTTCTCTTTGTAATCGCTTCTACACTCTCATACACATACTCTCTCTCTTGCCCGTGGGCGTAGATCTTATTCACGGATCGAACCACGTAAATCTTTGGTGTTCTTTAGCGTTTATTTCATACAATTTAAGATCGATCGCGTGGTGAGATTCTTTCTCCACTCAAACAACGTGCATCAACATAAACTAATTAATTTGATTATTTTGTCGAAGCACATAATCAACAGTAATATTAGTTCATGAAGAAAATAGAAGTATACAATATGATTTTATCTATGACTAGCAATTTATAAACATTAAATTTATAAATAGTAATTGTATAAGGACCAATATAGTTCAAATACAGTCCACATGTATTCGTGAGAGAAAAGGGAATATTGGCAGTCAGATTAGATGTGTCAAAATGGAGCTGACATAAATTTTGGTCAGATTGGACCACGTTTTTATAGATTTGGAAGAATTGATCGTATCTTGATTACATGTACTGGCCCATGGTCTTGGATCAGACCAACGGCCGCACCCGATTCAAAAAATCCACGTATTGGTCGCACATACACTCTAAAAAGTGACTCGCTCTTTTTTGATTGGATCGAAACGGTCCGATCTTCTTTGTGAATTTAGGTCATTTGATCATGAAAATTTATGATTGATTTAGTATATTACTAAATGAGTTTATATATTTGAATTGAATTTTATAAGAGATAGAATTTTTTTTTAATTTATTAACGTTCACAACAAAATTTAGACAAATTCATTAGTTTATAGTTTATACTATAGAGGGATTTTACAATAACTATTCCACATATATACATATAGTTTACAATTATGGAAAAGCACAATTAATTTAATTTTCTTCTACCTTAGAATGAAACATACGATTTGTAAGAACACCTTCAACACATAATTTCTTAAACGTCTATTGTTGGAGAAACCAAGATACCATGAATCTCGTCAAATTGTGTGGACTTGATAAAGATTATATGGATGCGATAAATAAAATTAGATAAATAAAAAATAATACACATATAATGAACAGCTCTAAAAGATATACAGTAAAATCAATATAAACTAATAGTCTTGAGACATAGCAATTTTATTAATTTACGGAGACATTAATACATCAATAAATTAATAATTAAACAATTTATAGAGCGTTTTCTAAAATTTTGAAGTTATAATTTTTATCATATTATGATGTGTAAAAATGTGACGACCGACTTCTCAAAGAGTGCGGATCACATGGATGCGTCCTTTGGTATGATAAATCGCGGATATATATAATCTAAACCAATACGATTAACCAATCAATTGTGAATAAATCGTAGACTAAAGGGATCTGTTGTATCAGTACAAACTCAAGTCACGAAAAGACTTGTCAAAAGGTTCTATGTTCAAGTCTAACCCAATCGTATGCACTTCGAGGAGCAGTCGACCTCGGTTCAATCTGATATGATAGCGATCATAATCAGCGATACCAACAAAACATCGAGTTTGGCGGCAAATAAGCGTGTGAACATACATATGATGATGCATGCTCAAGGTTCTAGAAATCCCTTCAATTAAAGCAACAAAACCACTACCACTTTGCACCACCTCCGCACCCATCATCAATCCTTGCTCAACTTTGCACATCAAAAGCGAATATGAAGGGCTAAGTACAAAAGTACTCGATGGACTCGTTTTAAAAATATTTTCTTCATAAAAGTTATTGAGCGCCCACAATAGCACATGAGGATTTTAGTTGAAAAGGCTCGTACTATCAAATATTTTATTATTTTCCAAAGTGTCAGGCCGGACTATTTCGTCCACGTTGTTCCATATCGGTAATTCGTTCATCAATCATCGTTCGTTCATTCGCACTATGGGTGGCCACTTACACATAGTCGCCGTAACGATCGAGGTAGCTAACCTTAACACACGAGTCTGCGTGTACACAATCGAGTTAGTCCTCAACTAAGTCGGATCCGATCGTTACCACTTTTTAACGTTGGTGGACCAACTCGTTCACATACCACATTGGATATACCAATCAATTCTCGTCCCACATTTGGACAAACCAACCTCGGATATGGACACAACAAAACATAAATATTTGGCGATCGATAACAGTTCATGCGATAATATTTCATAAAGCTTTTGTAAATCATGCTTTGAGTTATGCATAATCATTTTGTTTGAAAAGCCCACCTCGAAATTGTCCTTCTTGAAGTACACGCTAGCGATCCTTTATGCGTTTTAGTCTCGTCTCGTCCACGCTGGACCTTATCAACGTAAAAATATAATTTAGTATGTCGAGCATCGCTAATATTCAACATACTCGATATCCTTTAAGTCTTTGGGTTTTAGGATTTTAGTTGTCGATCGACTTAGTTAACAATCTATATATAGTCCATTGAGTTTGTCTCGCCATGAAGATAGATGACACCGTGGTTGCATTCTTCCGCTTCTATCGATGTTTCTCACGTCGTTTCGTACAATTTATTAATCTTAAATTCATAACTAATATTCATCATTTGTTAGCAGCGTATCAGCGATTTCGAGCTCAATACCTCATTCATCACTATCATCTTCTCGTCGTGTTTCTCGCCTCACGTCCCGTATATTCTATCGGAGAAACTCGTATCTATAGTACACAATCACTAAAGGTTTCTTAAAATCAATCATCTTCTAACTATCGTTCTATAAATTAAAGTTGCTTAAATAATATTTTCTCAAGCATCTACTTGATATAATCAACTCATTAATATTTAATTAAATCTCTAATTTAATTAAATAGATCCATAATTAAAGATTAATTAAATGGATTAATTAAAAATTCTAATAATATTTGATTAGTCAATCAAATTAATTTAATTCATCTTAGATATCCACTAATTATGATTTATTTCCAATCACACCTTTGTAACAAATTACATAAGGTCCATCTCATTATATAAGTAAATAAAAAAAAAGAATCATTCTCAAATTATCCTTTAACATAATTAATTAATTATGTTATTTAATTTCTAAAAATTAGACTTTATCGATCTAATGAATTTAATTAACTCACTTTAAATAATTTATATTTAGATTATTATTTAATTAATTAAAATTAATCTCAATATTTAATTACTAAAATTAAATCTCATATTTAATTAATATAAATTTATTGAATCCATAATTTAATTTTAATGGATCATAGATGAATAGTTCAAGTCCATTACCAAATTAAATTCTTAGTGATATTGAAAATAAGTCTAAGCTCATCTTGAATTTAATTTAAAGCCCATAGCAATTTATTAGGAGCCCATATCATTTAATTAAAAGTCCATCTCAATTTATTTAATTTGGCCCAAACTCATTACATTATCTTAAGTCGAAGATATAAATGTTTTTCAGGTCAATGAATTAAACTAACTAAGCCCGTCTCTTCTTTCATTTATTTAATAATTTCATTCTAAAGGCCCATATCAATTAAATTTCCAAAGCGAACTAAATTCTCGGCCCAGACTTAAGGCCCAAAAGAAATTAATAACGCCCGTATGATAAAGCCCATTATCAAGACTTAAAATTTAAAATCCTATCATTGACACCATATTAAATCGGCCCATCCGTTTCGCCCAACACAATTATAATTCATGGCCTATCTCGTAAAATAATTTGGTGACCCCGAATGAATAAACTTTAAAACAAATAATTAAAACTATCAACTAAACTAACCTAAATTATATCCTAAGCTAGCATATACACTGACGCAAATTTTCAGATCTATCTCTCATCTCTCTCGGTGGCACACAAACCTACACAAGATCGTCGCCGCCGCCTCCACGTCAAGCCGACCTCGTCGTGAGTCGATGAGCAGCAGATCGACCTCGACTTCATCACTCATTCACGCTCACGCACGCGTGGATGAACACGCACCGCGATAATATCTCCTCCTCCATTTTGCCGCCACCGTGTAGTGGTCTCCGTGAGCCACCATGTCCGTGACACCATGGCCGCCTCATGACCCTTCATTCGACCTCGTCCCTTACGTCTCTCTTTAGTCCTCTATTTCCCGCAAGCACGGATCAGACACACATACGCATGCGCATCTCTCTCTCTCTCGGGATGCGTCGTCAGGTTGCCGATTCCGCCAACTGCGTCGTCGCGCCGTCTTGGTTGGTCGGTAGCGCGGATCTGGCGCCGTTGCCATCGTTCGGCGAGTGCCTCACTGTCTCCTCTCGTGAAACATCGACACCATCGTCGCGTGGATTCCTCCGTGAGTTGCTGCACCCACCGTGACGACCGGCCGGTAGATAGCAGGCACCAGAGCCTTGGTGGCTCGGCTCGAACCTATAGTTCTATCTTGTGATAGCGATTCTTATGCATTTGGAAAATTATTGTGAACTAATATTGTTTATGCGCTTTACATTTTTGATTATGTAATAGGAATGAATAAAAATTGTGGTAGAGAAAACACTGTATTTGCTTTGTTGTTTTGATCGGAGGAGTAACAATTTCTTGCAACAACAAAGTATTATAAATTGTTAGTTTGGATGTTGTAAGAAATGAAAATAGAGAGAAACAAGTTCTTCTGTTTTGGTTGATTCTCTTGATTTCTTGTGGCGAGGTTTAAAGTGGAGAAATGTGGTTTGATTTGTAATACATGAGAGGAAGTAGTGTAGGAAAATTGTGTTCTTTGCAAGGTCTTCATAGGATTCCTTTAGGGTGAAATGGTGAGTATTTAGGGAAAAAGTAGAGTAAAGTAGGGTAAAGTGGAATATTTTGGGAAATAAAAATGATGTGGTTTGGTAGATGATTTATCGATTATAAAATATCTAGTTCGATTTATAATCGTATTAGTTCTCGACATTCGTTTAAATTTTTTTTTGAAATAAAATCGAAGCGTCGACAATTATAAAATTTAGTAGTCGCTCTAATTTCAAATCTCGATTTAGTTACAGAAATTAATAATCGAAGTTTTAAATTTCTCGGGGTATTACATACCATCCCCCTTAAAAAAAATTCGTCCCGAAATTTGCTAACTTGGGAAAAAATCTGGGTATTTCTCATTCATAACAGATTCTAATTCTCAAGTTGTTTCTTCTTGTCTATTGTGTCGCCATAGGACTTTTTCTACTGGTATTTTCTTGTTCCTTTGTTTTTGGATATTGCCATTGAGGACAATATCTGTCGGTGATATTACATGACTGAGGTCATATATGTACTTTCTGAGTTGTGAAACGTGGAACATATTGTACACGTTCCTAAAGCTTGGCGGTAATGTCAGTCTGTAAGCTATTGGTACTATCATTTCCAATATTTCACAGGGTTCTACGAAACGTGGTTGCGGCTTCCCTTTAATTTCGAATTTCACGATTTCTTTTAATGGGAAAATCTTCAAGAAAGCTTTATTTCCTACATCAAGATATAATTCTGTGTGACGTTTGTCGGCGTACGACTTCTGTCGGTCTTAGGCTTATTTAATTCGTTAGCGAATCTGTCTCACAATCATGATCATCTCTCATAGAGTCATATCCTACTACTCTTCTTTCTCCCACTTTATCCCAGTAAAGTGGTGATCGATATTTCTTTCCATAAAGCGTTTCGCATGATGTCATTCCAATAGTTGCTTGATTAAGCAGTTGTCACGAATTCCACAAGTGGTAACACTTGTTCTAAATTTTCTCATCTGTCCAGGACAACAGTCCTCAATATATCTCAAGCGTTTGGATGGTCCTCTCAGATTATCTTTTCGTTTGTGGGTGGAGCAGCGTCTTGAAATGCATTCGAGTTTCCAATTCCTTTTGTAAGCTCGTCCAGAATCTGGATGTAAATTTTGAATCTCTATCAGACATGATAGTCCTTGGAACTCTATACAAACATATGATTTCTCGAACGTACAATTGTGCTAATATACCCGATCCATATGTTATTGGGATCAGTAAAATGCGTGCTTTTGGTCAAACGATCGATGATGACCAAATGACGTTTTTTTTTTTTTGGGTAGCCCGGTAATAAAATCCATGGCTATATCCTCCCATTTCTCTTCTGGTATGCTCAGCGATGGTAGGGTTCCATATGGTCGTTGGTGGAGTGTTTTTACTTGTTGACAATTCAAACACGTTCTACGAATGAAACTAAATCTCGCTTCATCCCATCCACCAAAGTTTCTCTTTGAGATCTTGATACATTTTGGTGCTTCCGGGGTGTGCAGTGTGAGAAGTCTCATAGGCTCCTTTCAAGATCTTGCTTTTCAGCTCTTTATCTTCTAGAATACACTCTCCCATCATACTGACAAAATGTTATATATTCTTCTTTGAAATTCTTGTGGTTGTTGTCTGACTCGTATTTCTTCTAACTTCTTACTCTTATACGAGCTTTTAAGATTCGGACTCTTAAGTGCAGGATTATAATCAACGTTGCAATCGACCTTCTATCATTTGAGATAGGCCCATGACTTGATATTCAACCTTTTAAATTCCTTTATAAGTGTCTCTTCATGGCTGAGGAGACATCCCAAACTAGGGTGAAATTTGCGACTCAAAGCATCGGCTACAACATTAGTCTTGCTGGGTGGTAATTGATACCACAGTCTTAATCTTTCACCAATTCTAGCCATCTACGTTGCCTCATGTTAATATCTTTCTGTTCAAAGAAATATTTCATGCTTTTATGGTCAGTGTAGATTTCACATCTAACCCCATAGAGATGGTGTCTCCAATTTTATTTTATTTTGGCATGTACGACTGCTACTTATTCCAATCGTGCGTAGGATGGTTCAACTCGTGTATGCGTAACTGCCTTGAAGCATAAGCAATAACTTTGCCCTCTTGCATCAGAACACATCTTAGTCCATTCTTCGAAGCATCCGTGTAGATGGTGTATTCTTTATCTGCTTCGGGTACTGTGAGTACAGGTGCTGTTGTTAGCAACTCTTTCAATCTCTGGAAACTAACCTCACACTCGGTGGTCCAAGTGTACTTGATTTCTTTTCTTAACAATTGGGTCATGGATCGGGCTATCGTTGAAAATCCTTCGATAAATCTTCAACAAGCCCTAAGAAACTCCGAATTTCATTCGGGTTCTTTGGTGATTCCCATTCTCGAACTGTATCGATCTTCGAGGGGTCCACTTTGATTCCCTCGGCAGATACTATGTGACTTAAGAATGTCACCTCATCTAACTAGAATTCACACTTGCTAAACTTGGCGAAGAGTTGCTCTTGCCTCAATGTTTCTGACCACGGTCCTCAAGTGTTGTTCGTGGTCTTGGTTATTCGGTATATTAGGATATCGTCTATGAATACTAAGACAAACTTGTCTAAGTATGGGTGAAATACCCTATTCATGATATCCATAAATCTTGTCGGTGCTTATGCGTCCAAAGGATATAACGATGAATTCAAAATGACCTTACCTTATGCGGAAAGCCGTTTAAGTACATCTTGAATCAAATCCTTAGTTGATGGTGTTGGATTTGTATCTTGAAAAGCGAGTTTGGTTGAGCTTGTATACAATGTTTCTGTTACCACTATTACAATCTCTATCTGAATTGAATACTTGATTGCATATATACGTGTCCCTTATCTCATATATAAGTTAGATCATACGATGTGTGAAGATCACGAAGTCATATGATTGGTCGAGCTTAATGAGATATAAAAAGTTTCCAGGTGAGATAACAAGGACGAGTTGTCGGTTTGAGGCTGCGGTATAGATAAAGTGACTTGACTTAGTTGCTTGTCTATCTTTGATGCGTCTCGACGTATTGAAGGATCACGATGAGATGTGTTCTTCTTTCGACCGTCGTGAAGAACGAGATCTCGGTGACTTCGATGATCTAAACCTCGATAAGGTATTAGGTGAGTATGAGTTCTTTGTCCATCACTTTGACTTGTTATGGGTGAGGTTATATGTTCTAACCCAATTCTCCGCGTCTTGGGTGATGGCGATCTTGTATGTCACGCTAGTTATCGTATCAGTCACCGTATCCGTTTAGGATGATGGCGTCCCTTAAGGAGCTCAAAGGTTTATTGTACTAATAATAAGGTTGAGTGGTACTACTTAAGAAATGAAGTTATTAATTGTTTTAAGCGATTGATTGCTATAAATGATTAATGGACGTTCGATATCTTAAATACGGATTCGTAATGTCTAATTGCAAGCCCGACTCAACTTCGGTAATAAAGGGGTAAGTCGACATTCTTTCTCTAGTGGCATGATCGAATGTTTATAAATTAATTTATGTTAAAATTTGAACATAAGATAATTAATTTATTTGAGGCCATCTTTATTCCTTGCATTTGATCCACAGCCGCCCGTCAGACCACAGCTTGAGAAAATCGGTCCCATGTTGCTCTCTATAGCAAGATTTTATCCTCTTTATCCTATAAGGTGTAATATCCGTAATTTTAATCTTGAATTACGATAATAAATTCCGTAATTAGTATTATTAATTAAATAAGTAAAATCTTAATTAGTCGACTCTTGACTTTGACACAAAGCATAATTGGATAATTTACGTGTAAAATTCATCGATGCTTAGTGAATAAAGGAATATAACTTCAATATTTCTTTGAATGTAATTTTCTAACGTTGAAAAAAACTTCGTGATTCGTTTCTGATATTATCAAAATGTTAAGCAATTTCAAAATTCCTAATATTATAGGAATAAATAAAGTTGTAACAAACTTTATTTTGAACATTATAGAGATAATTAGCCTATGAGAATTTTGAGGCGTTTTAAGCGTCGGTTTTAGAGATAGTCGATAACTTCGGCCAAATGATCATGGAATTATAAAATACAAATTCCTATGATTATTTTATGATATAAAAGCATTATTTATCATCAAAATAATGCTAGAGAGTTATAAATTTAAAGCCCCAATAATTAGGGTTTGAAAACCTAATTTCCCAAAATAGGATTTTGTGAATCTAAATTATTTTAAATACTTTTCAATGATTAAATTATTATCTAAGACATATAATATGTCACATAAGTATATAATAGCTATTTTATACAAAAGAATAAAATATTTGGGAATACCTTAGTAAAATCGAAAATTAGGGTTTCTAATTACAATTTAATTTTTATTCTTATTTAATTAATGATGTATGATAATTATTATATTATTATGACATCATTAAGGATAAAATAAGTGTATTACAAGTTGCACAAGTTGGGTGACATCTATATGGTGATTGGCGAAAACTAGGGTTTTCTAAGCATGATATTTAATTTAATTCTTATCCAATTAATGATGTATCATAATTATTATATTAAAATGATATTATTAAGGATAATATATAGTATTATACCAAGTGGCACAAGTGGAGGCACACTTGTACATAGGGACGAAAATTGCACATTTTTATAAGATTTTGTGAACAAAAATCTTACTACAATTAATGAAAGAGATAAGATATGATCTTATCATATTATAAGGTGTAAAGAAGTAGTAATATACAATTTGATCAAGTAACCTAAGCTTTGCTTCCCTATTGGCCGAAAATTTCTAGATAAATATTATAAAATTGTAAATTAATTATTTTAGGACAAGTGTGATAACAAGTGTATGAATGATTCAATGCACCAAATAAAAGATAAGATATGATAAGGTTCTTGATAAGATTCTTGATAAGGTTAGAGATAAGATTTGGGACAAGTGTGCATAAGATATTTTAAGTGTAATAATTAAAATCAAGTGACCTAAGGCTATAAATACCACATGAGGCTCTCCAATTCTCATTCAAATCAAAGTGACCGAAAATAGTAGAGAAAAAGAGAGTGTTCTCCAAAACTTGATCCCAAACTTAGAACAAAAGCGTTAGCGATCGTTTCTAATCCGATTAAAGGTTAGATTTCTTACAAACTTTGTATATCGTTAGAATTTATGTTATAAGCTTAGTGTGTTCATATGATTTTGAAAATTACATAACTTTTGCTAATATGTTTAGATATTATGTTTATATGATGTTATTAAGCATATAGTATAATTATATCATGAAATTAAGCATGCTATTAAAATTAAAATATGGACCGAAAATATAGGAGGTCATATGTTGATGATTTTGATTTTAGTTATAGATTTGAGCATGGAATAATAATCTAGGGTATTAAACAAGCTTATATGAATTTATATAAATTTTGGAGAACTTTAGTACTAAGTCCAAGACTTTGAAATTTATAATATGTGATAGTAGGTTGTGATATAATCCATATTTAAATGCTATCATGTCATATTGATGGCGTAGATTCATAATATATGGTTGTGTGAATTTATTGAAATTTATAAAAATTAATTGGACTAAGTCGAAGTTTGAAATATGACTTAGGTAAATTAAATTCAATAGTTCATAATAAATAACAATTATGTTATAGTAAGCATAGTTAAGGATGATTAAGTGTTATGTGAATTTATTAGAATTTTTAAAAGTTGTTTACTTGGTGAAATATGAAACGAAAACCATATAGTATAATTCTAAGGTGTATGATTTTATTTGACCAAAGTAATTACATAATATGATCGAAATGATGTTTTAGACATAGTATGATTTATAGAATTTTAGATCAAAATTGCACATGAAATGATAAAATTTCATAAATAATTAAAAAGTCAAGTGTTGACCAAAGTCAAAATTATTGACTTTTCGTTGACTTAGTCAAAATAGTTGACCAAAACGTTGACCAAGGTCAGCGGGCACACAATCGATGTCGTGATCTATGCGGCGTAATGCGTTTAGTAAGAATGTAACTACGTTACGTAAGTACATTAAAACATACATTATGTCTAAAGCGATAGAATATCCTTATAAATTAAGAAAATTCATAATCGACATCGATTGATTAGGAAGCGTCGAAATAAGTGCGGCGTTAGCCTTATTTGGCGCATAGAGCGTTATAGACTATGTTCGCCTTTATCGAGCGTGACCGACGTACTAAAATAATTCTTACGTTAAGGTGATACGTGGACTTGAGCATTCGACATAGAAGGGAACCATAGTATAAAGACACTGCGTATCTGAGGTGGGCTTTACTCAAAACCCTTTTATTCTGACGCTTTCTTGAAAAGTATTTATTTACAAAGCTTTCGGTTGAAAATAATTATGAATGTTATTACATGCCCAAAATATTTATGTTTATGTATGGATCCTATCATGAGATGGTTAGCGAACCATGGAAATTTCGATTGTTGGGTAGCTCCCAACTTTATAGAAAATCGATATCGGATCACATGCTGATGCGAATTCCTAGCACGGATTAACGTGTACACCATAGGTGGCGTGAGCCGTTAGCAACATCTTGACGGATCGCGTGCGTAGAGGAGGCTACTTCTACAGGCGTGAGCGAGTTATGAAAATGTCTGAGATGATCTGGATCATACATACGAAAAAATACTGCGCGATCTTTTGAAAAGTGATAAAGCATTTTGGTATCTGAGTTATTTCTACTAAAACCCTCGTGCTATACTAATGGGCGGTGTAATTTAATAAAAGTATTTTGGCATGAGTCCACTAAGTGCATTCTTATACTTAGCCACTGCATGTTTGTTTTAAATGTGCGAGTTGGTGACGATGGATGGACAAGTGTTGAAGCGATCGGAGTTTTGTCGTTGATATAGTTTAACCTTGAATGCATATCGTCGTATATGCATTCACATGCTTTCCATTGTTTAAACACATAGTTATGTTTTGATTATTGATGCATATCACCTTCGGATCGATCGAACCCTCTTGTTATAGATCTGTTGGTCTAGTTATATGAATTCGTTGTATGGTCACCTCACATCTTTTGATATATTATAAGATTGTTTATCATCTCCTTATCATTTATGTTCTTAATCCACGTTTAATAGTATGATCCGTCTAATCCGTACTTTAGATTGGCGGTACATTCGATTAATATCGAGCGGGTTGTCCTTTGAACCTAAAACTTTCTTTCAAAGTTAAGTCTAGATTGAGTCACTAGACTTCTAGAAATCGGTGACTATGCTCAACACTCCGTCTCGTCAAGCTCAATAGGAAAGAGGTAAACCATATTTTCGGTTTGAAATTTGAAAGTTGAAAGTTAGAAAGTGATAGAGTTGAGTGAAAAGCTTTGAAAGCAGATTGAACTCATATTTTGAAAATAAGTGAAAGTTGAAAGTTTTGGAAAGCATTCCAAAAAATTTCTGATGAAATGAGAAAAGTTCACAATTATATGTCGAAAAGTGATACGAGTTTCTGAGAGAAACAAGCGTTGACATAGCTATGTCGAAGGTGATCGTTGAATCACAATCTGAAAGTATAATATCTGTTATGATTATTTGAAAAGTTTGAAAGTTTATTTCAAATTTCAAAGTTTTATGAAAATCGATATGTTATCCCAAAGAACATAGATCTATAAGTAGCATGCTCACCTCTTGAACATAGAAGTATAAAATAGAAGCTTTATTCCCTGCAAGAACTATAGCAAAATAGTGACTTACGGACGAATGAAAAGTTAGTTGAAAACAAACTTGAGTTTTCAATGAAAGGCTGACGAAAGCAAAAGAAGGGATCAAGGGTGCAAGATGCACGGGTTCAATATGGAACATGGAAAGCTAAACGAACTTTGAAAAGAAACTCGTGCGAAGCATAAAAGTGAGCTAGTACTCGGCAGTGGCGAAAACATTCACGGAAAATCACGCGGCAGAAAACTGCATTGCGCAGTGTTTTGTTTTAACTGTTCTCTTTCACCCGAACTCTGTTTTGCGAACAGTTTTCGTTCACATACTCCTATCTCAAAGAGCTTTATTTCGTATGAAGGATGATATTCCTAAATCCTTATCCAAAATCCGTGAGAGACAGCTAAAGTCAGACTGAAAATCTGCCTAGAATAAGGACCTTGGTGGAAAGAAAAGAACTTAGAAAATTGTTGAAAGTAAGACTTCTTTAGTACGTAAAGTGGTGTTGTGATGTATGTTGAACATAGATCCTTGCTGTAAACATTTATCTGCTTATCAGATATGTTTGCTTTATCTTCTTAACAGATATATTCCATTCTTTTATCTGCTTATCAGATATAGATTGACTTACGCTAGTATTGTCTGTGTAAGATGGCAAGGCCATATTACTCACCAAAAGCGAAGGATAAGGCGAGATTCACACGGAGAAGTCCTGCAAACCTATCGCACTTATAGTATGAGTTGAGGCGGCAGTTTAGGCGAGTTCTTGATGAGCTATCTACGATTATGGATGGGCGCCCATGATGCGGTGTGACGAGGATATGGCGGCATCAACGTTTACTCGCTCGTTTGCGAGTTGATTGGGAAGACTATCTTTGAAAATATCGGGCGATTACATTTATCGTGCGAGCATCGATTATGATTTGATTGAGACCTACCGAGGTTCGTCGGTCATCTCATATATGTCATAGCATATATAGAGCAGCGCCAAGGGCCCTATCTACCACGAGTACACTTGGCGGGGCGACACCGGAATGGGTATACGGAAGTTCCTCGAGTGGTCGACCTGCGGTGCGAGGTTCTTGGTAGCGGGGGATCGACCGAGCATGTGGCGAGGGCATCGCGACCCGGTCATTGGGTGCCGGTTCTTCCACCTATGACGTTCGGACATCCGATCGATCGGCACCACCAGTTCCCACCAATGACAGCACCTTATCACGAGGGAACATCCATGGGGCACATGATCCTCGGAAGATTATGTTCCTATGCGAGGCGTGTATCTTTGTAGGTGATGATGGAGCGGACCATCACGTGGGCGTGCTCGAGAGGAAAGCTCGGAGGAAGAATCCGATGAGGACCACGAAGAAGATCAGTGAAAGCAGACTGCGAGAAAACCATAGGAACATGGACAGAATGAATATTAGTATACGAGTAGTATGCAATATGTAGTAGCGATGTTAACAAAGTTATAGAAGCATAGTACCTTGTAAACACTATGAGATCTTATGACTTATACAGAATAGTCCTCTTTGAGGCAATTTTCCTTATATATATACGATAACCCATGAAGGGTTTTTACAACACAAAAAGTATAAATGGATAGGTGATTTTGCTAAAGATGTTCTATGCTTAACATTACACAAAGATGCTATGAATATTAATTTGCGATAAATAAATATTAACTACGTTTTTACAACAGAATGCCACCAAGACGCGCACCAGAACCCGAAAATAGGAGGCGAGGAAGGAGAAGGCGAGTACCCCAACCGGATGAAGAAGAAGAAATGATACCACAACCACCTCCTTTGACCGTAGGGTTGAGGAGTTATTCATAGGCAAAACCAGCTTTCTGATGGCGAAGGAAGCCCGAGGCGCGAACAATGGGTCGGGGCCATAGAAAGGATTTTCGACTTCCTTCACTTGTACCACACAAGAAAGATTATCTTGTGTTCGTTTGACTCACCTGACGGCGATTTACGGTGGGAGGCAAGAAGGAAGACGCTAACACACGAACAAATGGAATACCTCACTTGGGATGATTTTAAGGCTGAATTATATGAAATACATTCCCAAGAGTTATCGAAAGAAAAGGAGATTGAATTTTCAATCTAAAACAAGGAAAGACGAGCGGTGATAAATGCGGCCGTCTTTTACGTGATATGTCTAGATCTGCTCCGGACTTAGTTGCAATGACATGAAGATGTCGAGAAAAGTTCGAGCGGGACTAAGGCTGAGATTAAAATGTCTTTGGCAAGTCATGGAGACTTAACTATACTGAGGCTCTAAGTCGAGCTCTGAACATCGAGCCGCAATGCAGAAGAAAAACCGGCATCGACTCGATCCCAAATTGTCGGCGACAAGGAGGCGAAAATGGGAAGGAGGTTATAATAACAACCTTAACAGGAGGTTTGAGGCCGTGGCGGTAACATGGCACCCCGAGGCGAAGTGGAAGAAACGATACTTTCCACGCCCGTGGGAGGACAACGAGGAGCGAGAGAAGGTTCCTCCTTGCCCAAAGTGTAATAAGTGCTACAGTGTATGTCTATTAGGCGTGTCGGTTGCTATAAGTGTGGCATGAAAGGCCACTATGCAAATATGTGCCCGGATTACGCGGGAGACGAGGAGGCCCAATCGACCAAATCAAACCCAACCCCGAAGGCGATACGGTGTCGGCCGCGGCGGCGGCAAATGCAACCACCTGGCAACGGCCGGCATATCAGCAGAGGCAAGCACCTCGCCATCCACAGCCAGCCAGGCCGAGCCTATGCGCTACAAAGGCGTCGAGCGAACAAAACCAGGTAACCTAGCGGGTATGGGATTACTGCAAAATACAATTATACTTACATTACGTCTGGTGCTTGGCATTCTTTCATTCAAAAGCATGCGTTGATATGTTAGAACTTAAACACGAGGAAGCGAATCGAAATGAGAATCTCATCACCTATAGGAGGTATTATGGCCGTTACGGGCTTGCTCGAACTTAGAGTTGAACTTAGGCTCACTTAAGGTTCTAGCAAATAACTCGAACGTAATACCTATGGGGGATGTAGATATAATCCTAGGAATGGATTGGTTGGCCGAAAACCATTCCACGATCCTATGCAAGGAAAGAAGAATTTCGATGCAACCACCGGGAAAAGAAGCTACGAACTTTTATGGAATTAGTATGGGAAAGAAAGTCCCGATAATATCTGCACTCAAGCGAGGAGAATGATGAACAAAAGGAATGTCAAGCATTCCTTGTTTATCTAAATGGAGAAAAAAAAGCGGAAACAAGGATTGAAAGGCGTGGAAATTGTTCGAGAATTTCCGGGCGTCTTTCGACACGTTACAGGACTCTGCAGCGAGCGCAGCTAGAGTTCACAATTGATGCGGAGCCGGATCGGCTCCGATATCAAAGCGTCGTGCGAGAATGGCACCAAAGGAACTCGAGAGCTAAAATTCAAATCCAAGAATTATTGGACTTGGGTTTTATTAGACCAAGTGTTTCACCATGGGGAGCACTGTCCCTGTTCGTCGAAGAAAGATGGTTCGTTGCGAATGTGCATCGATTATCGGAATTAAACAAGCGGCTTAAGAACAAATATCCGCTACAGAGGATAGGCGATTTGTTCGATCGGTTAAGAAGGTGCTGGCGTATTCTCGAAAATCGATCTTAAATCGGGATACCATCAACTAAAGATACGACGAAAGATATATCTAAAGCGGCATTCGAACAAGATATGGGCACTATGAGTTTGTAGTTGTACCGTTCGATCTCGACTAATGCACTGCCGTATTTATGGATCTTATGAACCGAGTGTTCCATCCATATTTGGATAAGTTTGTCTTGGTCTTCATAGATGATATTCTCATCTATTCAAGAAGAGCGAGGAGGAACATAGGAACAACGAGAATAGTGTTCTGAGACCTACGAGTAGAACAACTTTATGCTAAATTCAGCAAGTGTGAATTTTGGCTTAAGGAAGTAATATTCCTTGGACACATTGTGTCGTGAAAGGAATAAAAGTTGATCCGCAAAGGTCGAGGTCAGATGAGGATGGAAAACACCGACCACTCAAAATGAAATTGAAGTTTCCTAAGATTAGGCGGGTTATTATAGGAGATTCATTGAAGGATTCTCCAAGATAGCAAGGCCAATGACACAGCTACTCCGAAAAGGAATTAAATTCACTTGGACGGACGAATGAGGTGAGTTTCCAAACACTTAAGGAAAAGTTAACTAGTGCACCAAGATTAGTCGTTCGATTCAAACAAAGGTATGTTGTCTATCTTGACGCTTCCAGAATGGACTTGGTTGCGTGTTGATGCAGAAGGAAGGTAATAGCTTCACGATCCGACAACTTAGACCACATGAGTTGAACTACCCGACTCGTGACTTGGGCTGGCATTTGTGGTCCGTGCCTTAAAGATTTGGATACATCGTCTCTACGAGGTGGATGTGAAATCTTTATTGACCACAAAAGCTTAAAATACTTTTGAGCAAAAGATCTGAACATGAGGCAAGGAGATGGCTCGAATTAGTAAAGATTACGACGTGGTATAAATTACCACCCGTGCAAGGCAAATGTGGTGGCGATGCCTCGAGTCGTGAAATCGACCCAATATGGGATGTCTTTTCACACAAGAAGAAAACTCATTAGAGAATTTGAAAGGATGGAAATAGAGATGATTGAAAAACCACAAACGATCGCGTGTCATATTGCTACACTCACTTTGACGTCGACTTAAGAAAAGGATAATAGGCAGGCGAAGGATGGAGGAAAAGTTAGAGAAAGCGAGAGCGAGGTAAGGGTGAAGGATTAAAATGTTTCAAGAAGCACCGACAATGCCCTATTGTTTGAAGGAAGATTGTGCGTTCGGATAACGACAATCTTGAAATGAAATCATGAGTGAAGCTCATGATACTCCTTATACCGCTTCACCCCGTGAGTACAAAATGTATCAAGACTTAAAGGAAAAGTTTTGGTGGGAAGGTATGAAGAGATATAGCCTCTTTTGTCGAGCGTTGCTTAGCTTGTCAACAAGTGAAAGCACTACATCAACGACCTTATGGAAAGCTACAATCTTTGGAGATTCACAGGTGGAAGTGGACGATATAACAATGGACTTTGTAACGGGTTTACAAAGTCGAAGAAGGAAACATCGCTATATGGGTAGTAGTGGATCGCCTTACCAAATGTGCTCATTTTACGCCTATCAAAACTACTCATGGATCGGATAAGTTAGCCCACTATATGTGAAAGAGATCGTGCGCCTACACGAGTACCAAAATCTATCACTTGATAGAGATTCAAAGTTCACATCAAAATTTTGGACTAGCTTGCGAAGAGAGTTGGGAGCGAAATTAAATTTTAGCACGACTTTCCATCCACAAGCAGACGGGCGATCTGAGCGAACAATCCAAACACTTGAGGACATGTTACGAGCAGTGGTTTTGGATAGAGGCGAGCTTGGGAATATGTCTTACCACTCATAGAGTTACTTTATAATAATAGTTATCGAGCAACGATTAATATGGCCCCATATGAGGCCTTGTATGGAAGAAATGCCGATCACCACTTTATTGGGATGAAGTGGG